>CM077218.1:21444739-21944739 GCA_039654775.1 Spinibarbus caldwelli
ACACTCTGAGCAACATGACGGTGTTTCGTCCTGAATGAATCAGCCGTTAAATGATTCGGTTCAATCGCAATGACTCACTTAGTAACAGTGACTTGCTGCCACCTGCTGGCGGTTTTAATTTCACATTTAAAGTATCTTTTCTTTTTTTTTTTTTATAAATTTCAAACATCAGTTGTCAACTTTGTTTAAAATATCAAAACATTATTTATGCATTTGTAACTGCAGGTTAAAGCATTACATGTCCCTCTGAGCTGCATTAAACAGTGTGTAAAAGCATCTAAATGCCATTCAGATGCAACTTCTATGTTTCCTCTGCATTGCAAAAATGAATTGTCAATACTGACTTCATTTGCTTGGTAACAGAACAAATGTCTTATTGACTGATTAAATGTAAAAAAAAAAAACTGACTCAAAAGGTGATGCACACTTTTAGGAAAAAAAAAAAAAGGCTTTATAAAAAAGGTAAAAAAAAAAAAAAGCCCATAAAAAGGTAAAAATCAATTTAAACTTATTGGAAAAGATTAATCTGCTGCATGACAATAGGCTACATCAGATGGAATACTTCAAACCAGAGCTGTTTTTATTTTATATGCTGCTAAGAAGACACCCCAGAAGATGGGTCAAGTATAGCACCATAATTGTTTGAAGTAAAAAATTAATTAGATTTAAAAATCAAGGAAATTTCTCTGGCATTTCTTTCTTTTTGCTTTATCGAAATATGAATATTCGATTTAAAAAAAAAAAAGAAAAACTAATTAGAAATGATGGCTTGGCCACTAATAACATAAAAACAACAACAACAACAAAAAAACGTTTAAAATAAAACATTTAATAATAAAAATAAATATAAATCAAATAAAATAATTCTAATAAAATGAAATAAAGCCAATATTAAAAAAAAGTAATAATAATAAAAGACAAAATGACTAAAACAACAAACTGTAACAAAAAAACAAAAAAGCTAATTAATAAGTACTATAATAATGTATAAATAACACAAAATAACAACAACCACCCCAAAAGGTCTATTATTATATATTTAATATTATTAATCTATTATTCCTTATATCTACAGTATATTATCTATTAAAGCTATAATTGCTGATATCCGTAACTTAACTGGTATTAAAATTACATAAACCATGACATTAACTAAATTACATTAAAAAGGTTGCAATTCCTGCGTCACCTACAACCGCAGTCTACAACAATGACTAAATAGCCATTTAACTATTAGAACAACAGAGAACCATGCACAATAAATCAGGAATGTGTTTTAGGAAAGCAAAAATGCCAAATTTGAACCTTTAGATTAATTGTGTTAGATTACGAGGTGAGACTGGTAGAATAAATCCACATAATATATAAGGTCCTACCAGACTCTCTCTCCTCTCTCCTGGAGGACTCTTGATTGAACATGTTGGCAAGGGGGCTCGTATGAGGCGGTGCTGGAGGTGCTGGAATCATAGCGTCTGAGTTGGCCTGTACAAGTAAAGAAAACGCAGGTAAGCATTCATGAACACAACAGGCTCTATGGACTCATTGTGTAGTGCAGGAGCTGGTGTCCTCCTCACTCTGTTGAGGCGCTGGAGGGCTGGAGACGCCTGTGGAGTGTTGGACACTGGAGTGCGTAGACCTTCAATCATGGACATTACACTATCGGGGACATTGGTAGCGTCACCGCATTTATCCTGCCAGGTGGACAGGTTCTCCGTCAGAAGTTCTCGAGCCTTCAAGAACACAAGAAAGTATTAACTGTTTAGAGAGCTGTAATCATGAAAGTCTCCTTCTCTCGTGATGAAACCACAAACAGTGTGGATTTCTGCTCACCCACTGAAGTAACAAACCTTGTCATGGAAATTAGAGATCTGATAGGAGAAGGTGCAGTGCTTGTCCACCAGGAAGCAAAAGCGCCTCTTCTCCTCCAGCAGAGCCTCCCGGCAGCCATCAGCGATGAACTTCTGCATGTCCATCTGACGGTGAGTGAGAGTCTCAAGACACTGCAGACAAAAGAGAAGGGCTCTTATCAGCTGTCTGATAAGCAGCGTGTTCATGGCTTTGTGAAGATGACATCCCTTTTTCGGTGTGAACTTATAAAAGCATTATAAAGGAACAAAGTGACCCCGTCAGATTGAATGTCAGGCATTGTGACAGAAGCAAGTGTCAAAGGAACTGCATTTATATCTCCAGATAGTTAAGGCCCTATGATTTCCATGATGTGGAAAACGCAGACGAAATCGCGGAATCCAGTCATAAAAATGGACTTTACTGTATAACGCAGAATGTCATGGAACTTGCCAAATTTTAGATGGATACCTCAAAAGTAGGTCAGTACACCTAAATTAAAATGCGATATGGACTAGTGTCTGTGAATATAAAGCCGCAAAAAATACTATTTAAACATGTTGTGCGTGTCTCTGTGTGAATGAATAGGGTTTTGTTTACTACACACATACTGAAGCATCCGTGACACTCGCAGTGTTTTCAGACTCAGCCGCCTCAATATTTGAATACATGAACACATGGATATAATCTCTAGAACTGCCCTGAGACTCACTTCATGACCATTTTACCGTTTCTTTTGAAAAAACAAAAAAAAACAAAAAAAAAAAAAAAACGGTTTGGTTTAACTTGGAGAAACTGACAGAAATATTACTTAATGTAATGACACTACTACTACTAAAAATATTAAAACATTATTTTTAAAGGAATATTTACCAGAATTTGTTTAGCAGAAAAAAGTATACAACAGTATTTCTAAAAAAAAAAAAAAAAAAAAAAAAAAAAAAAAAAAAAAAAAAAAAAAAAAAGAAATTATATATATATAATCTATTAATTTGATTGAAAAAAAAAAATCAATCAATCAATTAATTAATATTTAATGAAACCATTCATGGAAAACAGAAACTGGTAAAAATAAAATGGAATTTAAGAAAACATATTTCATTAGGGATGCACGATATTATCGGAACGTTATCAGAATCGGCTGATAAAGGCTTAAAATGTAAACATCAGCTGATTTAGAAATAAAATATGCCGATATGCCTTGCCGATAAGACGGATAGATCACATGTGCTCAGGGTGTGATAGTGAAAAGATAACGTCAGCAGTGTGTTCATTCTTGAAGTGAACTTTTGCCTGAATGATGACTAGATTCACTGTTTTGCATCGCCGCATTTAATTTGAGAATGCATGTACAGAAGACGTCCGGTGTGCAAGAGATTCAACAGTTTCTAGCACATGCAGTATCAGCAGCAGCAGTCTCCCCCAGGTCCTAATGGCTGTCAGGTAAGGAGTTTTATTTACTTAGGGGCGCTGTTGGCCTACTTGTAATGAAATAAAAGTAAAATACACAAATATCATTAAGATACTTGTGTTTCTGAATAAATAAAGCAGTATCGTAGTATTTACATGAATAAAAATTACAAACATGACACTAAATTAAATAATTTAATATATACAGATTTATTCAGTAACATAATATATTATATTTTTCAAATGGATTATGAAAACTTAAAAGATTTTTAGAATTTTTACAGCTGTTTTGCTTTAGACAATCTATTAATGTTAAATCCACAAATAAAATGTTAAGGTTTCAACTGCATCTGTCTGAGGAAAAAGAAAAGAGAAAAAAAAAAAAAAAACACAGAGATTGATTTTATTACAGATATTTTCAAGGCTTTCAATATACTCTCATTTAAAAAAAAATATAAAAAGAAAAAAGAACTTTAATAAAAGTTTATTACTCCTAACAAATACGTTTTTGCTCAAAACTAACCAAAATGCAAAATAATTTGCTTATAATTTCCGCACAGTAGAGATTTGGTGTTGTTTCAAAACAAAGGGAAATATATATCGGTATTGGCATTCGCCAAAATGATTCGAAAAATATCGGCATATAGGATATTGCCAAAATTCTAATATTGTGCATCCCTATATTTCATAGGGCCTTAAAATATAATTTGTTAAACTTTTAATAAATTGTTTAATATTGTAAGTTTCATGATTTCAATTATTAGACATGCTTTTTGATGAGTAAAATGTAATTTTAAAACAGAGTATAGAAAAATTAAAACAGAAAAAAAATAAAAAAAACAGAATCCAGAAAAATTAAAATGGTATAAACACAATTTGGAAAAAAAATAAAACAGAATTTGGGGGGCAACAAAGGAAAAAAAAAAGAAAAAAAAAAAAAAATAGGATTTCAAAGGCCCCTCGATACTCAGACCTTTGTTTATCAGTTAACAAGCTGTTCAGCATGAACACTGAACGAAAATTGTTAAAGACCACAGTACAGTCTCAGCAGTCAGCTTTTATAATTATGACGTCAACATGGAATTGCCAAGGGAAAGGCCTGACAACTACAGGTTGAAATTTGAGTTGTGAAGTCGACAAGTTTGAATGTGCACAAGCGTGACTGAGATTTGAGGGCTACTGCTGATTTACAGTGAATAACGACTTGACTTTTGGTCCGTTCCTCACTCTGTGGTTTCATTACGCCGCACGTTAAGTATGTGGCCTGTGGAAGCAGTTGCATGCAGATGTATTCACACGTACACACCCTCGCGCTGGCATAATGCAGGTGACGTAAGAGAGCATTCATCTCACAATGGGTTTCATCAGATCCCTGCAGATCTCACAGATGCCACTGTGATCTCACTGATGAATGAAAGCCAAAGAACGCACCACATCCCTCTCTCCTTCACTCACTGGTTGTCATGGAAAAGAGTAAATTTGGCTTTTGGTGTTACTAGTCACAATGGTTTTGCTTTCACTCAACTTTGAGCTTTCGGTCTTGTTTTGTCTGAGCATTTCTTTTTCAATCACTCCTTCTACATACAGTAGACTGGTGAAACAGGATACTGAAGTGTGATTCAACGTTGCTACTTTTTTAAAATAATGTTTGGGCATCTTACATAAAACCTCTCCCAGCATAATAAAGATACCTGGATCAATGGTCAAAATTACAAAGGAATTTAATAGGTGAATAGGCTGACTTTTTATGATTCATTCCACTGATCAAAACAAAACTGCGATAACTATATAACACAATACATATTTTGTTGGTGACTGCACCTATTTACATTTAAATACTGATTAAAAAAGGTTCTTAAATATATACACATTTGTATTTTAAATCAGGTGCAACAGACCTCGCAGAAAAAGTCTTTTATATGTGATCAACAACTCACTGGTTGGTATAAGACTGCATTTAAACATTACATTAAAACAAAAATACATTAAAAAAAAAAAAAAACTAATTTCGTGAAATATTATAATTTAAAGTAACTGTTTTCTGTTGTAATATATTGTAAAATGTAATTTATTCCTGTGATCAAAGCTGTATTTTCAGCATCATTACTCCAGTCTTCAGTGTCACATGATCCTTCAGAAATCATTCTAATATGCTGATTTGATGCTCAGTAAACATTTATAAACATTATTATAATCAATGTTGAAAACAGTTGTGCTACTCATTGTCCACACCTGGCATGACATTTCCTGTCTGCAGTAAACCTCTGGATCAATTGTTAATGAAGAGGAAGGGCAAGCCTGTTATTCTTTTGTTTTTCAAGCACAGGTACTGCTATAAATGGCAAATGAAAACAATCAAGGCTGGTGGTGCAGGAAGGGGCAGGGTGACGCTCTCCCAGGGGCAACCCCTCGTCATTATGGGGAGGGAAAGACCCAAGATCCTTATGACTGATTTTAATCAACTTCCTCTTTTGTGTGCCAGCATATTCCAGCCAGTCTGAATCATGCGAGTTTAAACAGACCAACACAATCCACAAATAAACCTGGGCAGGGTCAGAATGGTGTCCGACAATCAACTAATCTTGATTTTTATAGCTTTCAAATATTCTTTTTGCTTTGCTTTTTGCTTTAATATTTTTAATGGAAGCACTTTAAATCAAATTAGAGAAACATGTCTGCCCTGTGTCTCTTTTGTGACCAGCTGAATTATACAGTGTTTCCTAAACACATACTAGTTGATTTGAAAAGATGTAGTTGTGTGTGTGTGTGTGTGTGTGTGTGTGTGTGTGTGTGTGTGTGTGTGTGTGTGAAGTAGGCAGATTAAAAACAAAACGCACACATTGAGGACACATGAGGGGCTTTCTCTTACACACACTGTCTGGCTGGCACACAGACACACAGTCTGGTCAGCAGAGATAACAGCTGCATTTTCTGTAACATTACAGATGAACACACACAGAGTTAAAAGCACCAGCCTATCTGTCCAGGCGAACACGTCCCAGAGTGCTGTGATGGAACCACGGGAGATAGACAGGGGCGTAAGAGTGCTATTTGTCCTGTTTATCATCACAGACCCATGATAAAGTCTGTTGCTATGGACACCTTCATTCTCCTCCTGTGAAGAAAGGTAAAAGAAACAGAGGACATGCCGCACATGGAGGAGAAGAGATGAGAAATACTTCATTCCTGCCTAAATGGGAAAACCTTAAAAAGACAGATGCACGCGGGATGCGCAGAAGATCTGTTCTAAACCCTAGTGAGCGGCCATGCTGTCTTCATAACCATCATAACCTCATCCGTGAATGATTTTAACAGCAACACGCCTCACAACTGATTCCAATACAGTCGGACATGAGCATGTTGCTAAATGAACAACATGATACTCTAATAAGCATAAAAACATGTAGTCAACATAAATATATTTCAAAAGTGTGGGGTCTGTAAGATTGTATTTATTTATATATTTATTTATTTATATTTACATTAGAATAGATCATCGATTAAAAATAATGGTTTTCTAGTTTAATATACTTTAAAATATAATTTATTTCTGTGATGCAAATCTGAATTTATCATCTGTCATTACTCCAGTCTTCAATGTCACATGATCCTTCAATAATCATTAAAATATGCTGATCTACTATCAATGTTGGAAACAGTTGTTCTGCTCAATATTTTTTGGAACCTGTGATTTTTTTTTTTAGGATTATTTAATGAATAAATGATTAAAAAAGAACAGCATTTATTTCAAATAGAAATAATGGAATCTATTATTTTAAATTATAAAAGCATTTCACAGTATTATTGTTTTTTCTGTATTCTCTCTCATATATGTGTGTGTGTGTGTAATATATATATATATATATATATACACACACACACACACACACACACACACACACAGACACAGTGCCCTCCTAAAGTATTGGAACAGCAAAGACAAAATTGCTCTGTTGGCTGTGGAGTCAAGACATTTACATATATGATTAAAAGATGAATGAGACAAAACTACAGAATGTCACATTTTATTATTGGGTGATTCAACACACAGATGTTTTACCAACTAAAAAGTTCAGCACTTTTAGAGTTTCATCCATCTATCTGATGTGAGCATAAGTATTGGAATAGTTGCCTCACAGGTCTTTCTAAGTGATCAGCTGTGTCCTGTTGCATTCATTCTTCAGATATTAAAAGCAGGGAATGTGTCGTATCAATTATATCAATTACTTCTGCATTCTGAATCTTGGATTCGATAATGACACACACAAACCAGGATGAAGATGAGGGAGCTGACTTTGAGAGAAAAGCAAGCAATTTGGATGCTAAACGAAAAGAGGAAGTTAATTAGAGCTATAGCAAAAACAAAGGGCATGGAGAAATCAAGAGTTTGGAAACCACCAGCGACACCAGCAACCAACAACGACCTGATCGGCTGAGAAAACAACAGTAGTTGATGACAGACAAATCATAAAAGCTGTGAAAATGAACCCTAAAAGACGTGTCTGTAAAATCAACAACTTCCAGCAAGCTGGGGTGATGCTCTGACAATCTACTGTCCTCAGGAGACTTTGACACAGAATTACAGATGCTACACAGCAAGATGCAAACCTCTGACCAGCACCAAAAATAGAAAGGCAAGATTAGAGTTGGCAAAAAAGCACAAAGGTGAGCCAGAAGAGTTTTGGAACTGTGTTTATGGACCAATGAGACAAAGATGAACCTTTATCTAAGTGATGGGAAAGCAAAAATGTGGAGAAAAAAAAAAAGGGAAAGCAAAAATGTGGAGAAAAAAAAAAAAAGGGAACTGCAAAACATCCCAAGCATACAACCTCATCTGTAAAGCATGGTGGAGGTGGTGTCATGGCATGGGCATGTATGGCTGTCTCTGGAACAGGCCCTCTCAACTTTACTGATGACAATGTATGATGACAGTAGCAGAATGAATTCGGAAGGGTACAAAACCATCTTTCCTACCAATATTCAAGAAAATGCCACCAGATTCATTGGGAAGTGCTTCATATTGCATCAGGACAATGACCTAAAACACCCTGCCAGTTCAGTCAAGGAATTTATAAGGGCAAAGAAATGGAAAGTCTTAGATTGCCCAAGTCAATCTCCAGATTTAAAATCCGACTGAACATGAATTTCACCAGCTGAAGAGGAGGGTAAAGGCAGAAATTCCCCAAAACAAGCAACAATTGGAATTGGCTGCATTAAAGGCTGGGAAAAGTATTTCAAAGGATGAGACCAAGAGTCTGGTGATGTCTATGGGTCACAGACTCACTGCTGTGATTGTGCGCAAGGGATCTGCAACTAAATAATAGCTTTTAATCTTTTATATCTGCCTTATGTTCAGCTGTCCCAATACTTATGCTCACATCAATGAGTGGAATGAACTCTAAAAGTGCTGTTCTTTTAATTTGGTAAAACATGTATGAGTTGAAACGGCTAATAATAAAATGTGACATTCTGTAGTTGTGTCTCATATTCATCTTTTAATCATATTTGCAAATGTCTTGACTCCACGGCCAACAGAGCAATTTTGTCTTTACTGTTCCAATACTTATGGAGGGCACTGTATATGTGTGTGTGTGTGTGTGTGTGTGTGTGTGTGTGCGTGTGTATGTATATATATATATATATATATATATATATATGTGTGTATGTATGTATGTATGTATGTATGTATAGCATGTTTTCAATATTGATATTAATAAAAAACATTCTTGAGCAGCAAATCAGCATATCAGACTGATTTCTGAAGGATCATGTGACACTGAAGACTGGAGTAATGATGCTGAAAATTCAGTTTTGCATCAGAAATAAATTAAATTTTAAAATATATTGAAACAGAAAACATTGTAAATTACAATAATATTTCACAATATTGCAGCTTTTACTGTATTTTTGATCAATCAAATGCAGCCTTGGTGAGCATAAGAGATTTCTTTTAAAAACAGCTTACAACTCAAAACCTTCAAAAACTATTCAAATCTTTCGGTATTGTATAAAATAAACATTTCTTTCAACTTGTCAAATTCAACGCAATTAAAAACAGACAAAACAAACCAGTAAAACTGCACTATCAAAAAGCCGTTCAACCTTTCTCAGATTAAACGAGGAGTTTATTTGGTGTGAATTGGCACCAAAAGCTTGTCGAGATCAGCAGAGACTGATTACGAGGACCACGGGAGCAGTGAAATGTCAGGATGTCAATGATGTGCTGTCAGGAACAAAGGGAAGAGGTATGTCTCTTATCACAGACACCGCCGTGACTGACACCTCCATCCATCATCGGCGGGTGAGAGAGAGAGAGAGGCAGAGAGTAATCTGTCAGTAAATTCCACGGGGAGGTGAGACATTAGCCATCAGGGTGCAAACACATAGAGAAAAGCAATTAATCTCCGCAGGCTACCCTGATGAACAGCCTGTATGCAGAGAGTCATAACCATGAGATGGTTATGATGAATAAACGTGCCTGTCGTTTTCGGATCAGAAGATTAGGCTCGGAATTCATATACAGTTGTTTGCTAGTGGACTTTATTTATACAGAGATGGATCCATCACAACAGAAGAAAGTTTATGGAGGTGCTTGTGTTTGTGTGAGGTTTCACCCTCATTCAATATTACAAGACAATGACTACACCTTTATGAACATGTTGCATATGAACACAAGCCTGGATCTGATAATGTCCAGTGATAGATATTCAACTATGTGGCAGGGTGGATTTACAGCACACTGCTACAATTAAAAGAGATCTATAAAGCGAACAGTTCCTGCATCCTGACTGGTCAGTACCACATTCCAGAAAGGGCTGATAGACGCCAATATTTTATGATGATCTATCCCACAGCTAATACACTATTCAATATACATAGCAATATTAACTAATATTTTTGTGATTTTAAACAATATGGCTATAAAACACTACTACTACTACTACTAATAATAATAATAGTAATTTATTAATTTATTAATGTATTATTATTAATAATAAATACAAATATAAAAATAAATCAAAAGAAATAACTAATATTTCACTGTAAAATAAAAATACGTAAGAAAATAATAATTTTGCTTTATATTGGAAATTTACAATATTAATATTAATGGCTGTCTTCATTTCTTCAATTTCAAACCTTAAACCACTGAACTTTCATTTTGAAGGAAAACAGCAGGGAGCCCTTAAAGCTTCTCTTCTGTACATAAGTGCTTCTCATTATAAATATGGTAAGACGGTTGGCGCATAACGTATGCCAAACTCAGAGCAGATGCAGAGATGAAGTTTGTGGAGCAGCATTTACTGCAAACCAAGCCACTCTGACACTGAAAGCACAGATTAATCGTGCAGCCCTTATAAGGCCTAATGCACATATTCCATTATTTTGACAAACCTTTTTGTCGCAAGTGTTTAAGTTCAATAACTACAACAATGCTTCTATAGGCGGGAAGTTTAAGTAAAAAGTGTGTCTGACCATTCATGCACAACCATATTTTTACAGGGTGTGAATGCTCTTCATGATGTGTGTGGATACAAGCACTCAAAAGAAGTCTGCATACGAGTGCCGAATTGAAATAGTATAAACACTGTTATCATTAAATCACTTTAGTATTGACATGGTTCCAAAGTACAGGTACATGTGGCATCCTTGTTCCAACCATAAAATAAATACATACTTTTTTCTTTTACATCATTTGTATAAAAAAAAAAATAAATAAAAAAAATAAAAAAAAAAAGAGAAAAAAAGTGCACGATATTACAATTTTTAATTGTGGACAATTAAAATGTATCTATGATCTGCTTTTGAAGAAATGTCTTAGTATTGTGCTGTACAACGTGACATACATTCACATCAAATGTTAACTCAGCTCTAGAGTTACTCTGACGGGACACTGCACTTACTCGCAATCACAAAAGTACATTATTTGCATGTGCTTTAAATCCTTGCTGGTTAAACATTTAATTCGCGTGCTGTTCTAACATATGATTTTACAACTGAAGCGCACACACTTAAAAGCCTGATTACTGGACTAAGTTATCTTTGTGTCTGATTCCGCTAATACTGTCAAAAACACCCAAAGTTTACATATAAACACAGTTGGTTATGTCTAAATTAAAAGCAAACAGTTGACTGTATATTAGATGCGTACAGGTCTTAAAGTGGCAGCAGACTAATAGCACTAAACATGCTTCCGTCATTAAAGGGATAGTTCATCCCAAAATTAAAATTCTGTCATTATTTACTCACTCTCACTTTGTCCCAAACCTGTATTAATTTCTTTCTTGTGCTGAACAAAAAAGAAGATATTTTGAAGAATGTGGGTAACCAAACAGTTGCTGGTCCCCATTGTCTTCAATAGTAGGACAAAAAAAATATATTAAAAAAAAAAAAAAAAAAAAAAAGTACTATGGAAGTCAAAAGGGACCAGCAACTATTTGGTTACCTATATTCTTCAAAATAACTTATGTTCAACAGAACAAAGTCATTCAGCTTTTAAAACAACGTTAGAGTGAGTAAATGATTTAAATGATGATTTTGGATGAATATTCCTTTAAATGTTAATAAAACAACAAAACACAAAGAGAAAAATCACTCACTGCTCTTGACTGAGGAACTTTAATATAAAATATGGCTTTAACAAGAATCATTGTATAATTTACACAGTGAAGTGTAGGCCTAGTGTTTTATTTTTATATTTGTTCATTCAATTTCTTGAATGCTCCTGCTACTGTACCTGAAAATAAAGCACTGTTTGTTTTGTTTATATATTATGTGTATTTGTAACATGTATCTTTGTCATTATTTTATCTTTTTTATTAAAATATAAGAACAAAGATTTTTATCTTCGCCTACTTTGGCCTAAATGTCTGCCACTCATTTTTATTTTATATTTTGTTACCTTGTAAGGCTTTGTTTTAAAACCGTTTTCTATTATAAACAGAATTATTTTTGAACTGTAAATAAAAACAAGAGCATGTGTAGGTATATTACAGTATGTGTGGCACAAACCCACGTACCTCATTCTCTTTACTCTCATACTTCAAAGCGTTCTTTCCTTGACTTTTCCTTCTGAGTTTCTTCAGGTCTGACTGCGATCTCTCCAGCGAGTCCTGCTTCATCTTGTGTTCGGTCTGATATCTCTTAAACGTGGCCTGTGGACAGACAATATTTGGTCAGTGACATGGAGTCATGTCCATACATGCAGTGTATCAGTGCAGAGATGAGTTCCACTGATTTCTGTGCTAGATGTAAACAGGAAACACATATGTGTGACATGAGTCTGATTTTCACTTCCCATCTCTGAAGATAATGCCATTTTAGGCACATTTCCCAGTCTGTAAAGAACCATAAATGGACACCAGCATTAGGAATGAAGTAATGACACAACTAACTAAATGTTTCAGTGGCGTGACAGTAGTTGTTTTCAAAATAAGCAAGCTTTTCTTGTTAGCAGTTATGTTTTCCAACTAGCAGCATTGTAGCGCGACATTGCGCTATACATCACTGTTGTTTTTTAGGTCACATTGTAATGCACACACAGCCTTATAACTGAGAATGCAGAGGCAACAATCAAATGCAAATTTGCTCCCTGCGTCTCCCTCTAGCACTGGGAAGTCTGATTCATTTTTGCAAATGAGGCCAGAACAAAAGAAACAATTCACATATTCGTTACCACAAAGGTTCCTCAAAGAACCTGCAGGGCATTTCACATGATTTGTTGTTAACAACAACAACAACAACAACAACAACCAAACAAAGACAGATAATACTGCTGTTTACAACCGTTTTTAATTTAGTTTGTATAAATTAAGATGTTCTTAACAGCTACAATTAATATAAATGTATCTGTTTAAGTTTGACGTGCTTTTTAAAGTGCCCCATTACGGATTTTTGAAAATGACCTTTCATGCAGTGTGTAACACAGCTCTAAGTGAATGAAAACATCCTGCAAAGTTTTAAATCTGAAAGTGCACAGTGTATAAAGTTATTGTCTCTCAAAAGAAAGAGTCGACTCTGAATCACTGAAACGAGTCGTTTTTAAAACAAATCCCAAGCCGTTTCATATTGATGTCAACATGAAACATTAGCATGTTGCGCGCGCAGACTTTTTCGCGTTGGTCTGACTGAAAATGCAAATTCATTCTTTGCCACTAGGTGCTGCTTTTGGAGCGATACAAATAGCGGTTTCCCTGGTAACGCTGTACACAAAGCAGCACTGCACTCACAAACACTGCTTTAAATGAAATCGACCAATCACCGCAGATTAGCGTCACACAAAGGAGGGGTTTGGAAAAATGAATCGTTGAGCGAATCATTTGGGAGTCATTGAGCAAATAAGGTAAAAATAAATAAATGCATATTATAAGACAATGAAAGTGTTTGACCTTGCATGCATATTGTTGGGGACTCACAAAACCAAAATATGAACCTTTCATAACTCATAATAGGGGCACTTTAAGTTAGATTTTTTTTCTTAAATTCATTTATTTTCCCCTTCAGTAGCATTTCGATGTAGTTAGTTTAATTAGTGGTAATTAGTTGTCAACCAATATATCGACACATATACATTTCCATATACCCATACACTCAAACACTGTAGACTGTCGACAAATATGATGGAGGGCAACAACTCCATCCATGCAGTTATGCCCTAAAATTCAAGATATTGGGGCAAAAACTGCCTCTATAGGAGTTGTCTCATATTTATATCACAATAAGCAATATCACACGAGCAGCAAGAGCTATATCACGAGTACAACAGTTATATAACAGTTCAGTAAATAAGAAGTTAATATTGTTATTTTAAAAACAATATTGTCTGTTTTTGCACAGTTTTGCCAACAAAAACTTTATCAATTTAGCCACAGCAGAACTGTTGTGCATCTCCGAGCAACACAGCGGTGTTTAGTTTCTGAATGAATCCACATTTTGAAGGAATCAAGTAAACCAATGATTTAATGGCTCATTCATTAAGAGCCATTTAGTTATTTTCTGAAAGAATCAGCCGATTGAACAAATCGAATGAATGAATGACTCAAAGACATTTACCGTCATTTGCTAGCAGTTTTAGCTTCTTATTTAGAGTATCATTTCATTTCATTAAAAAAAGGCATTAAAGAGAGAGTTCACCCAAAAAAATAATAATTCTGTCATCAATTACTCTCATGTCGTTTCAAACCTGTATGACTTTATTTTGCACAACATAAAAGAAGGTATTTCAAAGACTGTTGATAAAGCTGTACTGGTTACCAGTGACTTTTATTGTATGAAGAAAAATAACATTATAAATGTCTTTGTCACTTTTGATCAGTTTAATGCATCCTTGCTGAACAAAAGTTTTAATTTCTTAAAAAAAAAATATATACTGACAACAAACTTTTAAAAGGTTGTGTGTATCTGTTCAAGTTTAGTACTTCTGTTGCAACTTGCAATTGAGATCCAAAATAATTACCACTTTACCCCCTTAAATTTTCTTTAATGTAGTTATTTTAATCAGTAATTTAACGTAGTATCTTCCCTATAAGCAGCTTTCCCATCAATAATGAACATACAGCAGCTCACCGTCATGTATTTCACATCCATGTCAGTTTTCCTCTCCAACTCTCCAATAATCTCCCGATGAAACCGTCTGAACTGTAGAGACAGAGAGAGAAAGAAAATTAAGAAAATAAAAAGATACAAACCCCACAAAATTAATGATAATGGTTTGGTGTGAAAGTGTGCTTGTGAGAGGCCTACATTGACAAAACACACATACAAGAACAGAAAACGAGGCGACCGGGTGTTTACAGTTGTTGTATAAGATAAAGTGCTTATAGAGGAGATGAGTCACAGACAAACAGAGGGATACCCACACACCAACACATCAACCTAACGCACGAGGGCGCTTACATCAACACCTCATCATCACGGCTACAAGTGCACCCACCTACCCCTCTCCCTCACTGATCTGTTTTGCCCCTTTTTAAGTGAGATCCCAGACTCCCAGTGTTTGCCTACACTTCCTGACACGTCTTCATTAATGCATGTCTTCAGAAAGATGCTTCATTTGCTACAGCCATTAACTGAGGAATCACTGTTGTGTTTTAGATGTGTCTGCCCTATATTCAAGAAGACATTCTTGTTTCATCATTTCATAGACCTACAGGAGTATTTTTAGGTTCTGGGTACAATGTAGGCTAGCATAGTAGAAATGCACCTGTAAATGTCAGTGTGTAAGGCTTCGATTAATCACATAATCCAACCGCCGACGTATCATTCCAGCCCTAATAATGAAAAATCCTTATGGAGACACCCATCAGTATTGGACGATAAATGTAACTATCTGTGCTGCAGGACATTAGTATGAAACCAACCAATGATCAGAGTCGATTTTGCCCTGTCAATAAATATGGGATGGAAAAGAGTGTCTTAAAGTCTCAAGCAGGGAAGAAAATGTCTCTTGGTTGAAAATTACAGCATATATGCTATGTGAAGCATGAAAAACAAAACATTCAAATTTGGAATAAATTATGCACAAAGCAGCAGTGCAACATTATCAGAACGCACCCATCCCATTATAATCACTAAAGCCGTCACTGCAGATTTACAGTTTCACACAAGTCAGTTTGACTTGTGGACTCACATGAATGTTATTGTCAAAAATCAATAATCAATAAAGCTGACTAGACTAGATAATAAAGTATATACTGTCTTGTCTATAATGGGTTTAGGTTTGTCACGTAACTTGCTTGCAGTGTGCAGTGTACTGAACGCAGTATTGGTTTACATTTGTCATATACAAATGAGTATCTCAGCTAGTCTTTTTCTTATCAACAAACTGAGTTAAAAATAAATGCTAAATAAATGTTGAAATGTCAGGTTATAAAATGATTAAAATACTATGCAGCAAAAACAAAAAAACAAAACAAAACAAAAAAAACAAGTTTTTTTTCCATTCAGGTCAATTACTGTCATGGCAGAGCAACCATTTGAACAATCATACTAAGCAAGCTAGATTTTACAAACATGTTTAGAGCAGCTACCTGAATTAACATTAGGGATAATGGCACAGACGTATGAATGTAATGAAAAATAGCAACGTTACTAACTTTATCTTTATTATTATTATTATTATTATTATTATTATTATTATTATTAGGCTCACTTTGTAAAAGGCCTTTCAAATTCACAGCATTTTTATTTATTTAAAAAAATATTTAGCTGCTTTTCATTGCTCTGTTTTTGAATGTTCTGAAAAATTGCACTGGAAAGACTACTTTTATAACACCTTTATAGTGCATTGGCATCGTTTTTGAAACCTAAACTTTTGAAACGTTTGATGGAAAAGCAAATTATTCAAAATGTCTTTTTTCATGGAAGGTTTACAATGACATGATGGTGAGTAGGTGACAGAAATTTCATTTTTTGGGGTAAACAAATACTGTTTTTATTATTTTTGCAGTCACCCTGACCGAGATGTTCATTCAACCCTTATTCTGTTTGTGCCAGTAAAACAGTGGTGATTAAGTTATAAGTTATTTGCATTTAATTACAAGTGGACAGAGGCCTCATCACAACGAGGGGCCTCATCTAAGACTGAATAATCTGAATGAATCTAAATGAAATCTGTTTATCAAATAAAAAGTGATCGTATCTCTTTAGAAGGCTTTTATTAAACAATTCATTGCACAATTCATATAGATTACTTTGAGTTTGTAAATTACAGTTGCAGTGGATGGACAAAAATGAGAGATTAATAAAAATGTCTTCATTTGTGTTATGAAGTTGAACAAAAGTCTTTGGCTTTATAGACAAAGGCTTTGGGTTTGGAACGGGTGAGTAAATGATCACAAATTTCATTTTTGGGTGAACTATCCCTTTAAGTCATACTATATAGGTTAGATTAACTACTTAAAATTATGCTAGTGTACTAAAACCGACATATGTTAGTATATGTTTTAGACCTTACTGTTGTCAAACAAGTTTAGAATCACAATATTAGCAATTACATTAGTTATCGTCCACAAAAAAAAAGAAGAAAAAGTTAGGAATGGTATTGGTATCACAACTAATTTTGTCAGGTATTTCAGGAATGCTCATGGGTTATCAGGTTTGTGTAAATGATATCTGATTTGACTGGAGCTGTTTAAACACGGCCTGTCTTCTGTTGTGAGTCCTGTTTTTGATTCACAGATCAGCAGCTGCACCAGCAGGAACGGCCGTGTCATCATGTGGCGCTGGGATCAGGTGCATCAACAGGCATGTTCAAACCTGCTCTGATAAAAACACTACAATCTAACACGCAGTAGGTGTGTCCGCTGTATTCCTCTACCCTTTCCTGTTGTGTACACTAAGACTGCCTGTGGGAGAGGGTCCATAAAGTTTATGGGAAATGGGATGTTTGATATGCGATTAAATTGCAGATGACGATCTCTTGCTTGGGTGTGTTTGAATGTGGTTTCGGTCAGCCTAAGAATGTGTTTACAGCAAGAAACAAACACACAGATAAAAAGACACTCACATTCTCCTCCAGTTCTATGTTGACTTTCCGATGGACGTCTGAGATCTCCATCAGGACGACCCCTAAGGACAGAGAAAAACATTTATCAACCTATCAAACCAATACAAAGGCTATTAACGCGTCCATTGTTTTTAATCTAATAATCTGCAGAATTCCCCTGTCTAATAAACCCCCACGGCCTTGTTTTCCAAGAACAGTCCTCCCTCAGAGCGGCTACTGTAATTAAAACACACTGTGCACGGATATTTCTCCCAGCATGCTCCTACCCGCTGTAATCAAATGGGGATTAAAATGCAAAACCTACGGCATAAATCAGAGCACTTTATATAAAGGATCCGCCCACCACACACTTATTCAACACTTATTTGAGAGGCAATTCTCAAACATCCTTAAGAATTGCATTTGACTACTGGACAGAGAGAAGGAGGGACAGACAGCGAATTCTTGCTCGAGTTAATTCTCTGACGTCTGCGAAGAGATTTTATCCCTGCCCTAGAGACTGGTGTGTGTAGATGTGGAAGAAGAAAAGAAGAGAGTTTTCCATAGAAACAATAATGTGATCTCTCGGACTCGCTCGGTCACTCTCTTCAGTCCTCTGTTCACATGACTTCTTGGGTCACTCTTTCTCAGTACCAAACACAACATGTTAACTAATGTCTGCAAATGGAGAGGCAAAAACACAGTAACTTTAACAGAGAATGCAGTGAATCGAACTTGACAAATTCACAACAAAATAAATAGTTATAGTCTTTAAAATGATCAGTCTTCACAAAACAAACTTTGGATTATACCGTGCATACCGTGAAGATTGGGATGCACCAATAATAAAACTCTGATAAGCGTAAAATAAAATAAAACGGGTTTTTCCTGGGTCGAAAAAGGTCTTCGGTGGTGGCTGACGGTCATCCACACACACAATAAAAAGTACCCTACCTACCCACGTGATCTGCAAACCCAGTACTGTCCATAACTAAAATAAATGCAAAGATACAGTTTGTGATTTTTAATTATATTTATTCATGAAAGAAAAAAATAGCCACTGTCAGGGAATATAATAAAACTGGCTTTCATATTTTTGTAAGATAGGATCCTTCTTTGCTAGACCTCACAATTATAATCATAATCAATATTGAAAAAGCATTTAAAAGTAGCATTAAAAAAAGTTTATTTCACTAGTAGTCTAATTTTCTACCATATATCTGAATAAAATTAGCAGCTGGCTAACAAATTTCTTTGTTGCTGGTTTCACCTCTCTCAGTCTAAACTAAATGATTTTGGGTAATTTATTACATTGTTATAAATAACCTGAAATTACTGTGGTTTATTAAGGCTAAATCTTTTATTATTATTATTATTATTATTATTATTATTATTATTGTGAAATATTTTTCTTTTATTGAAAGTGTTTATGTTAGTTGCATGTGCAGAATGCTTGTCAGACAAGATAAAGATACTTTTTTTTTTTAAGCACAATTCACACCACCAGTAATTCAGTTTTTAAAAAATAAATAAATCTCTGAATGTGCTGCATGAAACATGGATTCAGTCTTCTGATCTTTTACTATCATGTCAGTTGATTTTGAGGGAGAGGAAAGTTTACACTTGGTCACTTTATGCGTTTTGTCGGATCGGATATCTATCTGATTTGTTAAAATGTTTTCATTTACACTTGACCACATAAATGTGTCGTTGCAAAACGGATATAAATCGGATCTTCAATTCCCGCACTATATTTAAATTTAACGGAGTTCACGTCAGCTCATTTCAAGAACAAAGACCGCAATAGGAGAGCGCGCGGCATCAGCATTGTGTGTTGACCATCTGCGTCTTACATTCATTTTCATTCGCGGCAGTTTGCGCGTCGGCTTGCTGAAGACATGCTCAGCTACTCGTCCGTGGAGATGCGTGTTGCATTAGCGCAGTCATATCTGACTATAATGTCTTATAGCCTCTAACATGCTCTCACACGTTTATTATTTTAACATTTTGGGAGGAGTAAAATTTACATATGTGGTTTCAACAACCAGATGCATTTACACTTGTCCAGTTTCGTCTGGAATGCGGCCCAGACCTCCTCCTGAAGTGGTTTGAGCAATCGGATTTATATCCGTCTCGAATGCGTTTCGGACGGCATTTACACCTGGTCTTTTCACAATCGCATAGCTCCGATCAAACAAAACGCATGAAGTGAGCAGGTGTAAACAGCCCCAAGTGGTTTGAGTGATCAGATTTAAATCCGCCTCTAAAGCGTTTTGAATTCGGAAGACCAGAGAAAACGCACGAAGTGACCAGGTGTAAACAGGCCGCCCAGAGGAAGGGCTCTCTGCTCTCTCTCCCTCAGTTAACATGCGCGCTATCACTCATCACATGAACCGATCAAATACGGCTTTGGTGGGACAAAAATTCGTTTTGGCAGCCGCCAAAACATTTTCAATGCAGAAAAAAACCCTGTCTGATAATAAAACTGTCTGATAAGCTGATAAATACCTACATGTTATGGCAGATTACCAATATTAAAGGAATAGTTCAATAGTTGCTTTATGTATGTTTGTTGATCGATGTTTATATGTGAATAAAAGACTAAATTAAATCAGTTCATCATACAAAGCAATCCTGTCTCTTTAGAGGACTTGGATTTGGATTTGTTTTAAGATCTGTTCATGCAATTTTAATTGGTTTTTATTTTTTTTGGCATGGACTTTCAATACAGGGACATAAAACAAAAATATCCTATTTGTGTTTCAAAGATGAACAAACATCTGAGTTTGCAATGACATGAGGGTGAGTAAATGATTACTAAAATAAAATAAACTTTTTTCTATACTACTTTATCTAATTAAATTTTAAAATAGTTAATCATTTTAAATGCTACAAGTGCAAATTTATTTGTTTTTAAATGCTTTAACAGATTTGCTAAAGATTACATTTAAATGCAAAAATAAAGATGATAAGCATGAATAATTAAATATCTAATATCACCAAAAAATAAAAAATAAAAATAGAAACAAAGGAAAGAAAAGTCTCTAATATGGTCTGATAACAGTTATGGTAATCATATATTATGCATCCTTCTGGCTTGTTGTGGCCAATTTGAGGTCTGACAATAGTTGTCTTAAACCAATGTTGACTTTTTATTTTAAATAAAACCTGTATTTTGCTGAGGGTGGCCGTGGTGCTTTTGAGGAGGAATTTAGAGACAATATGTTGGAAAGGGTTTTAACATACAGAGAGGTACTGGAGTGTAACATTAAAGCACACACAGCATATCGTATTGCAAAAATTACTGATATGGATGTGCATTTCTAAAATCTTTTGATTAAAAGTATCTACTAAAATACAAAGACAAAAAACCTACTAGATAAACCAGTGATCAACCTCACTAACCGATTAATGGACCATACTGACGTCAGCGGTCGCCACCAAAAGCTGCAGCTCCAGCCATGTGTAGGAACATGTAGTGCTAAACAGACCGTGTTGTGAAACTCAGCCTCTGAGAAAAATAAAAGTCAAGGTGAGGCCATGTGAATGAGACGAGGGGCGGGGGCAGAGATCCAGAACATGAAGCCAGCCTCGGCCCCGAGTCACATGAGTCACAAGGCCACCTGAGAGCAGCAGGTGTGGGTTCCCTCCTCTGCCTCAGCTGACCCACTTTAACTTTATCTGCTCTCTGACCCTGATTCAGCCCGGATGTCTTATCAGCTCCACTCAAGACATGTGAGTTTGATTATGTGTGCCTGCAGCAATGACATAAAAGAAAGATTAGGCCAAGCAAAGAGTAAACCATCCTATCCGGAGCCATGGCTCTGGACGATTACTGGCCCAATGTTCAGTGGACTGCTGTAAACAGTTCTCTGTGATTTTATTGCTCACCCATAAATACTGTTAGTATTGTCCTTTAATAAAGAACAAATGCAGTTTGAGGTTGAAGCCAAGGCCTGGCTTGGGCACCGAATCTGGCCTACGTTTTCTCATAATACCATGGCTCATATCCTTTGTAATATTAACAGTTTTAAAGCATATTTTTTATGCACTTTTTAATTTTTTTTTTTTAAAATATAAAGAATATAAGTGTATTTAATAAAAAAAAGTACATTTTAATATAATATAGTTGCATAATGTAACATTTACTTATAGCCCATGAATCTCAAACAAGTTTAATTTTTGTCCCTTCATAGTTTAAAAAAAAAGAAAAAAAAAAAAAAAAAAAAGTGGCCACCTCATTGGATTGGTTGAATTATACAGGATTTCCGGGAGATGTGCGTGTCGTGTTCTTTAATGTTACGCCTGGAAACAAAGATGCAGTGACGCCAAACTCTCTCATGTTAGAAGAAAGCCGTCGTGTTTACAACTGTGACGATGAATGCTTATCAGGATCAACTAAACGCTAGATTTTCAAAGGAAAGTGAAATATTTCTGTTATTGTGGCTACATTTCCACGCCCCGAAACATGATGCGGCACAAAATGAAACGTGATAGCTTTCTTTACCTGTCAGTCATATGATCTCTTGGGCGGGCCTTGGCCATTCAAAGCGGCCATCAGTCTGAAAGTCTGGCTACATGAGACTAGCGTTAGAGGGTCATTTTTTTTTTTTTTTTTTTAAATAAAAAGAAAACAAGTAGACAACAGAAATAGAATAGAGAGTGCAAGTGTTAGAGGGTCATATACACCAAAGTGTCATAATTAAAAAGAAAGGCGCTTTAAACCAATTATTTCTGAGACTTTTATTAAGGATTTTGACTGCACTCACAGAAAGACATTTCCAGCAATATTAAAAATAGAGTAAAATCTTCTCACTTCTAGCGTAACTTTTTCCCAGGTCTGAACGTCAAGGTTTTACAATCCACTTGTTGTGCCATAAGGATTGCTGTTCTACTTGTTTCAATTGAGAATACTTCTAAGGTTTTAAAATCTCACACTTGTACACTTTGATTTTGGCATGGAGTTAAATGTTAGTGAGTGTATATTAACACCGTTTGTTGTTCGCGTTTGGCATTTTGATAGAGCGTTTGGATCCGGAAACAGTGACGCATGACGTCAGACTTAAAAAGTGAATTCTATGACATGTCTAGGGTTACACTGATCGTGAGAAATTCTCAAGAAAGTATAAAAGATTAGTTGACAAATGATAAAACCTCTGCGCAGTATTACTGATTCATAAGGGCTAGAGCTTGTTGGTCAAGCCACCTGAATTTGACTGTGGTAGTAATTGAATATGAACGGCAGGTTGAGCTGTGATGGGAGGGGTGATGCGTTTCCACCCACAGACTTTGATCACAGCAGCTGTAGGTGCCGCCCAGTCAGACACAGAAACTTCCACCGCTAAGAACAAAAGCTGCATGCAGACAATGACTGCAGAGACATAACAGCGACATGACCAGAGCTATACAGTCCACAGTTACTCTGTGATACAATAGATCATAGATCATCCAACGCTTCTGTATTATCAAAGACAACAACAGCAAACATTCCAGCTACAGTGAGCACCAAACAGAGAACCGGTGTGTCTGCAGCGAATCAAAACTCACGGCTTTCAACCCCACCGTTTCTAGATGGATTTACATGAATGAGAACTGCTTATAGTAAGCAATGAGTACGGGGATAGCAGATCCCACGAGAGGAGAACCTGAGATTGATTTAACAAAGCTATAAAGTCACAAGAGGCTGTGTGCTGCGGTGATTTTTCCATGGTTGCAGGAAGCTGCTAGACTTAAAATAGCATTAACAGCAGTACTAAAAAAAATCATTTAATAGTACGGATCACAATAAACAATTCTAACACCAACAGGGCTCCCACACCTTTTAAACAGTGAATCTCGATGACTTTTCTGTGACTTATCCATTTCTGATTACTAGATTTGAACTAATAATTTCATAGACATTGTTGAAGCAGATTTCCATATTAATGTATACGTCTAAATTGATGTATGTGTCTAAAATCTGAGCTTGCGGCTTTGCTATTTAAACAAACAAACAAACAAACAAACAAACAAACAACAACAACCAGCAAAGAAAAAAAAAGTCTGGGCTGTTGGCATGCAAATGTTCTCACCTGGTGTGAATAAGCCCATAAACCAACTGTTTCTATTCAAAAGTTCTCTCGCACCAAATATCAGCAATCTGTGACTGTGGGCCTTAAAGAAACAGTGCACTCAAGGAAAAAAAAAAAAAAAAAAAAAAAAAAAAAAAAATTATATATATATAAAATTAAATAAATGAAACAATACATGATTACAAATAAATAATAATAATAGAGATTTTTTAAAGAACACCCACACACAATTGATCTTCCATTGACTACATTTGATGAGCTCTGTGTATGTGTGTTGATCAATGTTTATATGTGGAAAAAGCCTTAATTAAATCTCTTCATTATATAAAGTGAAGACTTGGATTAAACTGTTTGATTCACATGTATCTCTTTTACAATCTCTACATTAAATTTTAAAAGCAAGCAATAAAGCAAGTCAAAGTTTAGGAGAAATGGACTTTCAATGGAGGGACAAAAAAAAAAAAAAATCTCTCAGGTGTCATTAAAAATTCTTCATCATCATCTTATGGATTTGGAAGTTGGAATGACACAAAGGTGAGTACATTTTAATTTTTGGGTGAACTATCCTATTAAATATCCCAGCTTTAGCCTTGTCTCCTGTTGCTCCTGAAACTAGCAGATCAAACTTGACTGCCTTAATTTTAACATGAATTGAGTTTTTCATTCAAATTAAATGAGGTTTAACTCAATTCATTCTGAGTTAACCAAAAAATAAGCAATAAACACACATATGCAATAATTCCCACACTCTCCAGCCTGAGGCTGATGTGACTACTAATGCGGTGTATGTGTGTTGACTGCTGTCCTGTGGCCAGTCTCACTAAGCACAGTTCAAACAACACAGGAGACTAAAGGTCACCAGAATGTCCTGGTAAAAAGCTTCCTTTGTGGCAACAGTGCGGGAGGGAGAGTGTGTGTGTGTCAGGTACTGGCAGCCACTGCTGCTTTCACTGTTACACAAATCAAGCAAGAGGGGTGTGGACACCAGAGCAGGTGACACTGTACAAAAGATAAATAAACAATGAGTATAAAAATGAACATCTATTCTTTTATGAACACTATACTTTAATTAAAATTAAAAAAAAAAAAAAAAAAAAAAAAAAAAAAAAAAAAAAGACGAATGGTTTCCATTTAGTTCTGTATTTATTCAGTTTAATGACCCGAAACAGATTGGAAAGGGATAGCCAAAAATCTTGTCAATATTTGTTCCAAACCCAAATGCGGTTATCTTCGTGCCTTTAAAAGAGTATTTCTGAATAATCTTTCACACAGCTCTTTGAAATACAACAGTTCATAGTGACCACATCTAGCAGCTCTAAAAAGGACAAAAAAGCACCATATTGAAGTCTGGTTCTAAAGTCACACAAAAGACTTTTATGAGGAACAGACCGAAATGACAAGGAAAATCGTACTTTCTGCTGCAGCTCACCAATGTTATAGTCCACTGTACATTTTCAAAATGGTCTGCCCTCATTTAGCCAAGACACATTCGAATTTGACATCAATGAAGTCAAACCTGTTGTGGTCCATTTCTGCGTATCTGAATGTGATTCAGAGCTCTGGTGATGACTGTCATGGTAATAGTCATGGATTTATGGAAAAGAGCTGCGTGAGGATTCTCCAGAAATTCTCTGTTTGTGTTCCACTGAGAAATAACAGCGTGAAGGTATGAGCACACAATGACTTTAATTTGTGCTTGCACTAATCTTTTACCATCGAAGCTACAGGTGTTTTACACAAAAGGTGAAAATATCAGAGTACTCAGAGGCAAAGCAAACACAAGCAGATTGGAGTAATAATGAAAGCAGGGAGTCTCAGAGCCAGTTCATAACTTCCTGTTACTCTGCAGTCTGGTTAAAAAAGCAAAACCGGCACAAATAAAATGTGTCAGCCTGATCTCCTGGTTTAGAGATTCATGCCCTGATGCACAGTGATAAGCAGAGGATCGTGTCACTCGAAACAGAGGCTGATTTGCATCTCCCCTGGCTGTGGTTCACTCCTGCTTTGTTTGGGTGTTCTTCCTGAAAAAAAAAAAAAAAAAAAAAAAACCCAACACGACTCCAGGCAACAGGTGGGATCAGCTGAACCTAAACACTCCTGACAAAGTGAAGAACTATTTGACCCAGTATAAGCATTACATAACACAACAGACAAGAGAAAACCACGTCATGATGGTACTTCACCCTAATGTTGTCTAGTGGCATTAATACGCTATCTAATAATGAAAATTAAGGATGAGATGAGTGACGTTTATTCTGTGTGACCTCTTAAAACATACACTGTATAAAAAAAATAAAATGTCAAGAGGTTGAGCCTGACGTAACACTTACATAGCTCAGTAAAAACAGTCTGGGCTTTAATGGTGCATTAAATCCTTTGTGTCTTTATATGTTTGTTTTTCCAGCTCTAGGAGCATTTAAATGGGTCTAAACAGTACGATAATAAAGCGCAGTGATATAAGGAAGGAGAAAGACTGTTTTGAATGAATGCACAGGGTAATATCACAATTCCCCAGACAGTTATTTTTGAGTACAGAAGCAGCCAGGGGAAATTCAGAGACCATAGGAAAAAAAGAGCATACAAATTCACTTCTGTCATTCAAGCAAGTGCAATCTGCTTCCCACAAACATAAGCCCAGATACAGGAAGAGGTGGAATTTTGGTTACGGTCCTTATGATATAAGCATTAAGGCTGTAACTAACAATTACTTTGATAATCAATCAATAATAAAAAAAAAACAATAATTTGAAATGCTGTTCATTTGAAAATTTAGCGTTGAGCACAGAAATAAATTAGCCTACATTTTATAAATACATTCAAACAGAGCACGTTATTTTAAATGGTAAAAATATTTAGCGATGTTAAAGTTCTTACTGTATTTTGAGCAAATAACTGTAGCCATTTTGAGCAGAAAAGACTTCTATCAAAAAACATTAGAAAACCTTACTGACCCCAAACGTTTGAATGACAGTGTAAGGTTAAACTGGCAAAAGTCAACTGCATTAACTCCAGGAAACACGTGTCTCATACTAACTATTCATTTAAGAGCGCAGAGTCCACCTTTTATGTTGTTGTTCTGTAACCAGGTCAACACGAGCACAATGGCACTCACGTATCCACTTAATCTGGATGACCCTGATCTGATCACAAGACCTGTGTAAAAGCAGGACTCTTTATCCACTAAAGTGCACAGCAGACAAGCAGGAATGCTGCACATGTGCGTTCATGCATTACTCAGCATTTCCACAGTACCAGTTCACCTCCATGAGAACGCAAGCAGGTATTTGAATGATAATCAAGTGAACTCAAAAGTGTAATCTGAAGCTCTGCTGTCAGCGAGGCGCTCTGCAAGTCGACACAGTCAAATGCCACGACAAAACAAGGTGCCTCCTGCATACAGCGACAGTGGCGTCACTATTCCTATCGAGCGGGACGTCACACCTGTTGGGCTATAGGAGACACAAGAGTCTGAAATCTAAACACAGAGGACACCTGTGTGGTTGTCTTTGGTGGGACTGGTTAAGAATGAAAGCATCTCTGTCTCTCTGACACCTGACCTCGTGTCAATCTGTCCATGACTCTCAAGACTATCCGATGCCAGCTCATCTGCCTGAAGGCGGCTCTAGTTTCAGCTCAGCCGAGCACTCAGAGCTCAAGAGCTTCCTCTCGTCGAGGAACACCGGTGACGTGGAACGCTAGGCCTGCGTTTGGACGTTATCTGCCCAAACAGAGTTTTCGGCTCTTATCGTCTACAGATAGGGAGGGCATTGTGTTAACAACCACTAAGGCCATGTCCAAAGGTTACAGCCCTTAAAAGAAAAGGTCAAGAAAATGTCGTCCACAAAAACAAAAAAAAAAACAAGGGAAGAAAATCCAATCATTTTGAAGCATGAATGCTGATAAGTGTTCACACTTGCATTTTCAGTGATCTGATCTCAAGTGGCCGGCTGATATGTGCTACCATTTCCACCTAGCATTTTTATGCGTTTCAAATGTTTCCTGTGACCATTTGTGTTATCAGTTTTCATTATGACACTCACCTCTTATTTTATCACATTGTAAATCACAATTTTTTATTAATTTTTTGGCAGCACAATGAAAAACAAACAAACAAAACAAAAGGAATTATTTAATTTTTATTTGCTTACATTTTAAAAGATCAATTTAAATAGTCAAAATGTCAAATTAACAGTATTGCCACCTATTTTAAATAATAAAGAATGATAAAAAATAATTAAAAATCACATTACAAAGATTGTATATCCTATTTACTCTTGACAGTAAAATAAGCCACTATAAACCTATATAAAGTCCCAATCATGCAAAGAAAAAAAAGATGATATACCTTTACATATATTTGTAAAGCATTAATTAATTATTGAAGACATAATTTTAAAGTAAATGTATGTGTTGGCTTTATAAAGTGTGTAAAAACTGCATTGCGTATTGTAATATACAATTAGAACTACATAATTTTCCAGTGATAATAGCAGGCGATATCAAAACTCTCACACAGAACATGAACACAGCTTATGGCAGTGATGTGATGTCAGTCAGGGACAAATGTGCTCTGTCTGGCAGGTCACAGCCTCTGCTCAACCCAGCTCAGATTATGATTATTAATATTGCTGAAAAAACAACCGACGTTATTTAAAACAGTTGCAATGGAGATGCACACACCAATACCGTGCACCATTTGCAAATGATCTGTATGCATGGAACACATTAACACATGGTTGACTTCCTATATTTGCCAAACTGTGCAGTAAAAAAGGGGGCTTACTGTGTGTAATACTGTATCCCACAATGCAATGCACTTGACTTAATCTTTCATTTCCAGCTCGACTAATGAACTTGAAATAATATCAGCTGTGATTTTTTTATCATTCTCCTCATGATTTGATTAGATTGCCAAGAGAAAAATGTAATTGTATTAATAAAAAAAGAAAAAAAAAAAAAGCAGTCTCAGCTGAAATTGTAATAGTCTATATTGGCAAAGCAGATTTCACTGCCTTTATCCCTCCCAACATGCAATCAAAATCCCTGCTCTAGTAATCGTGCATGACCTTGCAACGTCAGTCTCCTAATTTACAGTTGTGAAACAGGAGTTTTCGGCTGCCATTCTTCCAACATGAAGAATCTGGTGGAATGATCTCACTCAGTCCATTATCTGCTGTTTACATTTCCTGCTCTGGGATGAAGCTGCCCATACTGGTGCAGGATCAGTTTCCCACTGCCTAACTATTAGTAAAAAGCAGATTCAAGACTGGCAGCAGCTCAAGTATGGGGGGTTTAATTGTTTATCATTTTTATCTTATTGTTTAAATTCAAGATTTATTTTATCTTATGGTTTAAATCATCAAGTGACATGATAATGTAATGCATGAATTAAAATTAATTATGGTAGCACTGAAACTAAAACAAGTTAATCAATGTATGTAAAAAGTCATTTACAACCCGTCTCCATAAAGTATATATACTTCCATACTGATACTTCCTTCTTCCTTTCAGATTGTCTGAACATCTTGTAACATGCAAATGAAAAACCTGTGGTCTTCAGTCATTCTAACAGGGCTGCAATTAAAATGATTTTGATAAATTAATTATTGATTTTGATATTGATATTGCTCTGATCATTATTAACATATCTATGTAGGCTATGCTATAAATTATGTGCAAATGAGGGTTAAAATACATTCTAAGCCACAAAACAACTGATTGCTTACCATTTTTAAAAAAGTCAAATTAAACTCGTAAAAGCAAAGGCTAAATGTTAATTGGTACGAGGCAGGAGGAACGCACATACAGTATATTCACTCATCTGAACAATTTTACTACTACTGCTCTATTAAAAATACCATTACTTGTGTTACATATAGAATCTTAGGTAACACTTTAATTTCAAGTTCAATTCTCACTATTAACAAACCATTAACTACGACTTTTTCCTCAAACTCCTAATTTGCTGCTTATTAATAGTTAGTAAGGTATTTGGATGTAGAATATGGTCATGTAGAATGTGCTTTATATACTACTAAACAGCCAGTATGTTAAAAGTGTGGCTGATTGCGATTTCACTTCTTTAACGTTAGTTAGTGTGTAATGTTGCTGTTTGAGCATAAACAATATCTGCAAAGTTGCGGCACTGAAAGTTCAATGCAAACGAAGATATCGTCTTTTAAAATACTGGCAGTTTAATGCCTACAAAAACGGCTCGTAGGGACTACAACGAGTTACTTCCCGGGATAAACCCCGCCCCCGGAAACACACAGCAAAGGGGGCGAGGCCATGCTGCGCTGCTTTAGAGAAGAGGAAGAGTAAGTATGGTGACACAAAATAAACAGTGGCGATTTTCTAAGCGGATAAAAAATGATAACTATAATGTATGGTGGAAGAGTACTTCGCAGCACTTCGACCTCGGCGCAGTAATACCATCACTCCTGAAAACTCCCCCTCTCCCTCTAACTTCCATCAATAGAACCAATATTACTGCGCCGAGGTCGAAGTGTGACGAAGTGCTCTTCCGCCATACATTATAGTTATTTTTTATCTGCTTAAAATTGCCCCATTTTATTTTGGGTCACCATACTTACTCGTGTAACTACTCAAGTAACCGTCTTTAAATAGGGAAAACATGGAAGTGTTTGGTAGCTTCAAAATTCATCCCTGTTTGGATCCTAAGGAATGAATGGTGCCAAGCTAAACGCTAGCATAGTGGCGCCGCACGCTAGAGCGATTAAGTGCACGCACTGAGACGGGAGAGGTACGCATCATCTCGTCTAAGTTGAGGGAAAAACATATTGGAATATGGAAAAACGGTGGCGTTTTCCTTTAATGATAGGCATGCTAATAAGCAACTAGGCATAGTTAACAGTGAGAATTGGTCCCTATACTAAAGTGTTCACAAATTTTAAACCTACATCAAATCGCTAACAAGAGATACTTTAATCGATTAGTTGTTGCAGCTTTACATCTTATAGTTTAATTCCATGGTTTACACCCTCTGTTGTACTCAACATAAGTCAACATACTCCTATGTATAATATTTTTAAAATGACTACATAATTCATAGTGACTTTAATGACATGCCACTAAAGCTAAAGCAATTAATGTATTAAAAATTCAACCTCCTACACTTGTTTGCGTGTCACAGTGGTGCTTTTTTAAATATTCTTGTACTATAAGTGCTATTAATTACCTACACATTACGTCTGCACATTTTTTGTTTTGGAAGCAGGCTATGTGTCAGTAATGTGGCATATTATATTATCTGAAATGCTAATACAGTTGCATACAGTTGTTTCATAATACATTCCGTTTCAAAGACAATTTTTCAAAAAGCAGAAAAAGACACACAGGCTCTCAAAATGTGTTTTGAACCCTGAGTTCTCAAACATGACACGATTGAATAAATGCAATATATCCATCATTATTATGGTCCAGCAGATACAATGCTGTGTCAACAAACAGCTCAAAGTCGATTGTTTCAAACATGCTGAACAGGAAAAGAAACGATTTCAGGCCACATAACATGCTTTATGGCACATTCCTGCACGTTATCACAATGTCAGATTATGGCCCATGCTATTTTTAACATGATAGAGGGAATGGTGATAAAGAAAGATTACAAGTCAACGTGTTTATCAGTATTCAGTGCTAATGACAACGAAATGAACTTAAGCGATTGCTACACTGTTTTTTTGTGAACTCAATAACAAAGACATGATATATTCCTCCTTAAAAGGTAGGGTAGGCAACTTCAGAGAGGCTAGCAATAGCAAGCTAGCTTTGAAAGCATAAGATCCCACCCTCCCTGTAAAATCACTCTCCAAAGCCACGCGTCCTCCAAAACACATGAACGCGAGTTAACCAGAGGCTAACCAGTGACTCGATGAGAGACCGTGTTGGTGGAGGGTTGATGCAACGCTATCAGATTACCTCATGTCTCTTTCCCCGCTGAGAAAACATTACAGTACAAAGCGCATAATATAACAATAATAACGTCTTTCATTCTTGCTCGGTCTACAATAGCGTAATGTACTGCTCTGATATCATGCCTGTGTGAACCGGGTGCACAGAAGTATGCAAATACATATATTGACGGGCAGGCAGGACAGCCTATCGTAGTCCTCGGACAGAGGGATATGATTGGACGAACATTTTATGGTCCTACACCTTCCACAGACGATATAAATACACAAATACATTTAGACCACTTAACTCAGTCATTGCTATCGTGATGTGAAGAGACTTTCAACCAGCATAGCAAAAAAAAATTTTTTGAACCAAATCACCTACCCTGCCTTTAATATTTTCTATCTCTAGAAATGACAAATGGAACTGTAGGAAGAGTAAATGGAAAAGTGCTCATGCAGTTCTTAATAAAAGAATTAGCCGTGACTCACCCAGTTCCCTGGACACTGGAGATACGGCTGCGTTCTCCCCGATCTTAGATACAGCATCAAAGTACTGCTTCCCAGCCAGAACCATGGCTGCAAAACAAGGATAAGAATACATGTTGTTATACTAAAGTGGAATCATGCAAGATATTTGTTTCACTTTCTATGCTCACACAACATGTCACGCATTCACTAGGTTTTCTATTGATAGTATACAGTATTGTCACTATAATGACTGTCCCTACTTGGCTTAATAACAAATGTTAACTCTTGTGTTGATAAAAACAAAAGGTTTTCTAATGTCTTTCAAATGCTTTTGAGTATAATATTATGATTATTTCAGTCCATCAGTCTGCATGTCATTTGTTATGAGCGAAATATAAAAAGTAATTCAAAGGCAGCTAGAAGGAAATATTTGGATGGAACACAACAGAATGCCCATGTCTCCAGACATGTTTTTAAAACCTGACACAGTGTCTTACCACTGCTTTTATGGCAGAAGAAGATCTGGAGCCAAAACAACATTTGTTTTATGAGCATGGTCAATCAAGAAAGCCACTGTCTTTAAGACCTGTAGATTGCTGGCAGCTACTCAGAGGGCAAATTCGACAAACCTCTTCAGTCAGTCCAGGAACAACAAGCTGTATAAGAGGTGTTGTGTTTAGTCTGTGAGTTTGGCTATTACAGTACATCTTGCCCTCTTTCTAAAGCAGTAATCCATTTGTTCAAGATGTGATGAAACCTACCCTTTGTTCAGAAGACCTACCTTTTCTAGATTGACATGTAACTATATAAGAAATCTGAGGAAAGGGTTACGTGGGAGTGAGGGATGTCACAAAAAGAAAAAAAAGCTAACTCAATGCCCCATCCTTCCCTCCATAATTCATCTGGATGTTATTTTGCATGTGTAAATCGTTAAGTCTACTTTTTGTTTAGATTTTAATTTGATTGCCATTACAAAGTTAAGTTGGACTGATGTTTATCTACCCAGAAAAACAGGAGAAGTTGATATTGGATGCGTCATTATTTCCTACATGTAATTGATAATAAATATTTGAAACTGATTTGACAAATTAATCTTGAGCTTATCACACCTCATTAACCAAAGTTGATCACATCACATTTTTCCGCTATGTTGTGCAATCTTTATGTATATATAGCTGCCATAAGCAATCTGCTCTCTAGATATCGGCATGGGCCATTAAAAACCCAGTATTTATCATCAACCACTAATAAAAACAGATTACAGGGACTCGCAAATACCAAATGCTTCATAAACCAATGCAGTCTTACAATTGACAATGGCTAAAAATGTATAATAATGCTATATGAAAGTTATTAAAACTTTTTTTTTTTTAAATGACATTGTGCTTTATCATAATTGTTCTAATAGTAAGGATATGAAAAGATGAGGCTCACCTGAAACCGCTTTCTCGTAGCTCTTTCCCAGGTTTACAAGGTTACGCAACCCGGGGTTGAATTGTTCCATAACATTCTGAGAAGAGGGATTTCAAACAGAGGAAATGGTTAAAATGTTGGCATGAGCAATCATGATGTAATCAGTCGCAATCATGACATTGTGTGGACTGAGACAGTTCTGTTCATGAAACAACCTCTTCAGTGCCTTTTTAAAGTGTCTCTGGTTTAATGTACTGTGCGAGCAGGGTTACATCAGAAGTGGCCTGACTTACCTGATTTCAAAGTGTACAACGCTTCTGCTTCAGGCCATAACAACATATTCAAGTATGCTATTGTAATTCTAGCTGATGAATATGGAGATGTGATATCTACCCAACCCTAAAGTGACCCAACAAACAACAAACTGTTGGGTTCCATCCTAGTTCAGGTGCGAATTTCATGGATAACTGGGTTTGTAATTACTGGTAAAGCAAATGGTTTTAAAATCAACGTAACTGATTTTGTCCAAGTGCGCACACAGAACAAGCTGTTAGACCAGTTTTGGGATTGGTCTTAAATATTAAAAATGTTCTATCAAACACTTACTATTTCCCAAAAGTAACCATTTTATATATTTTATAAAATATTCCATATGTAAACAGAGACATTATAAGAGAAAGAGATGGTCCACTTCTTTAAGATACCAATGAGATAGAAAGAAAGACCTAACATTCAATAGAGTGGCTAAGGCCCGTTCACACCAAGCATGATAACGATAAAGATAATAGTTCTAAAAACCGTTCTTAATGTTAAAGAGCAGCAGAGTCCACACCATAACTATAACGATAAAGGCACAGAGAAACGATATCGCTGGAATCACTTCCAGAATGATTTTTTTCCAGCTGATGAACGATAAAAACATTGACACCCAATCAGAATCCATCACGCTGTAACGAGCTCGAGAATTTAAAGCGACAGACGAGCACGCGCTTAGAATAAACACACAATATCGACAGCTGGTGTGGACGCTAATATAGTTATCTTTATAGTTATTCTTGGTGTGAACAGGGCTTTAGAAAGGAAATCCCACCTTTTTGCTTTAATGGTATATTTTAGTGACACACCATAATGTTTATATTATATATATATATATATATATATATATATATATATATATATATATATATATATATATATATATATATATATATATATATATATATATATAAATAAATAAAAATTAAATTTTATATTTTTGTTTGTTACTTACCAAACACTAAAACCAAAATTAAAGTTAATTTAGCCAAAAATTTAAAGTAAAATATTGGTAAATAACCTTGGGTAATTGAACGGTGTATGCTGTTCAGACATATATCAAACCAGTAATAATAATAATAATAATAATAATAATAATAATAAAAAAAAAAAAAAATTGTCCTTTGAGCTGCCTCTAGATATTTCAACCAAACAAATTTTGCATCATTGTTGGTCATAAGAGAAGCACTAATTAAACGTCATAAATTTAGTCAGTGAAACCATCCAAACTATATTTAGACTGAAATTAATTTATTATTATTAGTTCTTTATCTTATTTATTTATTATTATTATTATTTATTTATTTATTCTTGCTGTTTTGGCTGAATATTTCCTTGTTGATGAACTTTTGGTACATCACCAGTATATTATTAAAATCACTTTTTTTTTTTTTTTGTAGTGATGTTGCTTCTTAGATTACTCTTGAATGCACATGCACATTAGTTAGATCAATGTGTGTAATAAGACCTAAAGAAGCAATTTGTAGGCAGAATGTTTTGGTGATTTGACATTGGAATGTAATCCTTTGTACATGGGAGTTGTACTTAGAAAATAGCTGCCTGGGGCCATTACCAAGATGGCTGCCAAATGACTTACCTAAAAGTAACTGTAATGTCTTCCTAAAAGTATTATACACCCAGTATGCCAATAATGAGTTCATTCCAATGGCAATTTATAAATATATATTCACAGATATCTTGTCTTGTGGGCAGCACTCTTTCAATATGGGTCTGTTAGGATTTGAGCCAGTCATCTGCATAACCTGTGAGAAACCTTCAAGAAGAAATATCCATTCATGAGTTGATCCACTCGACTCTTCCAGGACATTTTCTGTAGATGTTCCCACAGGTTGCACATCTTAGGGGTAGAGGTTCTGTGCCCGTTTCTCCTCTCTGTCCAGGACCGAATAAGATCTTGAATTGAAATTCATATGCGCGTCTCTCAGTGTTAGTATAGGGAGTCGAGAGATAGTCGATGAGACAGTCTGATGGTGAAATCATGTGAATGACAAAGTCTGGGAGAATCAAGTTCGAACTCAAGTAGAGAACTACAGGAAACTCTACTTGTTTTTCACAACAAGATCAGTTACTGAGCAACAACACCATGTGTTTTAATAGTTGCCAGCACTGCATCAGTTCCTGGTTTCTTCGAAGGATAAAGGAGGCAGAGATTTGAATGAGTCACTGATGAACACTTGGGCTTGTTCATATTTACTGAACTTCAAGCGACATACGTGTGCTTACTTAATGCTTACTAATCCTCAATTCATGAAGACAGCCCACTCCTCTCCACTCCCTGACACGTATCGAACCGCCTGAGACTGTATGACAGGAGGCACAGCTGACATTATACTGGAATGAAACTATATTGGAATGACGCACTCATGGACAGATATGACGTGTGGGAGCCGTCGCTGATAATAAACCTCCTCCCAATCAAAGCATTCATTCAGTGGCACAGTTATACTGTAAAATTAGTTGACCTCAAACTAACTGTAAACTTGTAGCTTGTAATGTCTTTCATACTGTTAAAAAGAAAGAAACAGAATATTTTTCAGCTTAGAACTACTTAATTCATTTAAAAAAAAAAAAAAATCCATGCTAGTTCAAAAGAATTCCCTCAAATGTTGCCCAAACTAGTCAAAAACAGCTGTCTGAACCAAGAATTTCAGACTGCATAACAATTCTAATGTTAAGGGTTTGAGAGTTCCCAAAATGCACTGCACAGCATCATGAATAAATGACGCATTTACTGTTAGAAGTCTGTATCACTGTCTGCTGACTTTTGATGCTTTGTCATTATCGTTAGTTATTTGTTGTGATGTTAAGAGCTCTTTTTACATTTGTTGGCTCGCATTATTCTTGAGTACTGTTTGTCAAGTGTTGGGGTCTGTCCAGCTTTTAAAACTATTTCCCTGATATCCTTGCACTGTAAGATGATTGATCCTTAGTTCACATATGAAATGTCCATTTAAAAACAATATATCTAACAATATTATCCATTTATCTGTACTAACTGAAGATGTACTTAACACGAAAAATGTAGTTGGCTTAATGGTCCATTTGCTGGCTGAATGTGAATGTTGCATTTAGTAAACGAACAAATTCAAATTGACAAAAACAAAGAAATGTTACAATTATTAAATCAATAGTTGATAGGACTTTTAAAAATAGCCTTTAAATTTCTTTTTTTACAATGTGGGATCTATGTCTCTGCAAGGAAAGTTACTCAATATCAGTAAACCACCTGAGTGAATGTCTCAAAACAATGTAAAGAACAAGTCATATTCCACTCCAAACACATAAGGAAGAACATTATATGCATTCAAATACGCAAAAATGAAATGGTACTGTTTACGATTAGGACATATGAATTACAGAAGAAACAAAATACTGTATCATCAGGTTATATGTGTGTATACATATATGTGAAGTTAAAATGTTAACATGTTTTTGTTGTTGTTGTTGAGGAAATAAAGCATATGATTCACACAAGGGTTGAGTGATAATACAATCCCATGAGGCAAAAAAGAGTATCAATATACTTGTGTGTGTCCAAATCCCTGGATCTGAATATGGGTTCATATCTGACTCATTTGGGTGTGTCAATAAATCAAAAGTGCTATTTGTGCTCCCACCTGTGGCTCATCGACAACCCGAAATTTGAATAACCCGAAGAGAACCGTGTCCGTCTTTTTCAACTGTAACGTTACCAGCTAAAACACAAACTGGCTTTTTCTACGAAATAGTCTACAGTTTGACCGAAAGTTTCCTGCCCAGGTGAAAAGTTTCCTAACCAGCAAAATGACCGGCTCAATCCAGAAACCTCCTAAAACTCAACCTGTGCTCGAAGACATTTCTTCACGGGTGGACAGCCACTGTAGTCTCAACAGGTGAATAATACTCGCGTTTTCTCGTGAGTAACGTTAAGTGTGGTTTCTCTCACCTTGTAGGTGCTCTCGGTCAGTTTATTCACCTCGTCCGGATCGCGCGACATTCCTCTGCCCCTCTCGCGACGAGCTCGCGCACTCAGATGTCGTTAATTCGGATCGCCAAAAACTCCCAAATAACCCAGGCAGGACAGCACGCTTATCGCCTCCCTCAAGTCCTCATAGCAAGACGGCCGTCTGTAGAGCCGTGTAGTGGATTTCCGAAAGAAAGTGGCCGCAGTCTTGCTCAATAACGGGCTGCTGGAGTTGAGCTGAGAGAGGCTTTGCTTCAAACTTATGAGCGCGTGAATGTGAGTCTGCGTCAGGGGCGGGGCAGATAAGGTGAGCTGTGCGACGTCACTCACGGTCCGCTCTGACAGGTGCACTGGGGCACAAACAAGATACATGCTGCCATCTGCCGACTATGGTCCTTACTGCAGCCATTTGGACATCTTGGACAAAAAAAACTTTTATATTAAAAAGTAAATATAATTTATTTTTCTAACTTTGTAATACAAACATTTCTTGAGAATCTATTCATGTTATCTTCGTGCTTTCATCTGTGGGCTGCACATTTCTTCTACGAGAGTGTGCATTTAAAGTGCCAGCAAAAACCTTTTTAAAGCAGTTTATAAATTATACTGTTTTTGTAATAATAATATTATTTATATTTTAAATTTATCTGTGCAATTTTACGTTTTTTAAATGTATTTATTATTTTTATTTACTAATTTATTTTATTTTTCTTAAATAGCCTAGGCCTAGGGACTGGGTATATATATATATATATATATATATATATATATATATATACACACACACACACACATATTTACCCAGTCCCTTTATATATATGTATATACATAGAGAGAGAGGGAGAGAGCGAGAGAGAAGGAGTTTCTCCAGTCTGCTGCTTTGGGTCGGTCTGCAGACAACAGCTAATAAAATCCCAGCATTCTGTGCAGAAAGAAGGGAGAGACATCTGATTACTGCCTTAAACTTCACATATGCTCACTTTTTTTGTTCTATTGGTAAGATCCCAATTTACAATTGTCCTTTGCTAAAATGAAGATCTCACCTAACAAGCCATCTTTTGCTCGACCTCCAGTGGAAAGCATTTGGGATAACTGTCCTAAAGAAAGACAGGAGACAGGAATGGCAGTTCATCTGTTAGAAATCCTTTATAGTCTATGATTAATGTTAATAAGAGATTTGAAATAGAAAACAGTGATTGTGAGGAGAAACAAAGAGAGCACACCCTACTTGCAAAGCTGATGATTTTTTTCATCCTAACTGGAGACAAATTTCACCACTGATGTATATATGCAAAGCTTTTATATATATTTTAACAGCTCTGGGACTATAGGGAGGCCATGAATATGTCCATCAGCGTACATTTCTCCACTTCTGATAACTGAAACAAAAACAAAAACCAGATTAATGCCTAAATACGTTACACTTAGAACAGATTTGACTTTTCATTAAAATAAGAATCGAAATCTTAAAAATATATTAGCATAAACCAGTTATGGAGAATGATCTTGTCCATGTTGTGGTTTGACAGGTCCTTGTGTGCTAATTTTTTCTAAAGCAGCATTGGGTTCCTGTCATGGCCATCACAGGGCTTCCTGTCATAGTTCCTCTGTAAGCTAATGTCAAAACTTTTAAAACATAATTAATACCTTAATCCAGTTGTGGAGACTGAGTTTCTGACTGAGTTACTGTCGACCTCCTTATCAAAAGGATATCCTGAATTAAGCTGCTAGTCTCAAATGTTGCTTTTTCTGTCTTATTTCTAATCGTTCTTTGCTGAAATGAAGATCTCACCTTGTGACAAGCTATCTTTGGTCAGATTTTATCATTGATCTTTCGCAGATCTCATCTCTTTGGAAATTTACAGAGGAGTATGTAGCATTTGGACCAATCAGACACACAATTTTTCATTAGATTTAACAAATCAATTAGTCATTAGATTAACAAATAATCACAGACCCCTCACCCAATACACATACTGGGTGCCAGTATGTCTGTGAATGACTCCAGGCCCCCGGTTACCATGACAACCAGGACACTTCAGCCAGACCAGATAAACTTTATGACCTAATGGCATGTTGAGAGTTCTCCCTCTCACCATCTTTGAACCTTAGGAAAGACATTATGCCATAAAAATGGACTCTTCTCTAATTAATTCATAGAAAAACCTTTCTTTGAATGAACACACATATCCTTCAGGTCATTGTGTATATTATTACTGTTCTTGTATATGTTCTTGTGTATTGTATACTGTTTTATGCATGCTTATGATAGATCACTAGTTAATATCACCTCACTTATACCATGTTTGGTCCCTATCAATTCGTCTTCGAATGATCTAATTGAGAGTGTATATTATATGTTGATACCTATGCAACATATTAGTGTTCTAAGGATCTTTACTAGTTTGTATATCAACTTCCGATCCCGTTACATATGCAAATTACCATGCTTGGAGAAAAAAGGGTCGTAAACTTTCCCTCCAAAAGTTCAAGACACCATTGGCTCTTTGACACCTGAAAGGAGTGACCTCTATAGCAGATAAAGCTCTCACATCAGTGACCCGCCCCCCAGTCTGCGGTTCTTTTAGATCCTAAGAGGATGAGGAGGATCTGAGCTCCTCAGCAACCCTTAAGTTTTTGTGCCAGGCCTTGCGGCCTTGACTTTCCATTCAACCAAATATCCTCGGATCTCTGCAGATCTCTTTCTTAGCTCTTTTTCACTTTCTACCTGGGAAGAAACTCCCAATCGCCATCGAATCAGGACATCTTTGGAATTCTTCACTCTTCAACCCGGAAGAACGTGATCTCAAGTCCAAAACCTTGAATCCATCAAGACTTTCATCCGAGACTGCATCCGGACACTCGTTCAACGACCAAGGCAATGCAAGTATCGTACATTTAACTAAACGAAACAGAGGTTTAGTATAAGTTATAGACCCGTTATAAACGGCGCTGATGGTTTTACTCAGGAGGTTAACTGACTCTTTCCATAACTGCATTCTCTGCTTTCTCTAATGGCTTCATTCATCCACTTTAGCTCCCCTTTGTACGTACGCGTGAGTGTATGATTAGTCGTTTGTTTGTTTAGATTAGTTATGTGTGTTAGTTATGTGTGTTAGTTAATTAGTTAATAAAAGTTTTGTGCACAAATTACATGAGTTTCTGGTTCTGCCTTGCAAATTAATGTCCCTTTACGATTTTGACCCTTGCTACATGCTCTAATGCATTAATAGGAAAGTATTTTCTGTGGCCACGGAAATATCCTTTCTTAGAGTTCATATGAACTTACACGGAATGTTCACTGGACGAACAGATTAGTTGATGGCAATTTAATTCTGCTAGAGTTACCACTTGCAGCTGATATAAATAATTGTAATTAATCATAATTAATTGTAATTATTTATATACATTTCCCTTTTGAGCTAATTTGCTACAAGTATTACAAACAAGAGTATCCCGAGTGACCACACCGTTGCTGGTTTCCTGTGGTACTTGCCGGTGAACAGATACTCGGGAGGGCAGTACTCTTCTGTGCCAAGAGGAAAGAGATTTTTAACATATTAACACATCATTTTAACTTGATATCCATTATCATGCATGAAATGATTTGATGCTATTTGATTCACAACAGTGGATCCCATTCCATGATTCTTCACCAGTTTGAGACCCACGTTACAGCTTTGAGGGACCAGACATACTGTACCAGCAAAGGATGTGTAACCCGCGTTGGTAAGGATTTCGCCTCATCCGAAGTCAATCAATTTGACTTAAAGGGTATCCAGGTTAATCAGCAAGTTTTCCAGCTTGATATCTCTGTGCAACACTCCACGTTGGCAGCACTTTTGAGCTGCAAGTGTTGTTGGGCTCATGATAACCCGTGCCATATCCTCTTCAATGGTGCCCTTGTAGTACTTTAGAAATTCATACAAGGACTGACAGGGCATGGGCTGCTCTAGGCCCATGATGTAGTGGTCAGGCTCCACCTACCAGTCCAGAAGCTGGATGATTTCAGGAATCTGGGGGCTTTGATTTGTAAGAATTTGCAGAGCGACCTCCAGTGGAAGACATTTGGAATAACCGTCCTAAAGAAAGAGTTGTTATGATGGGGAGGTGATAGGATTTAAACAAGTCCTGGAAGTTTGTATACTAAGAAATCATTTGTAGTCTATGATTAATGAATAAGAGATGTTTGAAATTGAAAACAGTGACTTTAGAGGAGAAACAGAGAGAACACAGCCTACTTACAATGCTGATGAATTTCATGTTTCTGTTGGAGGTGAGTTTTACTGCCACCTGCTCAACAAAATAAAAAACTTTTTGGGTAAAATTTAGTTCATTTGTGTGCAGAGTTCATATTATTTCAATCATTAACGCTGAACATGTACATTTTCATGAATTTAAATACAAACAGTAGAGCATGTCTAAACATGTCTGACAGGCCAAGCAAGCTCTCTATATAGTTAATATATGATACACAAGTGCTTGCAAAGGAGAGATTGAGACATGCAACAGACCAAAAATGCTTAGCTAGATATATATTATAAGTAATGCAAATTGATACCTGAAGGCCATCGTCCAAACGAGTCGCTGCATAAACCGTTCTAAAGCCTCCTTCACCTAGCTGACTGTCAATTTCATAGCTGCATGAATTGATGTCTATTAAAAGATAAATAAGAGGTGTTGGCATAAAATATCAATCAGTGATGTCACTTAATTTATCTTCAACTATTTAAAAAGATTTTCCTAATTTATACATTAACTGAGAGACTACACTGAATGTTTGTGCCTTTAATTTGAAACACTACAGAATTATTTATGTGAACTGTTAGAGGTCATTATTTAGGCTATTTATTTTTTTTATTCAGTGTAAAATATACAACTTCACCTTCATTTTAACACAAATTTAAAAGAAATCTTGCTTAAAGTCAGTTTAAAGCAAAAACCATTGAACAAAGTGCATGTGTGTTGGGTTATGTTAGGGTTATGGTAGCAAACTCACCAATAATAACTGTCTCATTGTCCTCCAGATCGCTCGACTGAGATGACAGTGTGTCCTCTGTCTGACAGACTGGGGCTTGGGGGACATCAATACTACAATCGGGCACAGAACAGACTGAAGCTTGGGGCACATAAACGCTACAGTCGGGTACAGCACAGACTGAAGCTTGGGGCACATAAATGCTACAGTCGGGCACAGCACAGACTGTAGCTCGGGGAACTTTGACTCTACATTCTGATGTTGCCTGGACTAGAGCTTGAGGGACATTGACTCCCAAGTCAGCAACAAAATGGACTGAAGCATGGAGGGTGTCAACTCTACAGTTAGACGTGGCCGAGAAAAAAGTTGCACTACAGTCGGACTTGTCACAAACTGTAACTTGTGGGACGTCAGCACTACAGTTGGACGTGGCACAGACTGTAGCTTGTGGGACGTCAGCACTACAGTCGGGCTTGACACAAACTGTAACTTCTGGGATGTCAGTACTACAGTCGGACTTGACACAAACTGCAACTTGTGGGACGTCAGCACTACAGTCAGACGTGGCAAAAACTGTAGCTTGTGGGACGTCAGCACTACAATCGGACTTGTCACAAACTGTAACTTGTGGGACGTCAGCACTACAGTTGGACGTGGCACAAACTGTAACTTGTGGGACGTCAGCACTACAGTCGGATGTGACACAAACTGTAGTTTTCGGGACATCAGTGGCACAGACTGTAGCTTGTGGGACGTCAGCACTACAGTCGGGCTTGACACAAACTGTAACTTCTGGGATGTCAGTACTACAGTCGGACTTGACACAAACTGCAACTTGTGGGACGTCAGCACTACAGTCAGACGTGGCAAAAACTGTAACTTGTGGGACGTCAGCACTACAGTTGGACGTGGCACAAACTAGCTTGTGGGACATCAGCACTACAGTCGGACTTGACACAAACTGTAACTTGTGGGACGTCAGCACTATACAGTCGGACGTGGCACAGACTACAGCTTGCGAGACGTCAGTGGCACAGACTGTAGCTTGCGGGACGTCAGCACTACAGTCGGACTTGACACAAACTGTAACTTGTGGGACATCAGCACTACAGTCGGACATGGCACAAACTGTAGTTTGCGGGACATCAGTGGCACAGACTGTAACTTGTGGGATATCAGCACTACAGTCGGACGTGGCACAGCCTGCAGCTTGCGGGATGTCAGTGGCACAGACGGTAGCTTGCGGGACGTCAGCACTACAGTCGGACGTGGCACAGACTGTAGCTTGCGGGACATCAGTGGCACAAACTGTAGTTTTCAGGACATCAGTGGCACAGACTGTAACTTGTGGCACGTTAGCACTACAGTCGGACATGGCACAAACTGTAGCTTGCGGGACGTCAGGACTACAGTCGGACATGGCACAAACTGTGGCTTGCGGGACATCAGTGGCACAGACTGTAATTTGTGGGACGTCAGCACTACAGCTGGGCGTGGCACAGACTGTAACTTGTGGGATGTCAGCACTACAATCGGACGTCGGATGAAGGAAGTCATCCCACTTGTTTTGGATTCTGGAGAACACACCAGTCCATGTCTCATTTCGTCACAGGAATCAGTTCTTGCAGTTTTGATTTTCTCTCTAAAGATTAGATTAAATCAGTTGCCATGTTCACCGTGTTGACATTTATTAGCCTGTTTGCACGTGTTTCTTCAGCACTCTGATGCAAAGAGGACACACTTTTGGCGCATGCACAATGCATCCTTTTTGGGGGAAAAAAATCCTCTTAATTTTTTCAGCTCTTAATATGCCTAGACTGTGTAAATCCAAACGTTAAATTCACTGCCATTGTAAATTCACTGTTCAGCCTCTTAAGGGACTTCGTTTCCATGACGACCAAGTCGCTCAAACCCAGCTGCATCTCAGCCATCGGCAGAAAGCTCCAATTAAATTTTAAAATTACATCTAGCCTTCGTCAAGCAACGCAAGTTTTCATATGGTATCTAAATTACTCTTTTACATTCGATTAATAATTTGCTGCGTTTATCATTTTGAGCGTTATCCGTGGCGTTTCATAATTTCACAATTATGTTGGTGAAGTTCTATCATTTTAATAGGTTAACTGCGTTGAATGTTGAAACCATTAATGGGTTAGTTCACCATAAAAAAGTCAATTCTGTCATCATTTAGCTACTCACCCCCATGTCATTTCAAACCTGTGTGTCTTTCTTCTGTAGAAGATATTTTGAAGATAAATCTATCTTATTATATCAATTGCTATAATATATATATATATATATATATATATATATATATATATATATAGCTGAATGCCTTTAATTATACTATTTATTTCTCTCCAATATCTGTCATGTGTATGAATATGAATGTATGCGTTTCTATTTCCTACCAGAAGAGGCCACCCCAATCACGAATAAAGACTCTGCGTTTACATGAGACAGTGCACATGACATTGAAAAGGAATTTTAACAGATTTATTGTCACTATTATGTTTGTGTAATTTTATGATGTTCCTTTAAATGGTTAAGATACAGACTAAAATAACTGTAGATTAAGAGCCAGATGCAGCAATGCTTTCACATTACAGTTGATGTTGTATATGTTTACACTGCATCAACATAATTTTCCACACTGCCTTATTCTGATGGCACCAGTATGTGTGTTGCTGCTGTAATTATCTAGACCATTTATCCATCAGCAGAAACCATGAATACAGTGAGATTATTTTTACAATCACATAAAAAAACTGCTGACCCCTTTTGACAGCATTTCTATTTAGATCAGTGCTGCAATCTGAATTTTTATTTTATTTTTCTGGAATTAAGAGAACATTTTGTTGGAATCAATAATGTAACTGCGTAGTGTACATTATAATAAGCTATATAAGTTCATAGAACTTTCCAGAAAATCAGAAATTCTCCCATTTGATGAAAAATCACTCTGTCTGTGTAACCATCCATCCGGCCATCCATACAGAATGTCACTGAATTTAAAGCAGAGAAAATAAATGGCAATTAAAGGTCACACAAAGGTTACTTTGTGGTATTTCTACAGCATCCGTCACTGGTTTTGGCATGTACCACCTCGATACTCTTTCATGAGTCTTTGAGGCAGCCTCAAATGCTCTGTAAAGAATTAAAGTTCAAACATGCTAGAAAACGGTAGACAGTTAATAAAATAAATGTTTAATGTCTGTAATAAGTGATCTGTCCCTTTGTCATTGGCAATATTCAGAACTGAAACAAAGCAGCCAATCAAAGCTCCACCCTCATTCACCAGGCAACAGAAAGAGGCACATGGTTCATTCCTTTGAAGTAAAACAAGACTGTGCCTTCTGTGCTTCTCCATCACAAGATTAGGATCCATAAAATCTGACAAGCAATGAATTGTGAACAGCACATTTGCTTCTAATATTATGTATTATATCTCCATACTATAATGACACACAGGCCAAAGATTTGTTTGATCAGCTCTGAAAAGAACAAGTAGCTTTTCTTCAGATCATATCAGATCAGTTCTCAATCCTCAGTGAATCTTCTACATAATCTGTATTTTGGGTGAATGTAACAGAGCCTGTCCAGAACAAATCAAAAGAACCAATCAAAATATTATTAATAAATTAATATTAAAAATATAAATAAATTAGTATATAAAAATATGATTGATATAAATTATTATTAAAAATAATTACAACATTAAACAATTATTAATATTTTTTTTTAGAATTTATTCTAAAAATTTATTCTATGCATTAGACTTGATCTAATCCAAGAATCACCATTAAGAATTTTGGGAAATTCAAAGGAAAAATTAATAACAATTTTAGGGGAAATAGTCACATTTACCATGCTCTGCAAAATACAGTATTTCCAACAAGAATCTGCATAATTGGGAGTTTCACCACGCAGATTTTGGTCATGTAAAATTTGGCTGCACTGACCAACAGAAAGCTGTTTGGTTTCAAAATGACTTATCTGTGACTTCAGGACAATAGATTTTATTTTAATTTTTTTTTAATTTATCTAATGTGATTGCATCTTAATAGTCACAAAATCAATGACTTGAAAAAAAAAAAAAAACGGTTATTAAATTCTGCACAGCCTTGAGCTTTCAGAGCCAACGGTTCTTCCACACTTGAAACATTTGCTCATGTGCAGCTAAAAGGAATAAAATCACTGACTGTTGTCAGTATTTTAAAGCTTTTATGTCTATTGCCAGTTAATCATCTGAATGTTGCAGTCGTATCTTTGATACGCTGTTAAAGTGGGCTTCAGAGAAGAGTTCATAGCAGTGTTAAGTCGTAAGTGGTGAGGAGACGGGTGGGAGGACATCTGCTGAGTTCTGCTCCACCAGATGCAGAGCCTCTTAGCAATCTGAGTTTTACAGCCAAGCACAGAATGGCTTTTCTATCGCAGAATATTTTGCTATGAGGCTGTGCGGCTCCAACACGTGAGAGATCGTTCACATTCTAGAGCTTCTGGGCTGAAACCTAAAACACAATGGTGAGGGTGAGGAAACTGAATGTGTGCACTGAATTAATCACCACTTTACAAAAAACAAACAAAAAAACTAGCAAAGAGAGGTTCAGTACACAAAAAATACTGCTGTACAACCTAAACACTCCTACACTCCAACAAACTAAAGTGTGGAAGAAAAAGCTGTAAGCATGCTTTAACCATAAAGTATATCAAAGTATAAAAACTGTATCATGTTTGATATGCAAATTTCAAACATCTCTAAACATGATCAAAACTTGCTGAAAAACCTGTTGTACACAATCTGCTATATGCCTTCTCTTGTCTGATAGTTATTTTTTATTTTTTAAAAAATTTTTTTTTTTTTTATTTTTTATTTATTTTTATTATTATTATTTTTTTTACAGTAGCAAGTAAAAGGCCTTTTAGTGTAAAACATAGTTTACTTGTCTTTATGCTGTGAAATCTTTAATGATTTTTCTATGTGAATGTAAGAACAGTAGGAATATTTTAAGACAAACATTAACTGGACTGAAGCAACTAAGGTTTTAGAAAATCATGTTAATGTGTGATTATCAAATATGATCATCAGGCTTTTGAGGAACATTTATTTAACTCTCAATCATCACTGTTTTGCCCCCAAAATAAAAACTACAGAGCTTTGAGCAGAAAACATATTATGATGACATATTATTGAGGGATATAGAGTGACAGCTGATATTTATTAATTTTATGTAAGTAATCTGTTATTATAAAAAACAAATTGATTTACTAACTATCAGAATTTCATCTCTTTTGTCCATATAAATATCAGCAACTGCACCAAATTGCATATTTTTGTTCACTTTGGATCTCTAAATAAATGTTTTCCTCCTCGAGTTTGAGCTCCATTCTCACTATGTCAGACTATATGAGCCATAAAAGCCTGATATATCACTTTTTTATACTGTAATTAACTATTAAACTAAAACTATTTAAAAGAAAAAAACAACAACATTGAATTAAACAAAAAATGGAATGTCTTTCACAAAATGAGGTTTGTTTATTGCTTCAAGCGTCCTCAGTTGAGATCATGCTCGTGGATCTTTGTGGGCCCCCATGGCTCTGAGCCCCAGGACATGTCTCAACCTCCCCCCGCAGGGGCACGGACACTTTGTGCTCTCCTTGGGATTTATTTATATTTGGTTAAACATGCAAGTGAATTTTATCAGATGCATGTACTGACTGTGTAACAATGACAGACTGGTAACAATGTAAAATGTCATTTGAAAGCATCTGCTATGAAAGCCAATCAGTCAACTCTCTTTTATCTTTTATTGTGTGTTATTAAGCCTCTCTTTCAGCTGAACATGCCCTGGGGACCCTCATCTTCCAGACCTGGGCAAAATAATAAAGATCATGCGCTCTCAGCGTGATGGTACCCCTACCAGTAACATCTTCATCTAGGGTCTGGTCGAAAGCATTGACAGTGGTGTCATTTATGAGACAACCTCGGTGATGTTTTGTCCTGCAAGATAAAGGATACTGAGCCACATTTATCTATAAGGTTCAAAGTTGATGTGTATGTTCATTTCAGGTGGATACATACATCAAGAGTGTTGGTGATGATATATATATATATATATATATATATATATATATATATATATATAATATTTATTTACCATTAATGGGGAAGGAAATGCTTTCCACATATTTGTTAGACCTTGAGAATGAAGGTAAACTTCACTTTGTTCACAATTAAATTCCACAGAGTAGCTACCTTTTAATTTAGGCCCCCATGAAATCCATTTTATTTTTCCCTTTTTGTTATGGATTCTGTGTTTTATGATTCAGTACAAATTTATCATAATTTTTTTTTAATGCAATAAATTAATAAAATTTTAACAATTTAATCAATCTTTTAAAATGTAATCAAATGAAAATCAATTTACAACAAAACATTGCATTTTCAATTTGTCAGATAAGATGCTGCACAACAGAACTGTATAAATTAATAAAAAAAAATAACTTGGTTGTATGATATTCCTTAAAAATAATAATAATATTATTATTACTTTGAGAATTGCATTTTAGTATACAGTAGTAATATATTCTGTCATAATTTGTTCAAGTTAAACCAGTCTTTTATTTTGACGGTTTGTCGTGAAGGTCTTTCAGTTTTAGTTTTAGTTTCAGCATGTATTTGACAATGAAACTGCATAAAGCTGGTGAAGTGACTCTCAGAGCAGCTCTGGAGATTAAGTTCATGTGTTTATGTCCTCATATATTGAGAGGCAGATGCTGAAAACACCGCAAGTGATGTGTGTTTGAGTTTGTGTATCAGACGAAACTACTACATGCATTCACTCAGAAGCTATGTTTCCATCCAAAGTTATGAATAAAACATTTGCATATAAAGCACCGTTTCCATCCAGTGAGTTGAAGAGAACAAAATAGTCACTTCCTGATTAACTTGTGCTAAATATCACAAAGAAAAAAATTATTTGCTGCAGTAGGAGAAGGCACTGTAATAAATTTTGTATACAACAAATCACAAGCTTCAGAGCACACAGACGAAACGCAATCATGTTATCTTATTTTTGGAGCTTGCTGTTTGGGAACAGTTCTAGGAGTTAATTATAATGGAGAACTTGGACAAGACTTTGCTCAAGCATTTTTGAATGATAAAACATTTCAGATGCTGTGCAATGAGATCGGTCCATTGGTTTATCCAGAATGCTGTCCCATCGCAAATCACGTCTTTTTTGATGCGCATTAAGGAATTTATTCGGTAAAAGCGTTTCCATTGTAGTTTATGCGCATGTTTTCTTACCGGATAAGAAATTTATCCTACTTAGTTGAGCGCATATGTTTTTTATGCACATTTTTAGAATTTATGCACATCCATATCTAGTAAAAATGTCCAGAGCTTATCGTCATTATTTACATAAATTTTATCATAATCTCGATATGATATATTTATTGCCTGATGCTAATTCAGGCTATTTATAGAACGTGCTTGGTGGGCGACTCAGAGACTCCATGCGGGGTACCAGGTGTCTGCGGTCATCACTTTGGAGACCACTGCTTTAGCGTATAATCATAAATTTGTCACACCTCAGGAGTAAATATACAGAATCCTGTGTATGGGTGATTTTGTGAACCTGCAGAGTTATAGAAAGAAAACACACACACACACACACACACACACCTTTTTAAAAGCCTTTGGTCTTTTTTTAAAATAAACATTAAATTGATGCATTAAAGTGACAAGATTCTTATTATTATTAATGTTGAAAACAGTTGTGCTGCTTCATATTTATGCGGAAACGGTGATATAGAAAGTCCAAAAAAAACAGCATTTATTTGAAAAGAAAAAAAAATAGAATTTTTGCAACATTTTAAATTATGTTGCAAACAAATCAATTCTTTCAAATAAATGCTGTTTTTTGAACTTTCTATATCACCATTTCCACATAAATATGAAGCAGCATAACTGTTTCAACAGTAATAATGATAAGAAATGTTTCTTGAGCAGCAAGTCAGTATATTAGAATGATTTCTGAAGGATCATGTGACACTGAAGAATGGAGTAATGGTGCTGAAATTGCTGATTTGCTGATTTGATCACAGCGATAAATTACATTTTAACATATTCAAACAGTTATTTTAAATTGTAACAATATTTCACATTATTACAGTTTTTACTGTATTTTTGATCAAATAAGTGCAGCTTTGGTGAAAAAAGAAATCTAACCAACCCCAAACTTTTGAACAGTGGTGTACTGAACTCATAAAACTTCTCCATGTTACTCATTGTCCTCACTCTCATTTCCTACAGCGTCTCAGTCTCCGAGCGTCAAACAGCTCCCATGAGAGCGGCTCATCAGCAGGTACGAAACCACCCTGAGTTGTCTGTAAAATGGTAAAATGAGATCATTTATGACTGTACAGCAGAGTGAGAAAAGAATAAAATAGACTGTGTACATCTTTCTGTCACAGGTGGATGAGCAGGTGTCATGATGTGGAGATTCTGCTTCTGAGGAATTATCAGGAAGTGTGAACCGTCCTCTGAGCCGAATGCTTTTGAATATCTACACTATAAGGTCAGTGCCCATGCAACCTCAGTGTATTGAAATACAGCAGGAATCTGGTTTAGAAATCTGAAATGTCAAATGAGCAAACAACATATCAGTTGGTCTTGGTTTTTAATGAAAGGGTGTTCCGTTTCAGTATTTGAAGATTTCAGCAGTTTCTAATCATCCTAAAGACCTTAACTAGCTTGTTTCAAGCGTGTTCAATTAGGACTGGAGCTAAACTCCATGCTTTCCAGTCACATGAAACTTTGATTGTGATATAAACGACACTGGGGATGATGCAGCTCAGGGAAATAAACTGTACATAGACCCTACTGCATGATACAAAAAATAAGTTTAGGTTTGTTTTCTTTTGAGTTTTTCTTTCCTTCAAAGTATGCATTCAAAGGTTTGTTTTTGACTCCCACCTGAGTAAGTGTTTGAGATCAGAATCACTTTAGGTTTTGATAGCACAAACACAGACCTGTGTGCTCAGTATGAATGCAGATATTGCGTAGTGAAAATATTGACTACAGTGAGCAGCTGCTATTGGAACAGGTCATCATATCTGTTTGAACTTCTGGATAATGATTTTATGTAATTTGTGTGCTTAACTCCATTCATCAGAGATATCTAAATATGTAAATGGAAAGCATTCTGTTTTTGTTTTTTTTTTTAAAATAAATTCTGATATGTGTGTGAAGGTTTGTAGACCAGGCCTCTCTGGTTGTGGTTGCCACAAATGTATTTATAATGTATATATATGTATATATATATATATATATATATATATATATATATATATATATATATATATATATATACCGTATGTCCCAGATTCACTCAATGGGCCTCATTCAACACGAGCAGAACTAACTTTTGTGTAAATCGTTCATAAAGCTGTTCTGACATACATTTTTGGATTCATGAAAGTGTTCATATTTTCAAAATGTTAGCTGGTATGAAACAAATGTACACCTGCTCCCTACCACGTGTAAATGGTGCGTAAAACATTCTGTGTTCTTTTTGGCAAACTGATGACACTGAATTTTGATGCACTGCCATCATAATATTTTACAAGTTCGTTTGCCCCGGTTTTTTAATTTTTTTTATGTATTTATTTATTAATTTTTTTTTTTTTTTTGTAGCTGAGAGATAACTGTTTAGCTTTGGGTAAACGCAACGCTTGTCACTGTCACTTTTTATCCAGCTGTCCAATCAATGGAGGAGGGGCGGGACAAACAGCCTACTACACTGACCAATCATCCTACTTGTACAGCAACTGAACAACTATAGTTAATATTGCTGGTTACTGCATTTTTATATTCAGTAATATTCTTCAAAATGAGATACTAGTAATACGTTACTGCCGTGGATATTCCACATCGTAGCAACCAAAGCGTCTCAGCTGGAAAAATGGTGTGCCACCAATGCATTCTCGAGCGCAAATGCTTTGGTGGACACACGTTATTGAATATTTATTATTAGGCATATGGCCTATTAGTCTTTATTGCATTTATGCAATATACTGGAGCCAAACCAGAGAAAGTAGACCAGAATATTCCACTGCGTTCCTGTATACACAATTTGCGTAGCTGTAATCATAGGCCGGGATTATGCTAATTGTGAATGAGCGAGCACCAGCGCTCGATTTATGTTTAACTATCAAATCGGAAGTTTACGAAGCGTTTGTGAATCCGGAGGAGAGTTTTCGGGAAGGTCCGTTTTACGTGCAAATTACTCCTATATTTACGAATGTTTCATGAATGAGGCCCATTGTGTTTTTCTTACATACATATGAAAGAAATGCATATGGAACAATAAATGAAATCCATAATATGTATTGTTTTTTTGATGTGTATTTATCATGGACCTATGAAAAGCATGCAAGTTGTTGCATATATGTATATATATGTATGATAGACATATGTGTTATACATAGCCATCTTAAAGACATCACTACAGTATACGTAAATATAAAAATAGACATAAAAAACATATGTATGCATACAGATTTTTCATATATGCTTCTATCTATCTATCTATCTATCTATCTATCTAATATATATATATATATATAGTTGTATAGTAAATATCATAAATGATATAGGGCAAAATTGGATGTATATTGTATATTATTAAAACAAACAGTGTAGAGACTGTCTTTTTTCCATTCAAGTGCTTTGAGCATTTTACATATGAAAATAGCAGAGCATAATGGCTGCTGAGTGAAGCCATTTGGCCACTGCTGAGCGCCCTAGTACTGCAATTTGACACTTTCTTTTACTATTTCATTGCAGATAATGAGAATTTAGATATCTGGCACAGAGCTAACATTAACTTTGGTCACGTCAACACTGTGGGAGTGACAATCACATTTAAATGCAGAGATTAAATTGCTTAAATTTTTGTTCTTGTGTACAAAATAAATCCTGTAGTGACTGACATAATTTGGGGTCTCGACTCTCGGGATTGTAAACAACAAACACAGATGCCGGCAGTTTGGTGTTATAGCTTTCTGACCAAAACACCATTAGCGACTGGAGACATATAACGTCTGCCAATTATTAGTAAACTGCAGTCGACAGAAGCGGCGTGTTTTGTTTATCTCATTACCGCAGGGCTGGTGGGAGCAACTACGGTGGAGAAAGACAGACTGGTGTCAAAATATGCGAATAAGTCAAGACACCTACCACCGACTTTGTGATTTGCCAGTACCTCCTCCTGGAGAAGAGAGACACATCTCAACTCCTAATTAGGCCAGTGTCATAAAAGATTCTGTCATTTACGCTCCCTCATGTCGTTCCAAACTGGTATGACTTTCTTTCTTTCTGTGGAACATAGAAGGAGATGCTTTGAAGAATGCACTGGTCATTTTTCACATGAAGAGGTCTTATGAAATCATGATACTTTTGTGTGAGGAAATATTCACTGAAAATCTTAATGTCAGATTTGCCAGATTTTTTTAATGAATAGTTGATCTATTTCACAAATCGGCACTCAAAAATGGACACAATGAACAGGTTTATGCTGATTCTAAGCAATTTTGTTGAAAACATAAAAAAAAGATTATATAATAAAATCAAATGATTTTGAAGATGATCATTTAAATAATTAATTATTTAAATAAATAATCTTAACTATGCCTCATCTGTTTCATTTATGTATTACTGGCAAATATGCATCAGATATTTATTATTTTATGTTAAAACGGTGTGTGATCCAAATGGATGAAAATTTTATATGCAGTTCAAATACTTACATCTTAAATGTAGGTGTCAGGATTGTCTTGTGTCTTGTGTTTCCCTACCTCTTGTATGCCCTTATTTGGTTCTGTTCCTGTTCCTGTCGTTATTAGTTAATTCTCTTCCAGCTGTGTTTATTTAATTATCTCATTTACGTTGTGTATTTATAGTGTGTTCTGCCCTGTGTTTCCTGTCCGGTATTGAACGTCATCCCACATCCTATGTGTATGTCTTCCCTGCCTGTTATCTGTACTTACCTGTTGGATGATTAAAGACTCTAGTTTTGGTGAATTCCTCGTCTCCCCGTTCCTGGCTTCCGTGTCTCCTCGTGAATTGTGACAGTAGGCCTAAATATTTTTGAGTGTTTACAGAACATAAATGTTCTAATTACAACAATAAAAACTGTATTTAGTTGCAGTGTGTATGCTGTAGCCTATATAAATAAAATTTGCAACTCTCTAACTCTGAATTACTGTGAATGTCATCTGAATGAGAGTTTTATCATGGAAGCACCAAGCACATGCATTACAAAGCTAAAGAGCAATTTTTCAAATGACATGTAAAATGCCAAGTATACTTTTTTAAAAATATCTAATTTATTATATCCATATCATTTGTCTGGTTATTTGTGATTTGACTGTGGGTGCCTCAGTTTCTTCGAGCATCAATGTCTCTAGAATTTCTCTGTCTTTGAACTTTGACCTCTGTGTTTCTGTATCACAGTATAAAAGGAGGCCTTGGTGCTTTTGTGCCTGGAGGCTTCTGTGAATTTCACGGCATGTGATGGAGTAGCACGAACGGCTCTGTTTGACCCTGACCTCTCATTATATAAGGTGAGCGTCATCTATGATAATGTGTTATTCGGTGTAACAGGATCTTTTACACACACACACATGCGCATTACCCTTGAGGAGTAATGCTCCAATGCAGTATTTCACTGCACTATTTATTAAAATCCATCCATCCATCCATCCATCCATCCATTTTCTGCAGATCTAAAGACACAAAATCAGATGCTTGAATCAGATACTTTGAAGCAAAGCTCAAAACATAGGCTCATTAGTTATTACCATCTGAGCAGATCCATTAGAATCTACAATACTACTACAAAATTTCAAATCCACGTCATCTGAAATATTTGTTATAATTTTTATACTCTAATATAGCATGTTTATGTTACCTGATAGCTTACCTGGAAAAGGTAATGTTGTTTTTTTGCTCATAAACATCCCAGTATACCTCACCTTAAATTAAACCTTAAATGTCAATCTGATGATCTTAAAAGCTTATAAGATTAGAAATAAAATATGATAAATATACACTTGAGCTATACTGGGTTGAGACCAGTATAGCTCAAGTGTATACTTATATATATATATATATGATATATTACATTTTAAAATACTCATATTCGGACTACACTTACTTTTTTGATTACATATTATTTATGCAATGGCAGTAAATTATTCATAATTTATTGATGCTCCCTAATTCTTCTTTTTTCCTCTTTTATTTTTTTCTTTCTAAAAATCCTACTGTTTGTCATACCATTCAGCTTTGACAGAAAAAAGACAGACAGAAAGAAAGAAAGAAATATTTCAAGGAATATATTTTCAATATGGTATGTTTAATGGTAAGTTTAAAACACGTTTAATAACAAGGAATCTAAAAATAATCTAAAAAGTAGTCAGAATACATTACCTAAAATGAGTAACCTAGATTACGTTACTAACTACAGTTTTCATAATCTGTAATCAGTAACGGACTAGAGTAATCAGAAACGGTAGAGTAATCTACCAATCTAAGTAATAATCTATCTATAGATAGACAGACAGATAGATAGACATATAGACATATGAATATGCACTTAAAAGGACAATTTATGGATCAAAAAAGTAAAAAATGTCACGTACTGCTCAATATCTGAGTGATCATAAAGTTGGTCTGACATAAACTGCATCATTGTACATAATACTATGAATCTTATCCTAAGGTAAATGTGCGGTTCATGAATATGAATTAGATCACGTGACGTGCACCCCACTGATTTGCTGAAATCGAATCAGTTTTAATTAGGTTACGTGACCGGATGGACCAGGAAGGTTTCCTAGCAACATCAGAATGACCTAATTAATATTCAGTTTTATTACCCAAGCTTTTGCCATGTAATGACTTCACAACTAACCAGTCACCTTAAAAACTGTTTTACTGACTTTGCCTTCAAGTGTGTTGTTTATAAGACGTAAGAAACGAATGGAAGAATAATCAGCAAAAGAATGATTATCTGTAAACCAAAAACAAATCACAGCTTTCAAAGCTGGATTTATGTGTACAATTTTCATCGTCTAAAAACATGTGCGGCAACAATTTGATTAGCTGCGTCACATCTTCATTTGATTGAATTTAGCCTAAAAGTGAGCTGTGGAGACTGACTGATTGTGACTATGCAAAACAGAGATGTTTAAAATGGAGAGAAAGGAGAAAAATGCAATAATGTCATTCCAATGTACAATATCTATTAGTATGATTCCTAATAATTGCTACTAAAGTTTCACAATCTCATAGCGTCCTTTAGAGGTCTGGGGTCCAAACACAAATCATGAATATTCATCAGACGTGACAAATAATCCATAGAGATGCCACAGGCGCAACTCTACAGTCATATGAATAATAACATATGAGTGCAGCATTAAATAATGCCTGAAAACCACTTACAATAATATCTAGGTATTAAATTGCATACCCACTTGAGCAGTTAGTCTTCAGGACATGTTCACAAACTAAACATGAATAAATTATAAATTTTCTTTATAATATGTCACATAGGTTATACATTATTGTGTCAAGTAATAACAGGATACTCAAAATAACTTTTTGTATTATGGTAGAGGTTAGTATAGGATTTATAATTAATTACCAATAAATTCTAAGACGCAACACAAAGTATTCTGTAGTCTGAATATAGTGTGATGACGAATTTCAGTTTTCATTTGCATCATAAATCCCGCAAAGCTTTTTAGATTTTAATAATAAAAAAAAAAACACACACATCTATAACACTATAATTAGTATTGTATTACTTTTGCATCAAATTACAAAAAACTAGTTAATGCGTGTGTGAGGGTGTTTCTAATACTAATTTCAGGGGTGGGATAAAATATTAGTCAGCAAGTGAACAGTCAGATCTTGAATTTCATTTTCATGTGTTGGAAGCAAGAAAAATGGGCAAGAGAAAACGTCTGAGTGAGTCTGACAAGGGCCAAATAGTGATGGCTAGACGACTGGGTCAGAGCATCTCCAAAATGCCAAGTCTCATGGTGTAGTGCAAGGAAGGGCATCCGGTGAACCGGCGTCAGGGTCATGGGCACCCAAGACTCACTGATGCATGTAAGCTAGACCATCTAGTCCAGTCACACAGAAGAGCTGCTGGGGTAAATTGCTGAAAAATGCTAAAAGGTGTCATATAACACAGCGCATCATAATTTTTCTGCGTATGGGGCTCTGTAGACCGGTCAGAGTTCACATGATGACCCCTGTCCTCTGCCAGTCGTGCCTACAAAAGGCATGTGAGTGTCAGAACTGGGCTGTGGAGCAATGGAAGAAGGTTGCCTGGATAGATGAATCATGTTTTCTTTTAGATAGGTGGAGGCTGTGTACTGTGCATTGTTTACCTGGAGAAGAGATGGTAGCAGGATGCACTATGGGAAGAAGGCACTCAATCACCGTTTACGGATACCATAGGAATGAATGGGAATTGCCTTAAGCTGAATCCCACCTGTCGCAAAAAGTCTGTGACTTCTCTTATAAAATTAATGTTACTTTCGTTTTTAAGGGAATGCGCCGATCCCGATCTGCCTAAATGTGTCTATGTTTGCGCGAATCATTCGTGATCCAGCTTCATCTACAGAAGAAGTGAGTATAAGGTTTTTTTTTATTTTTTATGAATCTTTGCAAATTGTCTTTCCTGATAACATGCTAGTTAGCCAGTTTCGCGGCTGAAGTTTACAGTCTGCTCGTCACCCCCGGAAGAGAGGGGCGGGGTTAGCAGAGCTCATTAGCATTTAAAGCAACATGGACTATAATGGCTTGATGAAAACAGAGCTGATTTTGACAGGGTAAAAAAGGTGTTTTTTACACTACCATTGAGAAATTTTAATCAAAGTATGTTATAGACTTTTCATTAAGATCCTAAAGAATCATATCAACTTGTGGAAAATAGGCATCCGATGACCTCTTTAAATACTGTTAAAATCAGATTATTCAAGTCGTATTGGAATTGGTGATTTGTAACTTGTAATAGTGTCATTTTCATTGTAAGGTATCTGTACTTAGGTATGGTTTTCAGGTACTCTTTGTGAATGGTGACTTAATTTTTATTTTTTGGGTAAACTATATCTGTAATATAGCTAGAAAAAGTAGCCCTTTAACTATGTAAACCCATATTTGTCAATCCAAAATCATTCTTTGAGTCTAAAAAGACGTCAGGAGATGAATCACACGTGGCTTTGTCATAGAAGTGATGTGAGGATGTCAGAATTTGAAAAGGATTCTTGCCTTTAATGTTTGATTTTGATGTGTTATGAAATATTCTCCTTGTAGCACAGAAGCTGTCATTCAGTCTGAAGTGAAATCAGTGAAGTGCAGGTGTGTGGAGCAGAAGGGAGTGGACGACACTGCAGGTGTTTCTGCTTGCAAACCCTGTCCATAAACACAAATCACAGTTTGACTAAATTAACCAATAGACTACTTTTGCATGCGCAGCCTCGCTCCGTACGCACTCATGTTTTCGCGTTTGATCTCTCTGTCCGCCTCCGTGTGCGCGTGTGTGTGTGTCTGTGCGTGTGTATGTGAATCGTATTTGAGTGTGTTTCCTGGGATTGGAAGTCTCTGGAGGGAATGCTGCAACTAGAGCAGATATACAAGACGAAATGAGATCATTGGTCTGCGTGCTGATTGGCTGTCGAGACGAAGGCCGGTTCCAAAGCCAGTTCTTGCCTGATTCTCAATCTACAAACACTCCGCCACAGGGGAGTGTAGAGGGGTACAACAGAATGCCAAAGCGAGGAAGCGAAAAGATTTGGATTGATGTTTCATGTCTGGATATGTAGTCACAGGGCTACAAAAGCATGAAGCCGGAGGAATAACTTCACCTGTGCTGAAAAGTTGTGTTTAAAAATATATTTTCCTGAGTAGAAGGGCCCAGACTGCGTCTCAAACTAACTGATGTCTTCTCCCAGTGCCAGCTGACTGATCCGTGAGCCAGGCTCACAGGATGCACCATGGGCTTCTGAGGTCAGATCTGCTCTTCACAAGCATCGATTGGCAATTTCTGCCTTGAACTCTGGACTAACAAACCTCAATTATTTATGTTCTTGTCAAAAAACAAAAACAAACAAAACAAACAAACAAACAAAAAAATTAAAAGAAAAATAACAGGATTTCTCCCATATTTTGCAACCTGTTGTCACAGGGTTAAACAAGATTTCTCCTTTTGAATCAAGTATACATGGCTGGATAACTGAAAAAATAAAATAAAAAAATAAATTAAAAATAAATTAAAAAATACATAAATAAAACCAAACAAACAGAAAAATTCATTATGTTCTGTTTCAGTTAATGCAGTTGGATACAATTTTGATTAATCAACAAGCCTTTTAAACGTTGACAATATAATGCAAAAAAAGAGAGTAAAAATGATCTATTTATGGAAGATTAATTGCTTTAATTTTACAACTTAATTGCAACGTCTCTGTTATTTGTTAATTAATTAAGAGTTAATTGGCTTTTTCTCACAATTGAGAGTTTATATCTCACAATTAAATTTTTTTCTCTGACTTGCAAGTTTTTATCTCACAATTGCAAGTTATAAATTTGCAAATTATGAATCTACATCTCACAATTCTGACCTTTTTCTAGGAAATTGTGGTTAACATTTCACAATTCTGACTTTTTTTTTTTTTTAATCCAGAATCCCTGAATTTACATTTTGCAATTCTGATTTTTTCTAGGAATTCGGAGTTTACATTTCGCAATTCCGACTTCTTTTCTAGGAATTCTGGCTTTGCATTTCACAATTCTGACTTTTTTTCCTAGAAAATTCTGACTTTACAGTTCACAATTCTGACTTTTTTTCTAGGAATACTGAGTTTACATTTCACAATTCTAACTTTTTCCTAGGAATTCTGAGTTTACATTTTGCTATTCTGACTTTTTTTATTCAGAATTAAGTTTACATTTCACAATTCTGACTTTTTTCCCTAGAAAATTCTGACTTTACATTTCACAATTCTGACTTTTTTCCCTAGGAATTCTGGGTTTACATTTCACATTTCTGACTTCCCGAATTCTGAGTTTACATCTTACACTTCTGTCGCAACAACCTTTTTTTTTTTTAAATATATTTCTGATCTATGGTGGAAATAAGCTTCCATATCCAGTTCTCAATCTATACAATACATACATACATACATATTATACACGCACACACACACACACACACACACACCTATATACACGCACACACACACACACACACACACACACACACACACATATATATATATATATATATATATACATATATATACATATATATATATATATATATATATATATATATATATACTGGATATGGAAGCTTGTTATATATGCTATATATAGCTGCATATGGATGCTTATTTTCTCCACAGAACAAAGATATTTTTAAAAACTCAAATTTCCCTTATTTTCTGAACAGGTGGATGTTCTTTTCTCATTCAAGCTCTTCCAAAAATCGAATCAGCATTTCCTCAGCATTCCTTTAGGGTTTTTTGACAAGGGAATTTGTGTCAAGGTTTATTTTGGTTTGTTAACATGGTTCATGTTCACAACAACAGCTTCAGTGGAGTCTCTCAATGGATTCTCAACAAGCAAAGTTGAGGAACAGTTGAAGGGAGAAGCGTTTCCCAAGGTGACCTTGAAACTTCATATAGTCTCAGGTTTCTGACGCACCGATCAGTCATCAGACACCAAGGGGGACAGATCAATGAGTGTCAAAAGAAAACAGCACCTGTCACTGACCTCCCCCCTGAGCCCTCGTATGAAGAACACATGGCACCATCAATCCTGTTTACCTGGAGCCGTCTTACTGGAACATACTGGCTGGCTGTTGCTTCTATAGAGGACTGTATATGGAGAAATGCATTCACTTAGCTACTGAAATGGCTTTGCTTTTGATCAAAGACTCAGCTTCAGAAGCCAAGAGAGCCTCATTCACAGCACAACTGATGCAAAGAGCTGCAATATATTTATATATACAGTGAACTCTGAAAGTCTGGGTCCACACTCAAATATCAGAGATTTAAAACACAAATCTCAAAAAATATATATTTTAGGATTTTGAGCATCTCATGTGTATATATACAACTAGAACCCCTGAACTTGTATGAACTTATATATGAATAAAAACTGTACTTGCAGATAATATTAATGAAATAAAAGGCCACTTTAGTGATCTTAAAGAGAGATACTTTCATTACTATTTTTCTTAACACACTTAAGTATGCTTTTAAAAAGTATGTATAATGTCAAATTAAAAGTTTTAGTTTTGGTTGGAAAAATGTTGCACTGGATCATGGGTGTCAAACATACCGCCCAAAGGGGTCCAATCCAGCCTGCGGGATGATTTGAACAATAACATGAAAATGAAAATTAAATAAAATATAATTTAATATTTGAAAATGAAATAAAATGAAATTGAAAATTAAAGTGTATTCAATATTTTACAGAAAAAAATGGAACACCTAACACACATGCATGTCATAAAGCGGCATCAAAATCTCGAGCAGCACATAAGTGATTGTGTGTCAAGTAACTTTGCAAAAAACAAACAAAAACACATCTTTCACTGCGGGATGAAGGCTATTGGAATGCAGTTACAATATAATTCAAGATATGGAGGTAAAAATACACTGTTAAGAGTTCTTGTTCTTATATTTAAGTCACAATATAGTTAAGTAATATCACTCGAACAAAAGTGTTGTTTTCCCGAATATTAGCACGATCACAAATTAATTGATTTTATACAACAGTTCAAAAATATTTTTAACAGCTAGAGTAGAACATTTGCGCATCTCCGAGCAACACTGTGTGTTTTGTTACTGAATGAATCTGTGTTTTTGAACAAATCATTTGAGTCAATGATTCAATGGCCCATTCATATTGACAGTCACTATAGCTACGCTTCTAAATGAATCTTCCATTTTGAACAAATCTTTTGAATGAATGAGTCAATGAATCACTCATTAACCCTTTCACACGTGAGTTTAAAATATTCTAGCTGAGCCACCAGGGTGAGTTTTTTTAGGCGACCATTATTTTAGAATGTTTAGCTTTATTGTTTCCATGTTTCCATGGCGACACGTCATGCTTGTCATGTGACGCACCGCAGCCACAATAGCGCTGTATGACACATGGATCTTTTATTTCATTTTTACCTTTTTTATTATTAATATTCACAAACATACTCACTATATTATGAAATGTCTGATATTCCTATTCTGAAATATGTGCAAGTAAATGTATTTGGTAGTTTAAACACTTTTATAATGACCGTGTTAGTTGATCTATACCGGGTGATGGCCGCCGCCATGTTTGTTCGCACTGAATCCGAGCTGTGGGATTTACAACACGTAAATTCATCCTCTCCTCCCAAAAGACATTAAAGTAAGTCTCTGGTAAATTGGGAGAAGAGCAGATTAAACTTTATAGTTACCTACACAAACTGTATATAAATAAAACTTGTTGTCAGATTATATTTGTAAGGATCATTATTGCTGTTTCCATAGACATCAGCGTGTATTTTACAAACTATAACTGTATGGTTTTGCTAGTACTTATGTTTATTTAAATGTCTGAAATCTAAAATAAGCATTATATGGTTGAAAACACTGAATATTTGTGATAATATGACAAGCGCTCAGCGCATCCGATCTGGCTGCACACCAGCCAAAGCGTGAAATCAGATTTGAATTTTCAGCAGTTCAAATCTGAACTCAAAATCGTGAAATCGTGATGCACTGAACGTTCTAATCACACCAGTGTGATCGTACGCATCAAAGGGTTAAAGGTCATTGCACACTGAGTCCGAAATTCTCGTCTGAAATTTTCGCACGTTAAAAAATAAATACTACCTCACGTTGTGTCAATCACGTTTACACACTGCCTCTGAAACTTTCGTCTGTCATAAAAAATTTGGATCAAGTTCAATTTTCTGCGTTTTCACATTTGTAACAAGCATTTTGATAGGAAAGGGTGACGAATACGAAAAAAAAAAAAAAAAACGTAAAAACACATGAAAATTTTGGACTCAGTGTGCAAGGACCTTAAGACAGGGATTTGCTGCCACCTACTGGTGGTTTTAGTTTCATATTTATTTATTCATGACATGCTTAAACCAACCAAGGTACTATCTCAAAAAAACACACTATAAAATATGGTCTAATATCACTATCAAAAAAAAAAAAAAAAAAAAAAAAAAAAAAAAAAAAATATATATATATATATATATATATGTATATATATATGTATATATATATTTTTTTTATTTTTATTTTTTTTATTTTTTTTTTTGAGATAGAATTTTTAACCTATTTTTAACCTAACATAACCTAGCACCAACACTTTCCCTAGTTTTCATGTAAATTATATTGTAGTTTATATGGTTAATATTAATGTAACTGTGAGCAAACTAAGGTTTAACAGATGGTAATTCCGCCTGAACAAGGGGACATTTTCTGGCCCTCAACCTAAAATGAGTTTGACACTCTTCGTTAGATGCTGAATTAAAAGATCACTGCATAAAGACTGACTTTTGGGGGTAGTTAGTAAAAGTGTAAAAACCATAAATAAGTTTGTTGAAGGCTGCTGGGTTGGATGTGGTTTGTGGGTTGTCTTTGAGAGGCTTGGCTTTTGATCATGAACAATATACGAAATGGAGACCTGTAGCTGGAGGAACAGAGGCATCGAGCGGCGGCAGGTGTTGAGTAGTTTAGCCCGACTACGTATACAAACTGATGATCTGAAAGTGCCGCTGCATTACGAACGCAGTAAAAAGTTTAGGCTGTACAAAGCAGGTACTAATGTTAGGCCCACGTAGGCATTGATATTCATCTCTACACAGGTACTAATGTTAGGCCCACGCACGCATTGATAACACAAAGTCACCTTCAGCAGGCTTTTCTTTGTTACTGTAGTAACAACAGTGTAGTGTGTTAAATATTTACTATGTCTGAGCTCAATTTAAATTCATTTTAACTCCCAATGCCCATGACACATAGCCAGAGCTTTGTTTTTGGTTGAGCCTGAGGCCAGAACACACTAATAATCAGGAGTTATTTTTATTTTGCCTTTGTTTGGGTCAATAAGCATGAATAGTGTATTTTAGAGTATATGTCTTCTCATTTTTCTGATCAATAGAGATTTAGAAATCTAATTCACATCACTCTTATGCAAGAAAGAAATGGCTTTATAAAGATGCTTTTTCAGTGAAGTTATGAAATAAATGTCTTTCAGCCACCAAGGCCATGTCGTGCAGCCAGCTTTAGCTTGTGTTCATTTGGCGTTTCTTGACGAGAAATCTGATGTAATATTGTACTACATGCTACGTATGCATATTTTTATATGCATTGAAAATTTTACAAGAGAGTATTATAGTACACTGTTTCTATGCAGTGAACAGTGAAATTCCCAAATTATTGCGGCACTTATTTTATCATCTAATCAATAACCAATGGCAGTGTGACAATGACAAGCTCATTTTAGGGCAGATCACACTCGTTTGAGCAGCTTTGACAGTGTTGACATTAACAACAAGCATTTTTGCATCGCCAGGCTTTGCATCTTTGACGAGAGTCTGATGTTGGTGAAATGTCATGGCAGAGAGGCTTTAAACACTTGGAGGGCACAGGTCAAACGCAGAAGCGCTTCATCTGAGCACAAGAGCCCCAATCCTCATGGGGATCCATAATCCAGGTAATGTCCTTATCTGTCCCCGATCATTTCTGATTAGTTCTCATCTGGGAAATCACACAGCGGCCGGATTCCACATCCGGCAATCAGGATTAATGTCAGTTGGAATATCAAAATGGACTATGATACTTTTAGCTGTGTGCTATTTGTGGAGATGAGCTCTTGTGACAGCTGACACACAGCAGCTGTGACAAAAGCATGAAGACTCTATAAAAATTCATACATTGTACAAGTTTTGATGTTTTTTTGTCACCCAATATCATCTACAGGTGATAATTTCTTTTATTTATATAATAATAAAATATGGTTTGCATGTTTGTGTTGCATATGTACTGTGATGCATGAAAATCTCATTCTCATGACTGTAATGTGAAAAAATTGTATTTAAAAAGATATTCATACACTATGTTTGCATTTATTTCATACTCAAGAAATATTCAGGCATAAGATTTATGTATTTGAATTGCATATGATATTTCCATCTATTTGGATTATAGTTTTAGCATGAACAAATTTTTCTGATACATATTTGTCAGGCATACAGTACATAAATGAAACAGGTAAGACACAGGTATTATTTCTGTAAAAGTATTAATAAACTGAGTCTGTTTTAGATGCACAATAACTAGATTTCTATATTTATCATAAATAAATCCAATTTGTTTCAATATCATACATTTTACCTGAATATTGCTTGTTTAATAACCATATTTTAACCACGTTCATACTTTTTAACTGAATATATTTAATTTCATTTTCACAATAAACAAATTTATGCTGATTCTAGGCATTTTTAATAAATGCATTTTGAAAACATGATTATTTAAATAAAATAGTTTAGATGCAAATAGTCAATAAACGTTTTTTTTTTTTTGCAGAAATCTTACCTGTTTCTTACCAATTTCATTTATATATAAACAACAAATATGCATTGCATTAGGTTTATATATATATATATATATATGTGTGTGTGTGTGTTACAATATGTTATTTATTTATAATATTATTTTAAATTATATTGTTTTAAAATGAGAATCTAATGCTAATTACCTCTTGCAATTACATGACACAATAAAATAGAAATAAAACATCATTAATTATCATGAAAATATCATGGTCCTAAAATAGGCTTCATTTCCATTTTTTACGTTCATTTGCATTATTTGGTGTTGATTCTGCCATTAAAATTGACCTAGTCATGTGTTTGTGAGACCAGAACTGTTATATATCCGAACTAAATCTAAACTGGGTTAACTTGATGTTCTGAGGGTGAACTGAACATGAAACAGAATAGTAACCACATAAGCTCTTTTAAGCAGAACACCTAGGGCAAGCAACAAACTTCAAAAACATAAATTATGTAAGGAAGGAAAATAAAAAAGCAAAGATGACGTTTTTGGAGACGCTGGTTACTGAAGAAGGGATGAGCAAGAACGCTTCATGGGCTGTGAAGAAGGGCTTGTGCGGAAGGGAGGATATGACATTCAGGTTTCATAATTTAATGAGCGTTGTTGAGCTGAAAGGGCTTTTGTGAGTAGTTTTTCATGGAACAGGATTGTTGAGCGGAGACTTGGTGTGCCTGGAAGAGGCCATCCTCCTGCTCCACATTCTCTCTGACTGTAATTACAGAGAAACACGTTAGCTGGCCAGATTTTCACTCACAGATCTTTGTCTGAGGGCAGAACCGAAACTGTGGCATTTTAATTTGCCCCCACAACTGTGAAACTTGCCCTTTTCCAAATCGATACAGAACTGTGTGTGCTAATTACTAGTTCATACTCGGCTACTCTCAGCTTCAACACAACCTCCAGGCAACAGCGAGAACTTGTGCTCCTTCTCCGCGCTGTAAAGTCCCGCTTAGGGAATGCATAATTTCCAACCATTCGAATTTCCATAGGCGGGATTTATTTTAATGATATTCTAATGGGCCGCTTTGTGATATCACAACACCCAAAAAAACAACAACGCTGTAGTCCAAAACGAGCCGTTCGTTGAAAACGGATTTTTTAAAAACGAAATATCTCCCTTTGGAGTGGACTTTGAGATTTGTAACTTTGTAGATCTTTTTAATGTCCAAACATACATACTACACACTGACTAAAATTCAAAAAGTGAAAAAAGCATAATAGGACCCCCTTTAAGACTTGCTGAAATCGCATTTGGTCTCGTACTGTATCGCGTGCTTTGTCAGTGTCGTGCGCTTGCTTGGCCATTTGTTGTGATAAACAGGAAAGTGTGTCCAGCTGAATTCAATTAGTGTGTTGTTAGACGGGTATAAAAAAGCTTAGTATACCGCGGCAGCCGTCGTGTGAAGACCGAAGAGTGTAAAGACCATTGACTCTACCGTGCGACTCCACCGGGCAGGGACACAAGTATCACTTTTTTATTTGTCCATTTTCCTACAACTTGTTTCTCTTCTATTTTAGTTTTTATAACCAATTCTTACTATGTGTTTCCAGATCCCTACTATCACTAGCACTCGCAAACCTCGCATCACACACTGTCGGCAGCGCAATCCCAACAACCTGCGCACTTTGCCTATGTCTTCTAAAACACTACTTTCTTTTTCTATAGGTCTCTGGAATTGTCAGTCTACTGTCAACAAAGCTGATTTCATTACTTCCTTTATTACTCATTCAAGGCTAAACCTCATGGCTCTGACAGAGACCTGGATCAAACCAGAGGACCTGCAGCACTCTCAAATAATTTCACCTTATCCCACACGCCCCGTTTGACTGGAAGAGGTGGAGGTACTGGTTTGCTCATTTCTAATCATTGGAAATTTACTCCTTTACCATCTCTCGGTATCAACAGTTCCTTTGAATCACATTCGGTTACTATTACCTACCCTCTTAAAATCCATTTTGTAGTTGTTTATCGACCTCCAGGACTACTAGGTAACTTTGTGGAAGAATTAGATGTGTTGCTCTCAACCTTTCCTGAGGATGGTACTCCCCTAGTTATACTTGGAGACTTCAAGATCCACCTAGATAAACCTCAGGCTGCAGACTTCCACACTCTGCTTACTTCTTTTGATCTCAAACAAGTGTCAACTACGGCTACTCACAAATCAGGCAACCAACTGGACCTTATTTACACGACACTGCTCCACTGATCATGTGCTGGTTACTCCACTGCACACCTCGGATCACTTCCTACTCACTCTTAACCTCGACATGATTCCTGACATAACACATACCCCACCACATGTCACTTTTCAACGTAACCTACGTTCCCTTTATGCTTATAACCATCTGCTATGGTTTGATCTTCACTTCCTCCCCCTAAACAGTTATCATCTCTTGATGCTAACAGTGTTTCTGATACTTTCTGCTCCACTCTGACGTCTTGTTTAGACACTTTCTGCCCCTTATCTTCCAGGCAAGCCCGTACCACCCCTTCTGCTCCTTGGCTATCTGATGTTCTCTGCGAACATCGCTCTAAGCTCAGGGCTGCAGAAAAGGTGTGGTGCAAATCACAAAATCCTACTGACCTTAATTTATATCGATCACTCCTCTCTGACTTCTCTGCCGATGTCTCCACTGCTAAAAGGACATACTATCACGACAAAATTAACAATTCTCCTAATTCTCGCATGCTCTTTAAAACATTTTCCTCCCTCCTTTGTCCTCCTCCTCCCCCTCCTTCATGAACTCTAATAGCTGACGACTTTGCCACATTCTTCATTAATAAAATTACAAACCTCACAGCAAAATTCTCCATACCACAAACTGTCAAACACATCTTACCAACAAATATACACTCATTCACATCCTTCTCTCCACTCTCTGATTCAGAAGTCTCAAAACTCATCCTTTCCAGTCATCCTACTACTTGTCCGCTTGATCCTATTCCATCTCATCTCCTTCAAACCATTTCTTCTGCAGTTGTACCTACGCTCACTCACATCGTTAACACATCCCTTCACACTGGAGTTTTTCCCTCAACATTTAAACAGGCTTGTATAACCCCACTTCTTAAGAAACCCACTCTTAACCCAAATCTTTTAGGGAACTACAGACCGGTTTCCCTTCTACCTTTCATTGCAAAAACACTTGAATGAGTTGTGTTTAACCAAGTCTCTGCCTTTCTCACACAGAACAATCTCCTGGACAGCAACCAATCTGGCTTCAGAAGTGGACACTCAAACGAAACTGCCTTGCTCTCAGTTGTTGAAGCCCCAAGACTTGCAAGAGTGGCTTTCAAGTCTTCATTACTTATCTTGCTGGATCTGTCCACTGCTTTTGATACGGTTAACTAAAGTAAAAAAGTAAAGTCGTGACGTATTGTCAAGTATGGTGACCCATACTCGAAATTGGTGCTCTGCATTTAACCCATCCAAGTGCACACACACAGCAGTGAATAGTGAACAAACACGCACACACACACACCGTGAACACACACCCGGAGCAGTGGGCAGCCATTGCTCCAGCGCCCGGGGAGCAATTGGGGGTTCGGTGCCTTGCTCAAGGGCACCTCAGTCATGGTATTGAAGGCAGAGAGAGTGCTGTTCATTCACAATCCCCACCTTCAATTCCTGCCGGTGTGAGAATTGAACCAGCAACCTTCAGGTTACAAGCCCAACTCTCTAACCATTAGGCCACTACTAGATCCTCCTGTCAACCCTATTGGGAAAGGGCATCTCAGGAACCGCACTCCAGTGGTTTTAGTCTTACCTCTCAAATAGGTCCTTCAAGGTATCTTGGAGAGGTGAGGTATCCAAGTTGTTACATCTAGCTACTGGGGTGCCTCAGGGCTAAGTTCTTGGACCACTTCTCTTCTCTGTCTACATGGCATCACTAGGTTCTGTCATTCAGAAACATGGCTTTTCATATCACTGCTATGCTGATGACACTCAGCTCTACCTCTCATTCCATCCCGATGATCCAACGATAGCTGCTTGTATCTTCAACTCAACCTGGCTAAGACAGAACTGCTTGTGGTTTCACCAAACCCATCACTTCTCCAGTTAGTTTCATCAACCATAACTCCTTTCAAAAACAGCCAGAAACCTTGGAGTTGTAATTGATGATAAGCTGAATTTCTCAGACCACATTGCTACAACTGCCCGGTCCTGCAGATTTGCTTTATACAACATTAGGAAGATCAGGCCTTTCTTTCGGAACATGCAACACAACTCCTTGTTCAAGCTCTTGTTCTGTCCAGACTGGACTATTGCAATGCTCTCTTGGCAGGTCCTCCAGGCAGTTTCATTAAACCTCTACAATTAATCCAAAATGCCGCTGCAAGATTAATCTTCAATGAGCCGAAAAGAACACACGTCACACCTCTGTTCATCAGTTTGCACTGGCTACCAATAGTGTCACGGGTCAGGGTGCCTTCCTGGCTCCCTCTGCTGTCTGTGTTGTCATGTCTTTTTCGGCAGCTCGTGACGGGTGCAGTCATCACTGATCTGGCAGTGGGGCTGCACATGTCACGAGCTACTTCTATTCCACCTGTCGCTCATTACCCTTTCCTTTATATTTCTCTTCTGACTAGTCCTTGTTGTGAGTAGATTGTTTTGTGTTCTGTGCTCTGGTGTTACACTCACATCTGTCTGTCTGTACCCCAGGACGCGTAGAGAGAAGGACTGCCGCTCTCCGCCTCACTCCACTCTTAGGTGGTTAGTCCTGTGCGAGTGCTGGGTCTTGGGCAGTGATCAGCTCGTTGGGTCCGCATCTCACTGCTGACCGTAGCTGGATTACCCCAGAGACTTGCTCGCAGATTTTTGTTACAGTTTTATTTGTTTTGTTCAGCTTTGGAGAATAAACCTACTGTTTGCATCTAATCCTCTGCCTTTGAGTCCTCTCCTTCTCCTCGTCTCGTCACAAATAGCTGCTCGCATAAAATTCAAGGCATTAATGTTTGCCAACAAAACCACCACTGGTTCTGCACCCCTTTACCTAAATTCACTACTTCAGACTTATGTGCCCTCTAGAAGCTTGCGTTCTGCAAGTGAACAACGCATTGTTGTACCATCCCAAAGAGGCACAAAATCACTTTCACTGACTTTTTCATTAATTGTTCTCTCCTGGTGGAATGACTTGCCCAACTCAATCCAAGTCCTTAGCTATCTTCAAGAATCGGCTAAAAACACATCTCTTCCATCTTTATTTGACTCTCTAACTCTAGCACTCTCTATTCTAATTCTGTTTTATCTATCTGTCTTCTTCGTATTTATTAGTCTTCTTTGTATCTATCTGACCTTCTAACACTAGCTTTCTTTTTTTATTCTATCTACTTGTTTTCTTATATATATATATATATATATATATATATATATATATATATATATATATATATATATATATATAAAACACTTGCTATGTGTACTGCGTTAGGCTATCCAAGATTTGTAATAGCGCTTGCATATTGTTGCTCTTTTGTTGGTTGTGATTGCCTCTATTGTCCTCATTTATAAGTTGCTTTGGATAAAAGCGTCTGCTAAATAACTAAATGTAAATGTAAATGCATAATGAAGGGAAATTATAATTAAAATCATGGCCATGATTTTTACAGTGTTTGAAATAAGACTGTAGTTTCATATTTTTAACCTCACCATATGTGCCCAGTATCATATTTTAATTAGCATTATTTTAATCACAGATGAAGTACCAAATATGCTGTGTGCTTTGTGGTTTTGGTTAATAGCAGATATAAAATTGTTCAATGGCACCTGAGAAGGTTTTTTTGTTACGTATTTATTTAATAGATTTATTTAATAGACCCTTGTGAAAAAGAAATAGATTTTGCATACTTTTAAAAACAGTACTTGTTACAGAAAAAAAAAATATACTTTTAAAGAATATGCTGAAGTGTGAACTGAATGCAATGTTTTCGGACACAGGTTTGCATTAAATTGCATGTTATTTGCATTTGCATTAAATGAAAACGTGTTATAGTTTAAATGTATATTAAAGGGATAGTTCACCCAAAAATGAAAATTAGCCCATGATTTACTCACCCTCAAGCCAGGTGTATATGACGTTCTTCTTTCAAATGAATACAATCGAAGTTATATTAAAACATGTCCTGGCTCTTCCAAGCTTTATAATAGCAGTGAATGGTGGCAGAGCTTTTGAAGACCAAAAAAGTGCATCCATCCATCATGAAAAGTGCTCCACATGACTCCGGCAAAAAAAAAAAAAAAAACCCCGGTGACCTATTTTTGGGTGTCCTATCCCTTTAGATGCAATTAGATAGCTTTAGATAGCTTTTTGGACACTTAAGTAGGACTTAAGTACATTTACGGTAAACCAAAATATACACTGTAAAAATTTTTTTTTTGAAGTAAACAATTAAAAACAAACAAAACAAACAAGCAAGCAAGCAAACAAACAAACAATATGCAATATTGTTGCATATTGTTGCAATATGCCAAACTTTCTCTAATAATCTGTCTGTTTGTTTGTTTGTTTGTTTGTTTGTTTGTTTGTTTGAAATTAAGTGTGAAATTTACTAGCATTTTCTGAGTGACAACTGTTTCTACACCATTTTTCAGTGTACTGTTACGGCATTTATTTTGCGGTAGTCTGTGCAAAAACGGAAGGTTGAGTCTTGTTTGGGCACCAATAAACAAGGGGAACTCCAAGGGCTCTGACTTGGTGTGGCAAGACTATGCTTCAGAAGATATTCAACTTCCCTCCTCATTATCTCTTGTTTTTGAGGATTAACACGGTATGGGTGTTGCTTTATGGGGGAACAGTTACCTACGTCTATGTCATGGGTGATCATAGTGGTTCTGCCAGGAACATCAGAAAAGAGGATGGGGTACTTATTAAACAGCCGAATAACTGATTCTTTCTGATCCTGAGGCAAGTATGCAAGGTAGTCGTCAAGTTGACTGAACAATGTTGAATTTTGAAAATGTTCAGGAGTCAGTTCACGAATGTCTGGGTCATCTACAGAGGAGCAAAGAGCAGCAGGCAACACCACAGCAGGCTTAACTGCTTCAACATCCTTGCTTGAAGTAACTTTTGTCTCACTTTTGGCAACATAAGACGTAACAGTACTTTAATGTAATTATATTGAAACTTGTATGTCATGTATTTAAATATATCTGTAATTACAGTTAAAATATATAAACTTTATAATATTAAAGTACTTTTTATTTTTTTAAAACAGTCATAAAAGTGTCTCTCTTTATGTACACTTAATGTCGCCTTTCATTCCATTAATATTATATTATCTACAAGTGCAATTTAAAAAATACCTGTAAGATTTGAAGTACACTACAAGTGCATATTCCATACAATTAAGCACTTTCAATAAGTATAAACTTAATGTTTCTTTAGTTCACTGGCCAGTATTTGCACAGTTTGAGAAACTCTCAAGATCTCTTCTGAAGCACTAAAGGAGACACTTCTCAGTAATGTGTGATTAACGGGGTTGTTTACTCAGGAGAAATTTCTGAGATTAATGAGATGCAAGCATTAATAAGATTCTCAGCATTAATAACATCTTTTATGGGAGGAAAACTGAGATAATATAAAGCATCTCATTTGTGATGTTTCTTTCCTATGGGGCGGCTGCAGCTGAACCCAACAATAGTGCTGTCAGATACTCACGATGCTTCATCAGTATCTTCCTCCTGTCATTTGTTTTTTATTGTATGTGTAATTCTGCCATAGTTAAAGCACTAAAGCAATTACAATGTGACGACTTTCGGAGAGGAAACCCATGAATTAACGCCAGTGACAACCCCGAGAGTGCAAATTAAAACAGAGAGCCCCGGAAAAGCACGACCTACATTGCTCTGCTCATAATCCGCAGATTTTTTCATTTCCACCTGGCGTCTTGCCAGGATGAGGATTTTGCAGCTGTTGGAAGCAATTTGATCCAAAACAGAGGACCGGAAAAAAAATGCCATTTATGTCTATTCAAAGCTTCTGTGGACGCAAACAAAACAAAACAGCACAGCATCTCACTTCCATTATGAAAAGAAAATCAACACAATGCCTTCCCAGAAAACCCATCTTCTCTGCGATCTGAGATTTAGACTTTTGGACAAAAACCTGGAAAGTTATAAGAAGGTTTATCTGGTTTTTAAAATTTATTTCACAAGTCTCAATAAAATTATTGCAGGGCTTTCAAAGGCTCCCATAGCAGGGGAAATACAATAGGGGAAAAAGAAGATACAGCAGGGCAGCATCCAGCTTTGAATAGACACTGATATTTCTATTATAATGAAATGAATGGAATATTGCATTAATTTGTCCATTTGACCTGGTTAGTGTTCAACCATATCGCCCTAGTTTCAACCTCTACTCATAACGGTAATGAAACGAGTAGACAATTAATTATGAGCTCAGACTGACAGGTTAAGACCAATCATGTAGAGATGGATTTTTTGTTCCATTTCTGAACAAAGACATTTTTATTTACTTATGGAAATTATGAGACCAATGATTAATTAGTAGATTTGTCCATTTCTGGCTAAGCCACATAAAGTGTTCTATATTTGTAGGTACTTATTTGGCTTGAGGACGAAACAGTTGATTTTTTTTTTTTTTAAAGCAAATACCTGTTATAATAATTTTTCAGATGACTTTGGTTTAGGTATAAAAAGGGGATAAACATACATTACCTTTTAAAAGTTTTGAGGTCATTGACAATTTTCTTTAAAAGAAATTAATACTTTTATTCAGCAAGGATGCATTAAATCAATTTAAAAATATAAGAAAAGACATTTATAATGTTACAAAATTTCCATTTCAAATAAATGCTGTCTTTTGAACGTTTAATTGAAAAAAAAAGGATCACGCGTTAAATATTATTATTTTAAAAATATTTTTAGATAAATAGTTAAAAAAGTTTAAATATTTCTGAAGGATCATGTGACACTGAAGACTGGAGTAATGATGCTGAAAATTCAGCTTTGCCCTCAATAGGAATAAATTACATTTTAAAAATTACAGTTTTAAATTGAAACTCTATTTCAAGATATTACTGTTTTTCAAATAAATGGAGTATTGCTGAGTATAAAAGATTTATTTCAACAAAAATCTCAAAGAAAAAATCTTACCAACCCCAAACTTTTGAAAAGTAGTGTAGATTGTGTCCCTGTTAGACAAAAATGATAAAATCATTTAATGCCCGATATGAGATTTAATATGCATTTAATATTGTAGGCTATTTCAAGTATTAAAAGAAGTTTATAGAGAGCACACTGCAGACAAACAGAAATCCTGTTTACCCTAACGAAGATGTGAACTCTAAAGAAACTGTGCAGCAACTGTAAAAGACTCAAATATTCCCCGAGGCAGAACTCTGATGTGTGGTTTTCAGAATCATTTATTGGGTGAAGAAGGACATTCAACCGTTCCTCCATGCTGAACAACATCCCCAGATTGCTCTGTACACGAGGAAAGAGAGATTTCACATTAAACCCATTTTTTCTGCTCTATTATTTTCCTCGCTCTTGCCATTTCACTCCGTGGTCTTACATTAGGGGTTGAATCCTTGAAAAACCCAGAAAGCACAGTCGGTGCTCAGAAAAGGCCATTCATTTTGGACAAAAATATCATGTTACATTCTGAACAAAATCAGGTCAGATTATAAACAAGTAAACATTTTGTCCTAATGCTGCCTTCAAATCCAAAATGTTTAATCATAATTATGATTTGATCAGAATAACATGGACACATAGCTTTCACCATGATTCTTTAATTCCCAAATTCAGAGGTTCCCATTGGTCGCTACGACATTGTATAGTTTAACATACGATGATTTCAACAGGACCTGAAGGCAGCATAACAGATCAAAATGTATTTACATACAAGATTTTTGTTCCTCTAGGTACATTTATGACACAAAATAGCAGTAGATTACATTCAAATGAAAGAAACTGAGTATTCAAAAGAGTTAGATCTCATTCCAGTGCATTTTGGTAGAGCGGTAGAGCTCTTGTAGCCCAAATACAAACACGTGTCGACAAGGGAAACACACGAATGCATTATTAGTGTCTATTGTGTAAGAACGCTGCACCACAGTGAATTTCACAGACTTTGATCTGGCCTTTGTGCACAACAAGTTGAAAATTGAAATGAAAACATCCATGTAACACAGCGAGACGGAGTGAGAGCGACAGGCCCAGCGGTGCATTTAGATGTGAAAACACAGAAACGATGCCGAGGACCACATTTACATAAAGTATCCCATATATATACTGCACTGCTCTACTTCAACACAAATGTATGGTTTGAAGTCATCTAAATAGATCAAGCACAAATAAAATCAGAAAGCACACAAGTCAATCTCACGAAAACATCTCCAGGTCTGTTTTTTAGGACCATTATTCCTTTTTTGTTGTTGTTTTGTAACATTATTTTTATGATAATAAGGACATTTCCCATTTTCAGTTTTTTTTTAGTTCTCAGAGTTGATTCTCATTATTGTAATTACTGTAATACTGTTTTTATTTCAAGAAAATTACAGTAAAATAATATTTATGTAAAAAAGCAATGAAGGCAGTACTACACATACTACCAGGACTACCATAAACACTTCACAATAAAAAAAAAAAAAAAAAAAAAAAAAAATATATATATATATATATATATATATATATATTGCATTACGCTAATGAGAATCTATTCTATATCATCTCCATTCTAATGAGAATGTTACAATGCAAAAATGGGATTAAAAATAGGCTTAATTTTCTTATGCAAAATATATTTTCCTTTTGAATTTGGAGGGAAATATGACAGGTTTCGTGAGATTCACCCATTTGTAGCATCAAACTGTCAGATAAATCAAGCTTCCTGACGTTGCACTTAAACAAGTGCAAACGCTGTCAACCTCATTAGTGTCAGTACTTCAGTTTCATCTCAACGAAAAATTTTTATTTTCAATGAAGCGTTAATAAAAAAGTATAGCACACATTCCCGGTCGAGTTCTCACAGTTAATCTCATAACGCCATGATCTGTTCATGTCAAAATCCTTCATAAACGTTTCAAAGACACCACAATTTGGGATTCACAAACTGAATGAAATCAAACTAGCTTGACGAGGTGAACCACTGCAGCCAGACCTTCTCCTGGGAGCTTCAGAGAGCTGCAGGTCAGTCCTTGGCAGTTTTGCTACTTTAAGGTTTCTGGATGTCAGATGTGCTCAAGACGGCAGCTGGTGAGGGACAGCGATATTAAAGAAGATTTTTTAAAATGCGAATGTTCCCTCCACTAATCTCTGGATCACAGACATAAAGACACTTCTGTCTGAATGCCTCTCCATATGTGCAACGTCACAGTCTAGCTCATTCATGAATTTTTAATAAAGCTTATGTTGAAACTATGCAGTTGAATTTCTTCAGGGGTTTGAAGGGCATTGGCCTATACACAACATGACAAAAGCTCAAAGCGAAAACGGCAAAAAATCCATCTTTTACTGCAGTTCTTAAAATACCCATAGGTTTGTGGAGAGAAGAAGTTTTTGAAGGACGCAACACAGAGAAAAGCATATATAATATCAACAAGAAATTTTTGCTTCAGCCAGAGCCGCAAATACTCTATTTTGACCTTGAATGTGCAGACTGATTTTTTTTTTTTTTCCTTTTTCTTATTAATCACAGTCATTTTAGTTATTGGTCAGGCTGACAGCAAAGTCTCAACAAACATAAAGCAGAATAATCCTTCATTTGAAAACATGTAAACGTGTGTTTCTTTTGAACCGTCTTTGTAAGTTCCCAGAGCAGTATTGGGACGTGGGTTACCTCTACAACAAGAATGCTTCCAAATTGACAGACGTGTCCTTAGGAATCAAAGAGACGGTCTTCACAAATCTCCAGTGCTGCTTTTGTGGCACCGCCAAATACCTCCACATTGGCATCGACCCACGGCACCACATTGCCAGGCATGTAGGCTGAGCAGTTGGCCATAGCAGAGATGTCTATAGGACGCAGGACTCTGTCCCACATGTTGAAGTGGCTTAACTCTCCTACGAAGGCTTGAGTAGCATCAAATCTTCCACCTACGATGTCCTGTGGAATAACAGCACACGTCACTACACTTGGGATACAGTAAAAATAGTAATATTATGAAATATTATTACAATTTTAATTAACTGTTTTCTATTTGAATATATATGAAAATGTAATTTATTCCTGTGATATAAAGCTGAATTTTCAGCATCATTATTCCAGTCTTCAGTGTCACATGATCCTTCAGAAATCATTCTAACATGCTGATTTGCTGCTCAAGAAACATTTCTTATTATTATCAATGTTGAAAACAGTTGTGCTGCTTCATATGTTTGCGGAAACCTTGATTATTTGATGAATGGAAAATTCACAAGAACAACATTTATTTGAAATAGATATATTTTGTAACATTATAAGTATTCAATTTTGATCAATGTAATGCATCCTGGTTGAATAAAAGTACCAATATCTTTTTTTTTTTTTTTTTTTTTTAAATCTTAACCCCAAACTTTTGAATAGCAGTGCTAACAGACCTACTGTCCTTTATCTGTGAAACATTTTATATGTCAGTTTTTGGATGGACTTTATTTTACAGTATGTCTACTTGCAATGTACTTACCTAAGAAAGTACTGGGTAATAACTACATGGGTTAAGTTTAGGTTTAGGGGTAGGTTCAGAGCAAGTACCTAGTTATTACCAAGTTATTACCATCACTATAATAAATACAGGTTACACTTTATTTTAAGGTGTCTATGTTACAATTTAAGTACTGAGTAATATTAATTAACTACATGTATTTACTATATGGTTAGGGTTAGGATTAGGGTTTGACTTAGTTACTTGCATGCAATTATAATAATAATAGTAAGAACATGCAACATGTGAAACAAGGACACCTTAAAATAAAGTGTTACCTAAGTACATAGTATGTGGAACAGGACTGTAAAATAAAGTGCTACCCATTTGTTTTATTTCATTGTTATTTTCATTTCATTGCTTTCATATCTTTAGAGCACTGATTTAGAGCACTGCAAATTTAGAGCACTGCATCTAAAGTCATACACATTCAGACAGAAGCCATTGTGTTTTTGAGCGCCCTGTCACAAGGGCTTTTAATTTGAACATTGTCCTATGTTGAACCCTTAGAAACCAAGATCCTCCTAATTTCCCTTTCAGGAAAGGTTTATTAATCCACTAATTGTTCAGGCAACGTACAAACTGTATTACCAGCTGATTTTGAAAATACAGTATGCAGCTTTACACATTTCTAAAATCTTTGGCTATCAGTGTTTTTAAAAACTCCACAAACTGGGACTCTGCTCTGATCCAAACTCTAATGAGCTGGGACTTCTAATGCTAACTGATGGAAGCTCACAGGAGACTACACTAAAAACCTCTGCATGGGAAATTCTGCTGAGACCTGAAGTTAGTTAATCTGTCTACATACTTTGTAGCTAGCTGGCTGAATAAAAACACATTCGGTGTAATTCTACAGACATCTGATATTCCTTTAATGCCCATGTCAGCCCAACATCAGCCAAATCCATGGGTTTAGCCTGCTGGGGAAGGAAGCCAAGTTGATATGACCCAGTTTGTGTTGATAATCATTCATAATCAGTAACCCAGTGGTGCTGGGTTGGGAATGTGGCATGAATGAGATCACGTATATCATGGAAGTTCAAACGGTTCTTTGAGTGTTGAGACCACTTCGTCTATCCAATTTGTGGCACTCACGAGAGGAATATGTTTGTTAAATATAAGAAAACTAACTGTAGCAGAGAAAAAAGAGGATTTTTGAAACTGCCTGAAATGAGGAACACAGGGTTTTGCCTGAGTTTTTTTTTTTTTTCTTGCGTTAAAACAAGTTGAGCAGTGACCAGGAACTGAAACAGCCAGAATGGTGCTTGAGAGGAGTGATTAAAAAGGCTTTAAATGCAGACAGTAAGATCTTGTTGAGTTACATAGCATTTTCCTTTTTTTCTAAATTTCAGTGTTTATTACAGGTTTTCAGTCTGTGCGTTTCTTGGCGGCACTCAACACCTTATGCTTTGGCCATAGTGGGTCTATTTTTGTTGGCAGTGAATAAAAAATATACAAAATAACTGCATTTTTTAGAGTTTGCAGCTTAACTAGTAGAGTATGAGAATAGTAATGCCAAGGACGTAGGTTCAATCCTCAAGGAACTGATTAAAATTCATACCCTGTATGCACTGCCAAAAGCAGTAAAAGCATCACTAATGAAGTTGATGAATTCTGTGATGTTTTGTTGTATTAGTTCTAAAACAATCCATTTGTTTAATAAAACTGCAGAAATGTGTATGATAATATCAACATATAAAACATCAAAATGAACTTTGCATGTAAGACAACTGTCAATCCTTCCGAGCAATGCAGTTAAATTAAGGTTCTTTGTTGGCACTGATGGTCCCATGAAGAACCTTCAACATCCATGGAACTTTTCCACTGCACAAAAGGTACTTTAGAGTGGTAAAAGGTTCTTTAGATGATTAAAATGTTCTTCACACTAAGACAAATGGTCATTTTAACAACTTTTCACTGTAAGGTTCTTTGGGGAACCCAAAATGGTTATTCTATGGCATCACTTTGAAAAACCACCTTTATTTTAAAGAGTATTTTAAATAAATATGTAGCTTACAGCACAAGCATATTCATTTTTAAAAGAGTTCCAATTTTACTGCACAACAGGAATGGCCCAGGGGTTTAAAAGACAATTAATATTCAGCAGGATTATTGATTTAACTGCAAAAATATGAACGCAACTGACACTAACTTTGCAACATCGACACTTATTGAACTGAACTGAATCAACACTGAACTGAATAATGACACTATTATCTTCTGTAGAGCTGCTTTACAGCTGAAATTGAATTTGTTTCATAATTGATGAATTGCACAACAGTAAACCAGTTATATTTTCCTGCTTATTAATGTGTAGCTGCTTTGAAACAATCTGTATTGTATAAAGGGCTATATAAATAAATGTGACTTGACTTGACCCAGCTAACAGCTATTATTTTATCACTTCTCGCAATTTAGGTCACAGATTGTGCTTTGTCATGCACCGTTAAGCAGTATGAATGCGCTCAATGATCAAAGAAGCTCAGTGTAGGTGACCAGCAGATTATGTGTCACATGTGGCTTTTGTGTGCTTGCTATCTGTGTCACATGTAACATTTCTCTCAAGAAGTCCCTGAGCTCTCAAGTGCTGCTGAGAGATGACGTCTTCTCATCATCGCGTGTGAAGACTTATTATTATCGTTGCATGTCTTCCTCGTGAGGGATCAGCTCTTTTACGTCCTCTCTCTCACCCTCATGTGCTCACCTGTTCTTGACCCAGGATAATGACTCCTCCAGGTTTAATTGGGTGCCAGGGGGCCAAGTTCTCTCCAGTCCCTAGTCTCTCTCCATCCTGATAGGCCTCCCAGAAGCCGTCTCTGGTTGTCCAGGTGATGCAGATGTGATGCCAGCGGCCGTCACTCACGGAGAGAGGAAGCTGAGCTACCTGTGACAGAAAGGACCAAACCGTAGAGGGTTATTACTGTAGAAACTGATGCTAAAAAGTGCATATTTAAGAAGAAGTAACTGCTTTCACAGTAATTATTCAGGAGATGTATGCCGGTTTCCTCCATTGTGTCCCTACAGACATAATCCTGAAATGCCTCACTGTAACTCACTTCCCATCAAAGAATATAACTAGATTTGCTGAAGAAAAAGTGTAAGTGTGTTAGTCGCTGTGCTAAGGTGTTCTGAGCTGTAATGTGGTTCTGGGTGGTTGGCCATGTCAAAAGAGTCCAGCCTCGATCCCTAGTTATGACTCAAGTTCTTCCTTACATGCAAGTCTATGAGTCTGATTGCTTAGAGCTATAATATAACACCTCTGCTCAACAAGCTGCACAATTTGAGGTGACATTCATGTCCGTAGCACAACAGGGTGTTACGCACCAAATTTAATACTCAAGAGAGGGGTTTGTTCAGATTGCTAACCATAAGTGAAAGAAAGAGTTTTACAGCAATTTTTCACTGGCGAAACAGTTATTTCAATCTTAATCCATATGATTTGGAATTTTATGCAAGGATGAAAAATTTCCACACAGATTTTGCAATGTTAGTCACTTGTATTTGTCCATAATGCATAATAACGCTTCAGAGGATCCATTGGTGAGCAAGTGATGAAATGCTACATTTTCTCAAATTTAGTCAATTTTCAGGAAATTTTCATTTTAGGTTGAACTATTCCTGAGTATACTTTGTTCCATTGACTTCTGTTCATACAGATGCAATTGGGGGAGATAGGCAACACAAGCTTAATGCGAATTTTGCTGCGTTCCAAAGTTTAAGTTCAGTGAACTCTGACCTTCATATTCATTTTACATCGTCTTCACACGTCATTGTGTGACCTCTTAGGGTTTGGATTACAGCGTTGCAGTAAAGTGGAGTAGATTGCATATTTTTACATTTTCAGCTGTGTTATGTTTGACGTCATATTATGACCGCTGCAATGTCTGTAGAAATTTTGCATGCTCAACGTCTAGTGTGCAGCTTAAGGGAGGATATAAAGTGTCTCAATGAATCATCATAACATAAACTGCCATTTATAAAGTTGTATCTGACGCCCCACATACTTTAAAATAGTTTATATAGTTAATCGCCAAGCTAGATGCACATTGAGTTTGACAGCTACTGCACCTTGAGACTAGGCTTTTAATGCACTTGAGTTGAGCAGTATGCAGAAAGTATGAAAACACAACATTCAGACAGAAGTAACGAAGCACTGAGGTGTGATGCATTCACTGTAGTGGGAAAAAGCACTGAAGACACACTCGACAGGTAATCACATTCAGCATGGCAGCTTCTCTCTCGATCCTCGTCACTTTCTTGTTCTTTCCAGCTTGATGTACACACTCACACACATGCGTACACACACACACTGTACATATATAATGCATGTTGTGCAGGGCTGCGGGGCAAGATGCCTCTCTCAATAAGCAAGAAGCCAAACTGACACTTCCTGAGTGAGGTATCAGGGGAATTAGCAGGGCAGCAGAGCTCATTCGTTCTTTTCCCATCTCTTGCTCTCTCAAGACCCTCAGGTTACACTCAACAAAAACCAGTGATGGCGCAGTCTCCTCCACAATGATCCGGAGATACAGCATCCATGGTTACTGAGACATGCTAACCTCATTTACGGATGAGATATTGGAAGCTAATTTTCCCCAAAGAAAAGCAGCTCAGTTTCATATTCTTGATTTAAAACCACGAAGGACATATTTAATTCATTTATGTGTGCGGTAACACTTTATTTTAGGGTCTCTTAACTAGTTGCTTATTAGCATGCATATTACTAGAATATTAGCCATTTATTAGTAGTAATTAAGCACATATTAATGCCTTATTCTACATGACCTTATTCTACATCCCTAATCCTACTCAATACCTAAACTTAACAACTACCTTACTAACTATTAATAAGCAGCAAATTAGGAATTTATTGAGAGAAAAGTCATAGTTAATAGTGAATAAGTGTTCCCTTTTCTAAAGTGTTACCATATGTGCTTTAATACTAAACTTTGAAATCATCGAGAGTCTTGTGCAACAACAGCTTCTGAAAGCTAATTAACTAACTTTCGTTTTTTATTAAAAGTGCATGTGAAAATCTTTTGTGTGTCTCTCTGCAGCCAACATGCATTGCCAACATGCAATATCTTTAAGAAATGGATTTGTTGAAGTTGTACAAAACAATCTAATTGCAAAAATCTAATTTCAAAGGTCCTGATGCATTTTTAAAATGTCTTCCAATAATAGTATGGCGAACTTTTTAGGTACTTTTTTGCATGATTTATCTTTATATGGTATTTCACATAATTTTGAAGGATGGGTCAACTGGGTATTCAAAACTAGTGGAGTATCCTGTAAAAATCTAAAAATTCATTTTTACAATTAAGGAAAAGATGGGTACCGATGGGTGTTGGTGCAAAAAGCACTACAGTGTTCTGAGCGTTGTTTACTGGCCTAAGTCAAAAAAGCCTGCCTAACTAGTCTTTATTACATTCTTGTCTCTGAAAGACACGAGTCTCTCCATGCAAGTCTGTGTATTGTACAGCAGGCAAAAAGACTGACCATAAAATAAGCACATTACTTAATCATTTAAGTTGTGGGATGAGTTATGCTTAAGTTTAATGCCTTTTATAAACTTTCTAGCAGTCAAAGAATATATACAGTAGGTAAGGTCAATATATCAGTTGATATTTTGCATTTTTAATTATCAGCACCAGTCGTTTTCCCAAGTTTTTCTGTTTAGTTAATAAGTGTCTTAAGCAGGACTTTTGTTTTGCAAATGATCCAAGCCATGTGAACTGGCTGCAAACAGGAGAGTCACTGAAGGTGCACGATCATACAACTGCATATGTCATATTGACTGTATACTGTAAGTAAAATTCGATTTATCCGATTAGTGAGTGCACTGGTTACAGTGTTTATTTCCTTTTTATTAATGTTTTAGCAATTTCTTTGTTTCTGAAAATGCCATAAAATGATTACAGAATCAAGAAATCTTAAAATATAAATCTGTTTATTTCTTTTACAGAATTTTGACTGCATTATTTTCTAGTGAATTCATTTTTAAATGATTTATTTCAAATTATTTTAGTAAGTATTATGTAAAATAAACATAAATTTAATTTCAGCATTTGTTATGATTGTGTTATTAACCATCTTTAAATCAAATACTGTGAGAACATATACTATATATTGGTTTTATATCTCTAAGATATCAGCATCAGCCATCAAAAATAACTGTATCAGTTTACAACTACTATCTAATTATAGGTAATCTTCAGCCCTCGTTCATGTGTCCAGAACTTTTAATGTTAAAATATTAACATTAATCAAATGCCAAGTGATTTCATGCAGTGACCAGGGCGAGAAGAAGACAGTGGAGCTCATGTGATGTGCCTCCCGTCAGCTACTGTAGACGCAGTTAAAGGACTAGTTCACTTCCAGAGTAAACATTTCCTGATAATTTACTCACCTCCATGTCATCCAAGATGTTCATGTCTTTCTTTCTTCATTGGAAAAGAAATTAAGGTTTTTGAGGAAAACATTCCAGGATTTTTCTCCATATAGTGGACAGCAATGGGAGCCAATGGGTTATAGGTCCAAATCGCAGTTTCAGTGCAGCTTCAAAGGGCTCTACACGATCCCAGCCGAGGAATAAATGTCTTATCTAGTGAAATGATCGCTCATTTTCTATTTAAAAAAAATAAATAAATAATAAAAAAAATAAATAAAATATATGAAATGAACTTAATTGTCATAAAAAAAGTATGTCACAAATGCAAATAATATTTATCTTAAAAGGAGGCTAATATACACACACACACACACACACACATATATGTATATATATATATATATATATATATATATATATATATATATATATATATATATTCTGTGTATGTATATATATATATACAGGTGCATCTCAATGAATTATAATGTCGTGGAAAAGTTCAATTATTTCAGTAATTCAACTCAAATTGTGAAACTCGTGTATTAAATAAATTCAGTGCACACAGACTGAAGTAGTTTAAGTCTTTGGTTCTTTTAATTGTGATGATTTTGGCTCACATTTAACAAAAACCCACCTATTCACTATCTCAACAAATTAGAATACTTCATAAGACCAATAAAAAAAAAAACGTTTTTAGTGAATTGTTGGCCTTCTGGAAAGTATGTTCATTTACTGTATATGTACTCAATACTTGATAGGGGCTCCTTTTGCTTTAATTACTGTCTCAATTCGGTGTGGCATGGAGGTGATCAGTCTGTGGCACTGCTGAGGTGGTATGGAAGCCCAGGTTTCTTTGACAGTGGCCTTCAGCTCATTTGCATCGTTGGGTCTGTTGTCTCTCATCTTCCTCTTGACAATACCCCGTAGATTCTCTGAGGTTCAGGTCTGGTGAGTTTGCTGGCCAGTCAAGCACACCAACACCATGGTCATTTAACCAACTTTTGGTGTTTTTGGCAGTGTGGGCAGGTGCCAAGTCCTGCTGGAAAATGAAATCAGCATCTCCATAAAGCTTGTCAGCAGAAGGAAGCATGAAGTGCTCTAAATTGTCCTGGTAGATGGCTGCGTTGACTGTGGACTTTAGAAAACACAATGGACCAACACCAGCAGATGAAATGGCAGCCCAATTCATCACTGATTGTGGAAACTTCACACTGGGCTTCAAGCAGCTTGGATTCTGTGCCTCTCCAGTCTTCCTCCAGACTCTGGGACCTTGATTTCCAAATGAAATGCAAAATTTACTTTTATCTGAAAAGAGGACTTTGGACCACTGAGCAACAGTCCAGTTTTTTTTTCTCCTTAGCCCAGGTAAGATGCTTCTGACATTGTTTCTGTTTCAGATGTGGCTTGGTAGCCCTTTTCCTGAAGACGTCTGAGCGTGGTGACTCTTGATCACTGACTCCAGCTTCAGTCCACTCCTTGTGGCTCTCCCAAGTGTTTGAATCAGCTTTGTTTGACAGTATTCTCAAGCTTGTGGTCATCCCTGTTGCTCGTGCACCTTTTCCTACCCCATTTCTTCCTTCCAGTCAACTTTTCACTTAATATGCTTTGATACAGCACTCTGTGAACAGCCAACCATTCAGTAATGACCTTCTGTGACTTACCCTCTTTGTGGAGGGTGTCAATGATTGTCTTCTGGACAACTGTCAGATCAGCAGTCTTCCCCATGATTGTATAGGGTATTGTGTAACCATTTTGAAGGTTCAGGAAACCTTTGCAGGTGTTTTGAGTTGATTAGCTGATTGGCATGTCACCGTATTCTAATTTGTTGAGAAAGTGAATTGGTGGGTTTTTGTTAAATGTGAGCCAAAATCCTCACAATTAAAAGAACCAAAGACTTAAACTACTTCAGTCTGTGTGCATTGAATTTATTTATTTAATACACAAGTTTCACAAGTTCACAAGTTTCACAATTTGAGTTGACTTTTCCATGACATTCTAATTCATTGAGATGCACCTGTATATATATATATACTTTTAACCACAAATGCTCGTTTTGCACTAGTTCGACTTCACACATTACATAGTCATGTTGGAAACGTCACGCGTGTTGTAGGTATAAGTACCGACCCAGTGTTTACAAAGCGAATGTGCAAAGACCAAGTCAAACGCCCTTTACAAAAAAAGGTAAAACAACAATGTTGGACAATTTTGAAGTTGGGGGAGAAGTTGGAGGAGTTTTTCGCTCTTCCCTACCTTTCTGAACCGGAGTACACAGACTAAGTACTAACCACGTGTGACCTTTCCAATATGATTACATTATGCGTGAAGTCATGGATGTGCATCACAGAGCTAGTCCAAGATGAGCATTTGTGGTTAAAAAGTTCATAGATTTTAGTTTGTTCTTTTTAGAAAATGACAAATCGTTTCGCTAGATAAGACCCTTACTTCTTGGCTGGGATAGTGTAGAGCCCTTTGAAGCTGCACTGAAACTGCAATTTGTACTTTCAACCCACTGGCTGCCATTGAAGTCCACTACATGAAGAAAATCCTGGAATTTTTTCCTCAAAAACCTTAATTTCTTTTCGACTGAAGAAAGAAAGACTTGAACATTTTAGATGACATGGGGGTGAGTAAATTATCACAAACTTTTCATTCTGGAAGTGCACTAATCCTTTAATCCTTGTAGTGAGAAATTTTCCAATTTTATATATGTCTCTGAGCTATACATGGTTAAACTTGTTTGAAATTTTGTGTTGCATGTACGACAAATAGTGTACTTGTGTGTGTGTGTGTGTGAGCATAGTAGTTGTCCTGAGCTGTGACAAATTAATTTTTAAAAGTACAAATATTCAGTGTAGCCTCTCAATTTACATAATTTCAAAAAAACTACACAATACTGATACAATACATGCTGTTTAAAATAGTTTTAGATGGAACATCTCACACCACATGGCAGTTTAATTAGTATGTGACCCTAAAGCCCCTGCATGTAATTTGTATTAAAATAAAAATCAGGCTGTGAAACCTTTTATTTGAGAAACCTTTGGGGACCATTTAAAATGAACTGCCATATTTTTCCATTAATCGTTTTTAGACAAGTGCTATTTTTAAGACAAAAGACACCTATGATATAATGCCAGGTTTTTATTCATCGTCAACAAAACAATTATTAATTTAATGAGTTATATATTCAATTCTAGGGAAATCTGACATTGTTCCAAAGAAGCACAATGAATAAAAACACGAATAGCTTTGCTGTATCTCATAAAGGCTCACCTTATCATTGACGAGCAGCTCCATGGGGCTGTTTCCCCACTCTATCAGCACAATCTCATTGGCTTGCCCTGGGACGCCGTAAGAGAACGGGGTTCCGATTCCAGGACTGGCACTGGACTTGAGCCACATACACACAGTGAAGGCATACATCTCTGGCAAGCTCTTCTTGATGCGGCCATACAGGTAGTTGGTGCGCAGAGGCAGAGACACCTTAAAGTCCTCTGGAGATTTGAATGCACTGTTACCTGCGAAGAGAATCGAGGGAGAGGTTTGCATTGAAGGACAGGAAGATGCAAACTGCTGATCTGAGATTGTGTTAATTTGATTTCGGAAAACTGAATCTGAGTAAGGCTTTCAGGTTCAATTAATGAAATGAGCGATCCATGCAGGCTCATATAATTGTTCTAATATGAAGTGACATACTGGGGCTATGTAAGGTGAAATAATGATGTAGCTGCTGATGATGCTTTAGCATTAATCAGTCGCTTTGCAAAAGTGGCTCAATTTGTGCTAACAATGATCTGAATTCTGAATACAACAGGACGATATGGCCATCCAGTGCTAACAGATGGGGCCTGCATAAATCCCATATCCAAAAAGGCCAAAAGGAGCGGTAAAGGCAAACAAATGATTGTAAATAGCAAGTTCATTTACATGCAGACATTCTCACACAAAACTAAATCTGCCACAGCCAACACATTCTGCCACAGTGGTACCTTTGTTTCATCTTTCAACATAAAATTGGCCCAATGCATTGAAGTTTATGCAGCGAAGCGTTAGCTAAAGGTTTCCCCTGATGCTGTGTTGAGGGCTGGTCAAGTGTTTAAAGTTTCAACAATGACCTTTCAAAGTGCAGCCAATGATTTACAAGCAATCTGCATGATGGATGCAATGCCTGCCTTTGCCATGACTGCTCCAACTTTGCACCTAAGTTGAATTTTACCCATGTTTATATTACCATTCAAAATTTTGGGGTCAGTAAGATTAAAAAAAAACAAAAAAAAAAACAAAAAACATTACTTTGAATCATTATGCATTAAATTAAGTAAAAGTGACAGTAACAACCTGATCTCGTGACAAAAATGTACCTGTGGGAACTTTTTCGCAAGATGCGAAATACGTAGCGCCATGTACGTTTCGTGACATATTTGATGTGAAATATCCACTGAGTGGCACTAAAAGAGTGTTCGTTTTTTCCCCCAGAACAGATGAATGTACATATTAGGGGTGGGCGATATAGCCTCAAAATTATATCACGATATTTCAAGAATATTTGCGATAATGATATTTATGATGATATACAAAAAAATATGGAACAACGTTTTGTTGGTGATTGCAGCTGGCAGGCAGCAGCATTTCTAAGTGCAAACATATTTTCCATCCTTTTCCAATGAGCTACTGTCATTGATGATATACTACCTAATTTGAAGTGTAAATCTATTGTCGTAAGGTGGCAGAAGCAGCGTTATAGTGCAATAGTAGTGACCAGTGTTGGGCAAGTTACTTAAAAAAAGTAATTAGTTATAGTTACTAGTTACTTCTCACAAATAGTAACTGAGTTAGTAACTGAGTTACATCGTTATAAAAGTAACCAATTACCAGGGAGAGTAACTACTGCATTACTTTTTTTTTTTTTTTTTTTTTTTTAAATGTTCAAATATATGTCAAATAACTTGGATGCCTCCAATATTAAATGTTAAATGAATGAAATGGACATTACATGGAATAAATTATTATTTTTAAACATTGTACACTAATACAAAACAACAATTTAAAAATACTTATTTAACACTGAACATTTTTTAACATTCTAGCAGCCGTTATACCAACAAAGCACAATTTAACTTAAAATTAATAAGTTAGTAAAATAATATTTTGTGGCCATTATTGAGACCCCCTTCTTGAATCAGGCTTGAAAATAAATGCAGCCTTGCTGAGCAGAAGCAAATTCTTTTAAAACATTAGAAAATATTACAGATCCCAATTTGAACACCATGCGTGAACGTTATAATAAATGTATTAATAGAGCTATTGTAATTATTATCATTATTATTGTCTTAATTTTGAATTTTATTTAACAGAACAACAGTAATATTACAATACTAACATTTATGAATGTTGATGGAGCTTTTATTTTGACGGAAACCCACAGGAAATCCTCAGTGCTTCTTTTTGTTGACAGCAGCAGATTTATAAATTATTCTCATTACTAATTTGGGAAGATGCATGTATCACATTGTCACATGCCTTGTAAAAATTCATAAAAATGTTACTGAGCAGCTGACAAGTAACAGTTTCAGCGCAGATTTCCTTCGCGGTTTGGACTTTGAACCCTGAGTAACGAGACAGTGCCGCGAGCTCGTGCAGCGCTGTTTGAATGCAATTCATGCATGTTTTAGAAAACATAACGTTCTGTAGTTTATTTAATTGTTTAAGGCCATTTCATGATTTTAATCATCATACAATAACCAGCAACAACCACCCCTTCCTCTTCTCATGGAAGACATACGATGCAGTACTAAACAGTCTCTCGCTGTCGGTGCTTGTAATGATTTTTGCGTCTTTCAGTCGAACAGTTTTAAATGCTTCCACACTGCCGTCATGTTTGCTGCATTAGTGTGCACCTCTATTTGATCGCGTCACGTCATTGTTCGGTACAGTTTATTCAGTCTTTTTGCTTATTCGGCCAAACACCGAAAGAGCTTTTTTTTTGCTATTTTCGGCCAAATAATTTCAGCTGCCGAACAATCAGTGCATCCCTAGTAAATACGTCATCAAGTTGCTATATCATTGATATCGCGATATGACACTTTTTTATTATGTAAAAATTTATACCGGTATTATCGTGGACAGTATGATATGGCACACCCCTAGTACATATGGTACTTTTTATGTGACGTTGCTTTTGTAGATGTCACCGCAGTTCTGACTTGAAATGTCCATTGAGTGGGGATATAAGTCTAATGCTCTGTGACATTTTAAAATAACATACCATCTGTACTACACCTAAACCTACCCGAGAGTATGAACAAAAGTGATTGTGACTTAAAAACGCAATCGCAAGCATACGGTTTTAGCTTGTTTTTCAATCTCTCATCTTTCAGCTCTTTCATCATGAGTCAGGTTTTTGACGGGATTCGTACCCATGAATTCTGCATCTTAAGTACAATTCCGTGCCAGCTGAGCTACCAAGAAAGCTTGTTTCATCCGTAAAGTGAAACATATGGAACTGTAATCATAAGTGTGTACGAAAACAATTACAAATGCTTGCTGTTTTACCACCTCTAGCGTTAATTTCTGTTGGAAACTGCAGTGATATTTACGTATTGATACATATTTCGCATCTTGTGAAAAAGTTCCCATAGTTACGTTTTCGTACGTTTGTACATACGTACGTTTGAGATCAGGTGTCCTACCTGATCTCAAACGTACGTATGTACAAACGTACGAAAACGTAACTATGGGAACTTTTTCACAAGATGTGAAATATGTATCAATACGTAAATATCACTAAAGTAAAGACATTTATAATGTAAGAAAAAATCTATTTCACATATATGCTTTTTTTTTTGTTTTTTTTTTAAAAATGTTCTATTCATCAAAGGATCCTGAAAAAAAATGTATTGCGGTTTCCACAAAACTATGATGCACAGATGTTTTCAAAATTGATAATAAGAAATGTTTCTTCAGCAGCAAATGATCATGTTCGAGTGATTTCTGAAGGATCACGTGACACTGAAGTCTGGAGTAATGATGCTGAAAATTCAGCTTTGACATCACAGGAATAAAAACAGAAAACAGTTATTTTGAAATGAAATAATATTTCACAATATTACTGTATTTTAATCAAGTAAATGCATCCTTCGTGAGAAAAAAGACGTGTTTCATGACCATTAAAAAATCTTTCTAACTTCAAAGTGTTAAACGATTTTTATTTAATTATTTATTTATTGTTTGTTTGTTTTATTGTTTTCTTTTCAGTACTTTCTCATCCTTTGTTTGCTGTCATGCGATGTTTGTTTAGTATGCTTTCCCCTCAAGGACTGCTTTTGTTCTGTGATATATCAAAACAATCTGCAGGACTTTTTTCTCTTCTAAGCCGAAATACATATTTTCGCTGTGAATATGTGTATATCTCATGCTTGCTTTCTTTACCAGCTCATTGCCCTTCGGTGGCGCTTTCTGCAATAGTTTCATGTGGAGTTCAAAGTGTGTATAGCACTTACATTGAGTGTGAAACAGCTTTGACTAGTCTACCTATCCCATACTGGGGACAGCAGGTAAAAAGAAATGTTTTGAACTGGTAATGTTTTGAACTGGTAATTTTGAACTGACATGACTGACTGAATAATTCATGTCTGATAGCAGCCGTACTTTTCTCCAGCTCGGTGATCCTCTCCAGCAGTGAGCTGAGGGTGTTCTCGGTGCGCTGTCGGTGAGTGGTCGTCTCGTTGTACAGCTGGCTCTTTTCCTCCTCTAGTTCGGCGACTCTGGTCAGCAGCTGGCTCTCCAGATCAGTCAGACGGCGCTTCAGCAGGTCTCTCAGCTCGTTGGGAAACATTCCACCTGATGTGTTGGTACGCAGCTGCTGCTGCAGGACAAAAGACACAATATATTAATCTGCCTCGTGCTGTTATAGCCAGAAATTGTTCATAATGAACTGCTGGGGATTTGTGAGATGCTGAATTAATGTTGAATGCTTTAAGGGAGTCCCACTTTATATTAGGTGTCTTTAACTATTATGTACTTCCATAAAATTATATTTAATATTAAATTATATTTAGATGTATGTTACATTTAAATGTTTATTCAAGTCAAAAATATAATTTAAGATCACTGAATTAACCTAATTACATCAATTTATAACAAACAAACTATTTTTTATGGGTTAAATCAAGTAGAAATATCTCTTTATATTAAAAATTGAAGGTTACCACCTTTTCATTGTAGATACAATGTATGTTTTGTATTCAGTGCTGTATTACAAAACACTTGCGACTATTGATGTAAGAAGAATGTGACGTTAGGAACAGGTTTATAATTATGGGTAGGTTTAAGGGTGGGTTAAGAACAAGGGTCAACAGTGATATTATAGGTTACACTTTATTTTAAGGTGTCCTTGTTAAAGTGTAATGATACATTTAAGTACTGAGTAATATTAATTAACTACATGTACTTACTATATGGTTAGGGCTGGGATTAGGTTTTGGCTTAGGGTCACCTGAATGTAATTATGCATAATTAATTGTTATTATAATAGTAAGTACATGTAAATACACGTAAAATGTGTAAAAATGTGAAATCTTAAAATAAAGTGTTACCAAATTATACTGTAGATGTAATTACAGGAATTAATTGCAGATGTAATTACAAGAAGGTATTTTTAAATATAAGCACACTGTAAAAATATGTATGTGCACAATAATTGTACATAGTTTGTACATATTTTTATTGAAATGGGTTGTTATTCAGTTTATAGTTTTGTTAATTCAGTTTATTACATGTAGAGTTAAATTAAATAAACTTATTTAACCCTTCCAAAGTGAAAATGAGTATTCATTTTGATCCAAAGACCCTGTATGAATTCAAGTTTTTCATATTGGTAATATTCCTTATCCACTTGGCTATTACCAAGAAGTGATATATCAATTGAGTAATACAACAAAATCTTCCAACAGCCTTGTCAATTGGTGCATTTAGTTTCAGCAATTCTGTGAGTGTATAATTTGCTCATTTTGTATTTTGTATGCAGCTATCCGACTTATACCGTACAGTATGAGTCTTTGAAAAACGCATAGTGGTCACTGATTGCAATTTCAACAAAAACACTCTTGGTTCCAAAATGGGGTTTGTGCATCGATGCCATAGAATAACCATTTTGGGTTCCCCAAAGAGCCTTTCAGATTACAGTTCTTAAAAGAACCAATTTTCTCGTAGTTTGAAGGATATTTTAATAACCAACTTTATAATTTCCACTATAAAGAACTTTTAGTGGTTGCATGGACGTTAGAGGTTCTCCGTGGAACCATCGATGCCAATTAAGAACCTTTATTTTTAAAACTGACGAGCAAAGTTCTTTTATCAGTATGTTTTTAAAATAAAGGCTGAATCTGTATCTGCTCACTACTTCCCATCTACAATATCAAAGCTAATTATTAATATTTAATTCAAATCGTGAATTCAAATAGAAAAAGTCCCTCCCTCCACTTAACATGGCTCTTATGACCTTGTTTTGACAGGCGTAATCAAGCATCACTAATAAGCAAGACCAATTTTCACAGATCATTAGAGCTCTATTTTCCTTCAAAGCATCACAAATGGCTCTTAAGTGCCCATGATCGCTCATAAGCATAAACTCTCACCTCCAGGTTCTCCAGACGGTCTTTGAGGCTCTGCATGGTCTTGCCCAGCTGCTGCACAGTCTCAGTGGGGTCACGCGGCAGGTCGCCCATCGTGTTTTTACTATAATCCTTCCTGCGCGCGCTGCCCCGAGACTTGGCGTCCGCCTCGCAGCGCGCGAGTTTGGAGTTGAGCTCTTTGATGGTGCCCTGCTGGCTGACGATAGTTTCCTTCTGCTGCAGGATGGTCTCTCGAAGCTGAATGATAGTATTCCGCAGCTCTTCCTCCTGCGGACTTGTGCTTTGAGCCCGGTTGGTCGTCTCCACCGGGCAACTGAGGTCGGTGCCCGCTGGCACGGCGGTGCACACAAAGCGGTTTCCCTTCGCGCCGCTCGCGCCAGCCACTTTCCCGCTCCCTGACGCATATAAAAACAGCAGTGCCACAAAAACAGCTCTCATTACGACCGTTTGTCTCTTAAAAACGCATAAAACTCGAGTAAACTCAGACTAAAAAAAAAAAAAAAAAAACCTTTAGCGTAGATTCCACAATAAAATCAGATCTTCAAAAAAAAAACAAAAAAACATTTGAGCTTGCTATTTAAATAAAAATGCGTATAGCTCCACGACGTCGCGCTAATAAAAATCACTCAAAACAAGCACAAGACCGAAACAACGCAGTCAGCCTGGAAATCCAAAGGTTTTTCCAGTGCAAACCGAGCGCTGCTCTCTTCACACAGTCAGTGAATATGTGAAACAAACTGTTGGAGTCCTTCTCACAGACGCGTCAAACGCATTTAACTCCCTGTCACTTTGGCAAAATCACTCACAAACAAGTAGCAGTCCAAACGAAGAGCGGTTGGTTTCTGGCGTTCAGTGCCGACTGTCAGCGCTTTAAGTCTCTTCAGTCAGTGGTGCTGAACGGACAGCGGCGCTTTACCGGATTAATATAGAGACTCAGGCGCGCGCTGTTTGGCTCCGCTGGAGGAGCGCGCGGATTGACTGAGCTTCATCTGCGTCATTTACTCGCGCTTGATGCGAGTCACGCTTGGAGATTATATTGCCGTGGCTTTTTCTGGCCTCCAGTGAATGTCGCGTTGAATAAACAGTGCGCCGAGCAGATGCAGAGAGCTCTTTAATAAACTGCAATTTCAGCCAATAACTGCATCTCGGCCAATTTAACCCTCGTGTTCTGGAGAGATAACGTTCTTCACCTTATGTTTGGGTCCAAAGATGATTCATATGTCAAGTTAAACCACCTTGACAACAGTTGGTTAAACTTAAAAGGTTTAGAAAAGTGAAGTTAATTCTGAATCAGGTGGTTTTAAACCTTTTAATTGGCCCCCCACTCATGCCCTCATACAGAGAATTTTTTTTTTTTTTGTCTTGTACTTCTGCTAAAATAATAAAAATAAGGACTTAGCTGTGTCCCAATTACAAACCCGATTCCAAAAAAGTTGGGACACTATACAAATTGTGAATAAAAAAGGAATGCAATAATTTACAAATCTCATAAACTTATATTTTATTCAAAACAGAATATAGATAACATATCAAATGTTGAAAGTGAGACATTTTGAAATGTCATGCCAAATATTGGCTCATTTTGGATTTCATGAGAGCTACACATTCCAAAAAAGTTGGGACAGGTAGCAATAAGAGGCCGGAAAAGTTAAATGTACATATAAGGAACAGCTGGAGGACCAATTTGCAACTTATTAGGTAAATTGGCAACATGATTGAGTATAAAAAGAGCCTCTCAGAGTGGCAGTGTCTCTCAGAAGTCAAGATGGGAAGAGGATCACCAATTCCCCCAATGCTGCGGCGAAAAATAGTGGAGCAATATCAGAAAGGAGTTTCTCAGAGAAAAATTGCAAAGAGTTTGAAGTTATCATCATCTACAGTGCATAATATCATCCAAAGATTCAGAGAATCTGGAACAATCTCTGTGTGTAAGGGTCTTGGCCGGAAAACCATACTGGATGCCCGTGATCTTTGGGCCCTTAGACGGCACTGCATCACATACAGAAATGCTACTGTAATGGAAATCACAACATGGGCTCAGGAATACTTCCAGAAAACATTGTCGGTGAACACAATCCACCGTGCCATTCGCCGTTGCCGGCTAAAACTCTATAGGTCAAAAAAGAAGCCATATCTAAACATGATCCAGAAGCGCAGGCGTTTTCTCTGGGCTAAGGCTCATTTAAAATGGACTGTGGCAAAGTGGAAAACTGTTCTGTTGTCAGATGAATCAAAATTTGAAGTTCTTTTTGGAAAACCGGGACGCCATGTCATCCGGACTAAAGAGGACAAGGACAACCCAAGTTGTTATCAGCGCTCAGTTCAGAAGCCAGCATCTCTGATGGTATGGGGTTGCATGAGTGCGTGTGGCATGGGGAGCTTACACATCTGGAAAGGCACCATCAATGCTGAAAGGTATATCCAAGTTCTAGAACAACATATGCTCCCATCCAGACGTCGTCTCTTTCAGGGAAGACCTTGCATTTTCCAACATGACAATGCCAGACCACATACTCCATCAATTACAACATGGCTGCGTAGAAGAAGGATCCGGGTACTGAAATGGCCAGCCTGCAGTCCAGATCTTTCACCCATAGAAAACATTTGGCGCATCATAAAGAGGAAGATGCGACAAAGAAGACCTAAGACAGTTGAGCAACTAGAAGCCTGTATTAGACAAGAATGGGACAACATTCCTATTCCTAATCTTGAGCAACTTGTCTCCTCAGTCCCCAGACGTTTGCAGACTGTTATAAAAAGAAGAGGGGATGCCACACAGTGGTAAACATGGCCTTGTCCCAACTTTTTTGAGATGTGTTGATGCCATGAAATGTAAAATCAACTTATTTTTCCCTTAAAATGATACATTTTCTCAGTTTAAACATTTGATATGTCATCTATATTGTATTCTGAATAAAATATTGAAATTTGAAACTTCCACATCATTGCATTCTGTTTTTATTCACAATTTGTACAGAGTCCCAACTTTTTTGGAATCGGGTTTGTACATACTATACACTAGCCTATAGACTTCAACTATCAAGTACAATGTTAAATTATTATGTTAATTACGTGATAAATTACATACACTATACATTTAAAATAGCAGCATTAGAACCGAAGTACGCTTCTTCTTATCGATTTTTTTTTTTGGAGTGAACACACTTCTCACACTATTTAAACTAAATAGGGTGATGTACGTCCTCTTTTTCCTGGATATGTCCTGGTTGGATTTTTTTTATTGCATAAAATTTCTGGGTTTTGGCTGTTTACCTACTGTTTTCTTAATTGCTGATAGTAATGACTGAAAAGCAGTTTGACCAATAGCATGCAGGCATTGTACATAATCAACCAATCATGTGTTGGTGAGAAGGTGGGATCTACAGAGAAAGGTCAAAGCAATGCAAACACACATTCACATAACTTCCAAAGTTGAAAAATGCTGCCTCTGCAGGCAGCACACAGAGGTAGGAAGGCAACAAGGCCTGTCCTGATCCAATATTCTGTCCACTAAGATTCTTTAATTTGATTGATTTTTAATGGCAGCATAGATGCATCCTTCACAATCCTGTGCATTTGTTGAGCTAAACATAAATATAGCTTCTGACAGTTGCAGTTGGCGGTCAGTTTGTACATAAATTTAGGTTTTGACCAACTTTTTCCATTTGTGATGTAATTTGTAGTGAGAAATTAGTATTGGAGTATTTAAATATTCCCTTAACACCAAAACAAACAAAGCCAAAACCTGGACATTTGAGACAATTTAAGTTAACACTTTAGTATCGGGACCAATTTTTACTATTAATACGTTGCTTATTAGCATGCATATTATTAACATATTGGCTTTTTACATACTTATAAAGCACATATTGTGCATGACCATATTCTACATCCCTAATCCTAGCCAATACCTAAACTTAACAACTACTTTACTAACTATTAATAAGCAGCAAATTAGGAGTTTATTGAGGCAAAAGTCGTAGTTAATGTTTTGTTAATAGTGAGAATTGGACCTTAAAATAAAGTGTGACCAATTTAGAAATCCCAGCCTGGACATGTCTGGGGAAAAGAAGGATGTACGGTCAACCTAACGTATAGTACGCACATTTGGACACACCTCTTGTTTTATACAGAAACTATGGCTGACACTCTAAATAATTAAATCATAAATTAAAATAATTAATCACAATTTTACAAAACATTGCTCTTTTTTTTAATGGAAGAAAACAAAATAAATATGTAACAAAGCTGTTGTATTGAAGACGTTCTTCAAATGCACAATTTGTTACTACAGACGTTAACTTAAACTTGCCTGTCAACCTGAAACTCTTTAAATGTAACATGAGAAAATTTAATTAAAATTATTATTTGCCAACACAAATGTTTTAAATCAAATGTTAGTTGCTAAGGGCACAAATTTAAACTTGAAATAATTTTTTTAAATTAAATTTAATTGCTAAGTGACTTAAATTTGTACAGTAAGTTTTACTCAAGCCCCTTAGTGGTTGTTGCAATTTTTAAGTGTGGTTTATAGGGTATAGTTAATAATATTGCTAATTAAGACGTGAAATTAACTTGTTAAAAGCTAAAATATCATTATATTGACTTGCATTAACATTTTGACTTATGTGACAAGAAAACATATTGATTAAGTATGATATGGTCTTATAATAAATAATCTTTTTACTTTCTATGAACTTTTTTTGTCTTTGGGAAAATAAGTACTTTTGATTAATATTAAATTTCTATGAATAATTTCTATAATATAATTTGAGAGTAAAAAAAAAGTGCTTTTTTAAAAAAACTTTAAAATACTCAAACGTTTATTTATTTATTTATAGTTTGTCCAAAGTATTTATTTATTTATTTATTTATTTTGAGTGTATTGTCATTGTATGGAAAAGGCCTGCCTGAAGATTGTTTAAAATATTCTCTTTTTTGTTCCTCAGAATAAAGTAAATCGTAGCTTTGGCTTTGGGGCGTCATGAGGCTGAGTACTGTAGGGTAATCTCCAATTATTTTTAGGGGCCACTATATGAACTTCTGATATTGTTGTTGTTTTTTTTTCACACCTAGTTTATATGTGACCGCTGTCTTCCTCCTATGCTGCTTCCGAGGCAGAGGCGTAATGGCCTGTTGCTGGCAGTAATTCTGTGCGGGGCGGCTCGGGTCACGGGTTTGGTGACAGTTTCCATGTTTGTTTAGACAAACGCAGCGGGTGGCTGCCATCTCTCCTGTGACTCCACCCAAATTGTAAAACTCACTTTCTCTCTCGCTCTCTGATCCAGGTGGCTGCTGTAAGCTTAGTATTCACACAGCTTATTCTCCAAAGCCTCAAAAAAGGACGATAAGTCTTTCAGCTTGTGCCAAAACTAAATTATTGACAGAGACTGGTAAATGTGTACACAATGCAGCAACAATTAATTGTAATTCATGTGTAAGAATTAGCCCCAATGGCACAGCTTACACTGAAAAATTGATTTTTTTTTTCGAAGTTAAAACAAAGCTTATTGGAGTACATACAAGAAAATACTTTTTCAGTCTTTCATGTTTAATTCAATGTGTTCCTTGCTGATTCTTAATTCTAATTATTTATGAGATTTACTAGCAATTTCTGAGCACAAATTGTTTTAACACCAATATTTTTTTTTTCAGTGTACCACTGTACCACTGTAAATTTTATTTCTCTAAGGCATTGTGATGTCTAACATTTAAGATGATTTTTAAAGGTATAGTTCACTCATTTATTTTACTCACCGTCATGTTGTTTCAAATCTTTTTTTTTTTTTTTTTGGCAGATAATGCTTTCAGTCTTTGTACTTCACAATTTTATGTTTAATTCAGTGTGTTGCTTGCTGTTTTTTTATAATTATTTGTAAAAGTTATTAGCATTTTCTGAGTGAAAATGCCACCAAATATTAACTACATGGATGGTTTTCCAATACAGTTTGAAGAAGAATGGCTCAAAAATGGCAAAAAGCAACACGAAAATGCCAAAAATGCGGTTTTTATGTGACAATCCAAGTCTTCTGAAGACATACCAAAAATCTATGTTTAGAAGAGGCAGAAATGTAACCCATTATTCACAGCTTATATTTCATTCATGTTCAAGACATTCAATTATAGCACCTCGTCAAGTCTGATGATATAATTTGCAATTTTAAACCAACTATTACTTTAATGTTTGCTTGAGATTAGCTGCATGTATTTATAATGTATTTAAATCTATTTTAAGCACACAACATCTGAAGTTAGTGATGCATCTCTGAAAAAGCGGCCCCAAGGTCTTCCATCTGAAATCACATCTGTGGCATTAATCTGTTGGCATTCAGCTGTGTCATATAACAGCTCTGTGGTGTCGCGTGCGTACTGTCACGACCTATGATCATCAGCGCTCCGCGTCACAAGTGTGACTCAGGACTCACAGATGCACACAACATGCTGATGCTTTCTCATTTACAGCAGAACTATGTGTCCCCTTGAGCAAAAATCTTCCAAACTTTGACAGGTAGACAAGGACGGGCTCCTGTCTGTTGCGATTTTGTGCCAATCATCCTCCCCAGCAGCTGTACTGTCAATTTTATTATAGGTAAATACTCAAGCGACAGTCTCATCTGTTAAAAGATGCTGATTTGTATTCAAACATTCATTCTCGGCTTTTGACAAAGGCTCTTAAGATGAACTCCTACAATATAAATATGAATTTGCTTGGGGTTATTTGAGAAAGAACAAGATAAATAACCCTTTAGTTCCTGAGGGTGCTTCCGCTCTGCAAACGCTGGGTGAGATTTGGATTAGAGACCCAGAGATCTCAACAAAGTCATGATGCAATGCTTTTGGGCACAATATGTCAAGCTTGGTTGTAGAGAGTGTGTGTGTTTGAGCGCATGTGTGTGTGAGAGAGAAAAAAAGCTGTGCTCGTAACAGCATACGCTGCTTACTATTTCCACACTATGTAGTATGCACTGTTAAAAAGTGACTAAAAGTAGCAACTCAAGCAACACTTGCATTTTTTTTCAGTAGTGAGTAGAAGCTGTCTTCTACTTTTTTCAACAAGAAGTGTATTGTGAAAAAAAGCTTCAAGCTATTTTGTGGCATGCATAAATTTACAGTGTATTCAAATGCCTTCATTCCAATAATCTACGTCTACCTTTATGATTTTGGTAGATGCTTTCATCCAAAGTGACATTGCATTCAGAGCATACATTTGATCAGTTCATGCATTCCCTGGGATTCGAACCCGTGTTACATACTGTCCTGTCTAGAAGAATTGGGAGCTTCTGTTTGCTAAAAAAGAAGAAAGAAAGAAAGAAAGAAAGAAAGAAAGAATATCTGTCATGAATTATCCAGTGCTACTCACTGAGTCACTGTGCTGTCCCCTTATACACTATCGTTCGGTTTGAAGTCAGATTTAGTTTTATATATATATATTTTTAAGAACGTTTATGAAAAAAGAAATATTAATTAACATTTATTAAGTAATGACACATTAAAGGGGTCCTATTATTCCCTTTTTACAAAATGCAATATAAGTCTTAGCTAAAGTTTCTAGTTTCAGCTGAAAATACTCCACAGAACATGTATTATCGCCCCTTTTTGGGTGGAAGCGAAAAACATGCTGTTTTCATGTGTGTTTCTTTAAATGCAAATGAGCTGCTGCTCTCCACCCCTTTTCCATAAAAGGACGGAGCCTTTATACATTGTAAAGGTTTGACAAATTCAGCTTTGCATCACAGAAAGATATTACTAGATATATTAAATTGAAATAACATTTCAAAATATTATTATTTTACTGTATTTTAGACCAAACATAGACAGCCTTGGTGAGCAGTGACTTCAAAATAAAAAATAAAAAAACCCATACTTTTGAGTGGTAGCTTCAGTGTTGGCTACTTTTTTGTCAGTATAAAAAGGGATAGAGAGAGAGATATTTACAGAGATGGAGTAAATTGATTTCCTTCTATAGTTGTAATGATGGGTTCATGTCACCCTGACTTAGCTCTTTCTATGCTCTGTGATATTTGGCCTGGGTTGTGAAATGGATTATGGTCTGTGTGTCTCTAATCAGCCTCTGCTTTTAAAGTCACAGTATAAAGCTCACGCTCATCTTGTTTTCCTCAGCATTTGGACAGATCTTTCTAAAATGCAGTTTGCTGAATGTTTTATCTGTGTGTAAGTCTGGGATCTTTTCTTAAAGGAATTATTCACCCCAAAAATGAGGGTCAGTAGATGATGAAGGGATTTTAATGCTGTATGACTTTCTTTTTTCCCTCGAACATAAAAAGAGAAGTTTAGTAGAATGTCCAAGCAGCTCTTTTCCATAAAATAAAAGTATTTAGTGACCATGGCTTGTCATGCTCCTAAATAATAGTTCATATGTGCTATATTGCTGTTTATTTCATATTGTCTTCTAATGTTATATAGTGTAAACAATGACTATTTAAAGTTGGAAATAAATCTATTATTGGAGTATATGGAGGATGTTTTACAAGAAAATTCTGTTTCAGGTTTTCTACTTCAAAATTGCATGTTTCATTCAATGTGTTACTTGCCATTTTTTATAATTGTTTGTGAAATTTACTAGCAGTTTCTGAGAGAAAATACTTTCTACAACGATTTTCTTTCAGTGTTTGACAGCTTTGTGTCAGAAACAGACCAAAATTACACTCACTAAATACTCACTAAAAATCATTTCCACTCTCATATCTATGAAATCTCATTTGTGCATATTCAAACTTCTAGTGAACACCTAGGCTACTTTTAAACTGGATTGGTTTCTGGAAGCAATTTTCCCATTTGTACATAATAAAACACACCATCTAGCTCCAAGATGAATCACAACATCACAACAATTGATTTGAAGCATGAAGCTACTTGAAAATCTGAAAAAAAAAAGGAACATGATAGTTGACTCACAATCTCATTCCATGAATCAATTTGAAGTACATTTCTGATCAAACCAGAAAAGTGAAAGTAAATAAAAGTCCTTGATTTTAGACAAAAACATCACAGTATTTTGTAATTTCTTCTTCTTCTTCTTCAAAAAAAGCATATGATTAAAAGATAGTTCACCCAAACATGAAAATTTTGTCATCATTTACTCACCCTCAAATTGTTCCAACCCTGTTTCTTTCTTCTGAACACAAACTAAGATATTTTTAAGAATGTGGGTAATAAAACAGTTGACGGTAGCCATTGACATCAATAGTATGGAAAAAAAAATACTATGGAAGTCAATGGCAATGACGCTTTATTTTAAGGTCCAATTCTCAATATTAAACAGTTGCTTATTAGCATGCATATTACCAGCATATTGGCTGTTTATTAGTACTTATTAGGCACATATTAATGTCTTATTCTGCATGACTTTATTCTAGATCTGTTAACCCGACCCAATACCTAAACTACCTTACTAACTATTAATAAGCAGCAAATAGGGAGTTTATTAAGGAACTACTCTTAATTAATAGTAAATATGTGTTCCCTAATCAGTGGCTACCAGCAACTGTTTGTTAACCAACATTCTTCAGAATGTCTTCTTTTATGTTCAGCAGAAGAAAGAAACTCATACAGGTTTGGAACAACTTGAGGGTGAGTAAATGATGACAGTATTTTGGGTGAGCCATTCCTTTAAAAATCTCTGAGCTCATGGTAGGTTTGTGTTGAAAGTTTTATATTTGAACTCCTAATTCCCTATGGAGAAAATGAACAGGATCATAACTTGGGAACCCTGCTGTTACACCCTCAAGTTTTTCGTTTGTCTCATAACCAGAAAAACTGTTGAATATATGGAATTGTGAATGAAACGTGTTCCTCTGAAGAAAGCAAGCCACATGGGTTCAGAATGACACGATGGTGAATAAATAATGACAGATCTGACATTTTGGGTGAACTAACCCTTCACAGTGTCCTAATCAACAAAAGCAACCCAGAAATTTATATAAATATTTTATAAGGCACCGGTGCCACCGGAGTCATGCAGAGATTTTTCTTTGCTGTGAAATCAGAGTATTGTGCACAGTAAATCACTGAAGGAAAATAAGTGGGAAGGCAGATGAAACACATTGCTGAAATACAACACTTCAAGAGATTACCTGCATTCTCCATAGCAATATTATATCTCAAGAACACACACAGCTTAGAGTATCTAAATATCTATTTCTTCTAAAGAATACAGCAGATTCAGACATGACAAAAGCGCTTTGAACATAAATCCTGTTTCTCTATAATGTATAATCATGGTCCACCTGTGAATCTTGTTTTCCATTCCTAAGATAAAATAACAGGAGAGGTAGCAGTACTTGGATGAACTCAAACTGACATTTCAAAAGCATGCAGAATCCAGTGCGCTTTGATGTGAAGTGCGCCGTCAATAAAGAAGTTTCAGTATTTCCAATTTCTCTGAGTACAAGGCAAAAACTACAGCCTTTCTCATACTCGCAAAGGCCTGAAAATGTGAAATATCTTCCTCAGAGGGGCATGTGTGCTGACATTTATGTCACTGACTCTGTGGTTTACATCAAATATTGATGTCCACACCACAAGTCATGACCTGTAGTCAACTAAACAGACAGAACCAGTTCCTGCATCAGCTCCCTATAGTCTTTCTTTAAATCATTCATTAGTAGTGCCAGCTTAGTCGAACATGATTTACTACTTGGGTTACTTAGAATAAGTATGAGAAATACTGTTAATACACTTATAAGTAATATATATATATATACACACATTGGTGTTGCTTGTTGGTTTAAAGTTACCTGAAACTTTTGCCTAAACAATGTGATCTCATTAACAATTGATAATTAAATTATTGTTTTAACACATATCATAGGTTTTGACCTTAACCATATGTAAAATACAGTTAACTAATGTAATAACAGCACCTAAGCCTAAGAAAATCTAAGATTTTTAAACATTAACATCTATGCAAACTACGCATATTTAATAATTTTGAATTCACGGAAATTGTAGCTTGCTGTTATTGTTTTTAAGCAATAAAATTAATTAAATATGTTCAATGCCATCAAATTCATTTAACACATTTTCCTCATTTGGCATTATATTTATTTATTTATTTTCTGTATGAGTTCTGCTGCCACATCGTTATAACTCATTTTGAAGTATTCTATCAATTTTTCCAAGGCTAAACTTTAAAATGTCAAAATGAATGAAAAAGTCTTCAAGGTCACATGATTATTCAGAAATTACTCTAATATGCTGATTTGTTGCTCAAGAATCAATGTTGAAAACAGTTAATATGTTAATACTCAATAATATATAATAATACCTAATATATACATATATATATATAATCATACAAAGGAGCGGGGAGCGAGGAGACGAGGAGTAAACTTTAAACAAACTGACTTTAATAAATAAACTAAGGGACTACATGGCAGGAACATGAACGATCACAGACAAAAAAAAAAAAAAGAAAAAAAAAAAAAAGAAAAAAAACAGGAACAGAACTCTCTTAATAAAATAATCAACTGAATGAGGGGATGCTGAGACACACCTGGAATCAATGACACACAATGGGAACAGGAACAGGAAAACCAAATATGGGCATAGAAACACACATGGAAAATATATATATTGGAGACTAACATTTAAGATTTTGGGGTAAGTATGATTTCTGTTTCAAATAAATGTACTTTCTTTTTAACAAAAATCTTGAATTTTTTTTATCTCATTTTCCACAAAAATATTAAGCAGCAAAAACATTTTACAATAATAATAACCATTATTAATAATTGAGTACTAATAATTGATAACTGAGCATTAAATCAGCATAATATTCTGAAGGATCATGTGACACTGAAGACTGGAGTAATGATGCTGATAGTTCAGCTTTGCTTCACAGGAATAAATTACATTTGCCGTGAGAGAGCAATGGCCAATTAAAAAAATAAAATAAATAAATAAATAAATAAATACATAAAAATGCTATAACAATCATAAAATCATCATAAATATAATTGATATTATTTTTCTAAGCCTTCGATTCCATATTACAGTCTGTGTGAGTAAAAGACCATAATTTAACTTTTTACGCACGGATAATCATTCTCATCTGCCATCTGAAGTGTTATGACACACATTTTGTAAAGATTTTAACATTTCTAAAGCTGTACATATGTAAATACCTTTGACTATATGATCCATACTGCATATAAGTTTAAGAGTATTTCCACGTGGAGGTCAGGTGTTGAGGTTTTATGGGAATATCAATGCAGTGCCTGTTGAAAGACATTGGTACTGCTGGATTGGCATTGATGGAGTCTCTGAAGGAAATGGCAGAGGAAGCAGAGAAAGGCAGCTTCTGGCTATGGTAAACAAGACAGGATGAAAAGTGTGGTGTGTAGAAGTGAGGAAAGTTGTGCAACAGTTGTGTGGTTGGAAAAGTGTACGCTCTAAAAAGAAATTCAGTGGATCTATTACCACAACTGAAATACATACTAATTTATTGACTTAATTCAGTCCTGCTCCTGGAAGGCCTGCAAAGTTTATACAGACTTACATTAATTAATAATCTTAGACTTACATTACAATAATCCTAGACAGGGCATTTAAAGGAGGACTCTGGCAGTAAACACTTATGAAACACCCAAAACACACTAGCTCAGGGGTGGCCAACGTCGGTCTTGGAGAGCCACAGTTGTGCAGAGTTTCTCTCCAACCCTAAGCTAATCAAAGTCTAAGGGTTAGAAAGCTACAGACAGGCGTGTTTTTATCAAAGCAAAACTGTACAGGATATATACAGTATAAAGCAAATATTAATGCCTTATTCTGTGTGACCATATTTTAGATTCCTTAACCATACCGTATACCTAAACATATCTATGACAACAGCTAACTTACTACCAATAAGCGGCAAATTAATGGTTTATTGAAGGGAAACTCTTTAGTTTGTACTGAATATGTATTCCCTAAACTAAAGTGTTATTAAAAAGGGTAATTACAACTTTATTTAACACTGGCTCTGCAGCCCTTTACCTAAATTCACTACTTCAGACTTATGTGCCTCTAGAAGCTTGCGTTCTGCAAGTGAACACCGCATTTTAGTGCCATCCCAAAGAGGCACAAAATCACTTTCACAGACTTTTACCTTGACTGATTTCTTGCTGGTGGAATGACCTGCCCAACTTGATCCGAGCAGCTGAGTCCTTAGCTATCTTCAAGAACTGGCTAAAAACACATCTTTTCCATTTACACTGTGACTTGACCATCTAACACTAGAACTCTCTATTCTGTTTCTATTTTATCTACTCGTTTTCTTTTTATTTATATATATAAATAAAAAAACAATAATAATTTGACCCTCTAACACTAGCTCTATTCTATCTCTTTTCTATCTACTTTTTATTTTATTTAAATAAAACTGCTACTGTACGTGTACTGCGTTAGACTATAGGACTTATCACACTTATATATTGTTGCTGTTTTGCTGTTTTTATTGCTTCTGTTAGCCTCATTTGTAAGTCATTTTGGATAGGAGATTATTAAAATGATTAAATATAAATGTAAATGTAATGTTATAGAATTTTTACATCTCACAATTAATAACTCGCAATTGTGAGATACAGTTAGGTGCGTATATATTTGGACACTGACACAATTTTCATAATTTTGGCTCTGTATGCCACCAGAACAGATTAAAAATAAAACAATCAAGATGAAATTGAAGTGAACAAAAATATTACATAAAATGCTTAGGAATTACAACCATTTTTATACACAGTCCCCCCATTTTCAGGAGCTCAAATGTAATTGGACAAATACTGTGTATATATATAGGCTAATCATAAATAAAATGTTCATTTTTAATATTTTGTTGAGAATCCTTTGTAGACAATGACTGTCTTAAGTCTGGAGCTCAAGGACATCACCAGAGATGGGTTTCCTCCTTTGTGATGCTTTTCCAGGCCTTTACTGCAGCTGACTTCAGTTGTTGTTTGTTTATGGGTCTTTCTGCCTTTAGTTTTGTCTTCAGCAAGTGAAATACAGCTCAATCAGGTTGAAATCAGAAGACTGACTCGGCCATTACAGAATAATACACTTTTTTACCTTCAAATATCCTGGGTTGTTTTTGCTGTATGTTTTGAGTCATCGTTTATTAGTACTATGAAGCGCCGTCCAATCAACTTTGCTGCATTTGACTGAATCTGTGCAGACAGTATATCTCTGTACACTTCAGAAGTCATCCGGCTGCTTCGGTCTTCTGTCACGTCATCAATAAACACCAATAACCCAGTGCTACTGGAAGCCATGCATGCTCATGCATCACACTGCTCCATGTTTCACAGATGATGCTTTGGATCATGAGCTGTTCCAAGCCTTCTCCATACTTTTTTCTTCCCGTCATTCTGGTACAGGTTGATTTTAATTTCAGCTGTCCAAAGAATGCTTTTCCAGACGTGGTCTGGCTTTTTTTTATTTGTTTTTTGGAAAAAGTCTAATCTGGCCATGTTTGCACCTTGTGGTGAACCCTCTGTATTTGCTCTGGTGAAGTCTTCTCTTGATTGTAGACTTTGACAGAGACACATCTACCTCCTGGAGAGTGTTCTTCACTTGGCTGGATGTTGTGAAAGGGTTTTTCTTTACCATGGAGAGGATTCTCCGATCATCTACCACTGTTGTCCTCTGTGGACGTCCAGGCCTTTTAATGTTTCTGAGCTCACTAGTGTGTTCTTTTTTTCTCAGAATGGACCAAACTGTTGATTTGGCCACTCCTAATGTTCCTGCTATCTCTCTGATGGATTTGTTTTGTTTTGGAAGCCTAACAATTGTCTGTTTCACTTGTATGGAGAGCTCCTTTGCAGCAGCTAAAATAATGAAAATTGTGCCTGCGTCCAAATACTGTATATATGGACCTAACTGTATAAGCTCGCAATTCTGAGAAAATAAAGTCTGAATTGGTCTGTAAGTCTATATTTTTAATTTGTGGTGGAAATATGCTTCCATAGTTTTCAGATACCTTGTCATTGCATCAGCATTATCTGTTTTTTTTTTTTTTTTAGTCCAAAAATTTTTCAGAATTTCAACAATAATGTTGAAATCATTCAGAACAATTTATTTTTTGGTGTAGTCAACATAATTTTTTTTTTATGCTATAAAGCAAGTTCCTCTAACTCAGTGTAATATTTTTGGTTGAACATTATTTCATTAGAAGACTTTTTTGATGCAAAACTGCAAAATTAGAGTACAGTGTAACTGTAACTGGGGAGGCAATGAAGGGTGGGTCACCGAATTGCATATTTTTCTGACTTAGGCTGGGCAAAGCTGGCACTCACTATCCCGCAGAGTTAAGCTCCAACCCTAAGCAAATACACCTGTCTGTAAAGTACATTTAATTGCATAACAATCCTAGACTTATACTGAATGGGAGGGCTCTCTTTGACTTGGGACACCTATAACACACCCAAAACAGCATCAACCAACCAGCAACTCCATAAAAACTATCTCTGCACCACAATATCATGGAGGTATAGATATATTGTTTTGACTTGAATGCAAACTCCATATGCTGGCAGCAAGTTTAGCACCAACAAGCACGGTTGACATTTTCTTCAAAAAATGTCAACATCCAGTTTATAATTTATTATTAAAACACAATAACTGTTTCCAGATACTTTCTCATCACATCTGTTTTTCTCTTCGATTAGTCCGTGCTTGTAGGTCCATTTGGCTCCCATTCCCGCTTTAATAATTCATCAGTCTGACATATACAGCAGCAGTCTGTTCTTACACAAGACCTCTTCTGATAATCGCTCAGGGCCCGTGGCGGCTCACTGCGAACCACGTGTTTTCAGCATTTCTTCATGGGCAACTGCTACATGCATGTTTTCAAAAGTGTTGTTCAGTTGTTCTGGTTCATCACATGCCCGTCTTATGGCTTCTCCGCACTCTGACAATGAAACCCTAACAGCTTGTTGTTATACAATGTTGGTGGAGATATTGAGTTACACGGGCGCTGGCATCCCACTCAACACATGTCTGGGCGTTAGGTGTTGGTGGTGGTACAGGCTGGAGGCGTAAGCGTGTGGTCATTATCGTGTAATCAAATTCATGTGTGGTGTGATATCACTATTTAATGCCGCCGACTCACTGATGCTGAGTGGAAAGTCTTTTCAGTGCTCACATTATATGTAATATACGTTTGAATGTGAGATTATAATGTCATCCGCAGTCCATTGACCTACTCATCAATTCGATATGTACTTTTAATGAGCTCTTGCATTAGGAAGCACGAGGGACTAATTTTTAATCTCCCTTTTAAATGAGGAACCACCAAACATGCTTTGCATGAATATCTTTTGGGAAAATTATGTCATGTCGATGATATAAATAAATGTTTATCTCAGGTCTCGGCATTGCATTATGCATATGATTAAGCTGTCAGTGCTTTAGATTTGATTTAGTCAAGGAAAATTTGGATTTTTTTTGTTTGACCTCTAGTTCACTAAACATTCATGGACAGTCTGATGTATATCAGATCTGTAGCACAATGGCATCGCTTAACAAAAAATGAACTGTGGTTGGACGCTCTACATGTAGAAGTGGCCAATTCTTGGACAAAACAAACAGTGAAGCCATCCAGAATTTATGCTGATATGCTTTTATGTTGCAGATGCTCATATTTTCAGTCCCTTAGCATTTATATGCAAATCAAACAATATTGGCGACGCATATATTTATGAAATGAGCATCACATCCAGAAAACAATCCAGTAACGTGAATGCAAAATGAATCCAGTCATGTTTTATTTACTCATATTTTACAAGCGGTTTACAGAAGGTAAGCACCGAATGTAATATCATTATAGCACAACGTGTTGTGGTTAAATGAAAACATTATACATTATTAAACATGCATAAACAAGTGCATAATTCCTTCCTGATAGGCATTTCAGTTCGGTGACAGAATGGAGAAGCAGAGATTTCATAAACGCCTGAATAATACCCGCATTATTCAGAGTGGAGCCTCGTGTCTGAAGAACGGATTTACAAATCTTATATTTATCAAGGTAAATGGAACTGTTGTTTCCGTTGAAGTGTCACTTCACATTAACCAACGAGGCCATCGATTGAGACAAATAGGCAGAGTCACTGTTTCACTTCGTTGTCGTGAAACTGTGCAGTGATTTATGTGTTTATGAGAGACTGAGTGAGGTAAACCAGAGCTGCCATCAGATCTATAGCTGTTCTGTGTCTCCACCAATCACACTGCAAATTTATCATGTTTTCCAGTGCAAATATCTAAAAAAAAAAAAAAAAAAAATGCTTAAAACAAGATCAGATTAATAGAAAATAAATATGATTTTAACAGTTCAGTAACACTTTAGAATAGGGAACACATATTCACTATTAACTAAGACTTTTCCCTGAACACACTCATAATTTGCTGCTTATTAATAGTTAGTAAGGTAGTTGTTAAGTTTAGGTATGGGGTATGATTAAGGCATCTAAACTATGGTCATGCAGAATAAGGTAATAATATTTGGTTTATAAGTACTAATAAACAGCTAGTAATATGTATTCTAATAAGCATCTAGTTAATTGGTCCTTAAAGGTGACATATCATGAAAATCTGACTTTTCCAGGTTTTAAGTGCTATAATCAGGTCCCCAGTGCATCTACCAACCAAAGAAACGTGAAAAAGATTAACTCAGTAACTTTGTTTTAGTAAGCCTTTTTCTGCAAGCGTCTGAAAAAACGAGCGCGTCTGATTTCGCTCCCCTAGTGACGTTGCAAAGGGATCTCATTATAATATTACCGCCCCTTAATCTGTAAGTTTCCACCCACGATGTCGTCATTTTGATTTCGCTAGCGACAACGGTGTACCAGTTCTAATGCCATGGTGAAAGTTTGAGCAAAACATACTAACTGTTCTGTCTTTAGCTGCACAGATGATCACAGAACACTATTTACAGTAGCAGCCTCAGAGGAGACAACAGTGGATTTATTGATTTATTTACTGTATATTGCTGCTGCCACACAGATCTAAAATAAACATGCGATTTATTTCGCAGCTGTTTACCTTCACAGACATAACCGACTGTTTTTGTAACTTATGCGTGTTTTTAACGTAAATGTTTGTGAATGAGAACAGTACTCACATGCTGTGACAGCCGCTTTCTGTCCGTGTGCTTCAGATGTGGGCACTCAGAAAACTGCAATATCACAATTTTAAACTAATATGGTTTAAAACGCATGATTTCAGCCAGATAAACATGTTAATCAGAATCAAAACAGATGTTTTTAGCAGGTACGAGCTGTAATGAGGCAGCTCTCTTCTAGAAAAGGGGGCGGGGAGCAGCAGCTCATTTGCATTTAAAGACACATGCTCTAATATAGAGTGTTTCTGCTTCCACTCAAAATAGGCATTTTCAAAATGATATAATAATGATCTGTGGGGTATTTTGAGCTGAAACTTCACAGACACATTCTGGGGACCCCTGAGACTTATATTACATATTGTAAAAAGGGGCATAATATGTCACCTTTAAAGTAAAGTGTTAAAACTGCAAACAGTTCTTTTCACGGAGTACAAGCTATTTTTGTGAAAAGCTGGCAAATAAATAAATAATAATAAAAAAATAAAATAAAAAATAAATAATAAAGTGGACAATATCAGGACAAAGACAGAATACATTCATGCTTTCAAACTACTGTATATTGTGTCTTATTTCCCATAATTTTCAACAAAGCCCTAATCATTAATATTCAAAGAGTAACACTCTCTGAAAACAACAATTAAATTCTTATGAAAACTGCACTGAATTTAATCAGCAGATGTAATCAGTACATGGCCAGTTCATACTGTTGATCCCATAAGCACTATTTGGATGGTAATTCTCAGGGGGATGTCTGTAAAAAATAAATCTGCATTGCTCCTCAGTGTTTGAGTGGAGGTAAATCTGTTTCCTTTAAATACTTTCCTGCCTTTCAGTAATAATGGTGTCCATCTTTAAAATGCATGCACATTACCACAAATCGTAAAAGTTACTTGGCAGTGGTCAAAAAGGATTTACAAGATGACTTTTGGACTTCTCCCTTCTTGTAAACTTAGAGATTTGGACATGATCATAGTGTTTGTCAAAAACAGTAGGTAATTCGCCTGGGGGAATTTTCTCATGGGTGGTGATAGAAAAAGACCAACATTCTTGATTCAGACGGCAGTAAAATCATTGACTAGACCCTGCGAATGCTGAAAATACCATATGTTCCCATGAGAAACAATTACCATCCGAATAGAGCCACAATGGTCAATATGGTACGAACACTATAGATTTTCTGTCCACATATTCCAGCGCTATGGTCACATTTCTAGTCCTATTTTCCCTTATTAAAGGTATAGTTCAGCCAAAAATAAAAATTCTGTCATTATTTACTCACCATCCACTTATTCCAAACCTGTATGAGTTTCTTTCTTCTGTTGAACTCAAAAGAAGATATTCTGAAGAATGTGTAACCAAACAGTTGATGCCATAGTATTTTTCTATACTATGGAATTCAGACTGGCAACAAAGAAAAATCATTTTATCTCAACTGTCTTTGCCATCTATGTGATTTCAAGCTGTGATTTTAACTGTAAGATTTTCTGCAAGACAAATTAAAACAATAATAATTTTATGAGGCAAAATTAAACCCTGCATTCTATTTAATATGAGCTACTATTTGGATTAATGTGTAAACATGCCGTTGGGTCAAATTAGCAAACCAGCCTGCCAGGTTAGATTAACCCCGCATTTGTTCTGTCCTACATTCACTCAGCAGTGTGTCTACAAACTACGAAAACTGAAGTGAAAATAAAAGTGACTGTAAAAGACAGTTGGACTCAGTTTAAATCACCTCAGGAGTGATAATATGCAGATGCGTGCAAGCATAAAGAGCATCAGTTATGTGACCGTTGCAATGCCATTATCATAGGTTACATAAGAGTTAAAATTCATATTAAACATTTTAAAAGCCATTTATTGATATAAATTTAGAACATTTGTGTAGTACCATGAATTATAAATTTTAGATGAAATGAAATATGTATTTTTATATAACACATCCGGGTTTATTAATATCTATTTATACCCATGAAAACACTGTTGTTTATATTTATATACAGGAGTACATTATGTCATCCTACTAAAAACCCTTAATCTGTGAGATTTAGACTTTTCTGTGGCTGATGACGTGGCAGGGTGGTCCACACGAACCAGTTTTTCGACTGAAGTAAGCTTCTACAAATAACCCCTGCTCAGTGTTTAGGGAGCAGTGAACACTTGATAGGGACCCAGTGAACTGACTGCAGCTTTCTGAATTTTTAAATGCAATTAACTAGGAAATTATGTTCAGTTTTAAGTATGTTTAATATGTTTTGAAAGTTCTGACATAAATCAACCTTTTAGTTGTGATTTAGATATCTACCACCACTCATTAAAAGAGTCTGGTACAATTATCATGATGTTGAAAGGCACAGCAAGAGATGCATGTTTGATCTGTTGCTTAACAGATGATGGCAAGTCAAAGAGAGAGAGAAATAACAATGAATAGAATGTTGCCTCATAAATAGAGTTGCAAAATGTTAACATATAATTCACACGAACACCAACTTTGGAAGATTTCTGGCCTCTTTTAGAGAACTCAGTTGGATATATTTGTTGCGTAACTACTTTAAGCACAGTTCTGAGTCATAAGGCGCCCAAAAACATGAGTCAAACGACGCTAATCTGAAGTTATTCAACCGGATCCTGCTAAATTCCCTGCCCTTGTGAAAAAGAAGTGCACTTTAATTGTTTTGAATGTGCACTTGTGAACTTCAAAGTCTAAAAAGTATAAATGTACTTGCAAACAGTGTTGGGGAAAGTTACTTTTAAAAGTAATGCATTACAATATTGCATTACTTAGCTACTTTTTATGGGAAGTAATGCATTACGTTACTCATGAGTTACTTTTTAGCATCTTGGCTGGGCTTTCTTGTTTGTTTTAATATAAAAAAGATCTATTTTTTTTGTAAATGTAAAACTCCTTTCACACTAAAAATGAAACAAATAAGCCTCAGACTGAAGGAAATATAAATTCATATCTGTATAATAGAGGGTAAATTGAAGTTTCATTGTTACAAATGTGTAATTACAAATATATTTAAATACATCAATAGAAATGACATTAAAGAATATTTGTGTTTGTCATTCATCAGTACACTTTAACCTTATTTCAAAGACACCAGAAGTAATTATGAAATCATAAGATGTACTTAAAGTACTTAAGTGAGTAAAACAGCACTCTAAATTTCAACTAATTGTATTTTATGTAATTTAAGCTATATTTTAATGTAAATGTAAATAACAGGCAATTAAAAGTCTAAAAACTTTACGTTCAGTTGACACTGTATATTATTTTGAAGAATAATATTTCTGTAATACACTTTTTAAAAGTATGCTTAAGCGCACTTATTATTTTTTTACTGAGTATCTAAAAGTCAGTGCAGAAAAAAAAAACCCTTTAAGTACTGGTATCCTGTGCAGCCGCCTGGGAAGACACCAGCACAGAGGGATGACAACCATAGAGCTTCAGCGCTCCTGTCCCACTCGGTTGCTCTGCAGATTGAATATGACAGATTGGTCGCCCCCGAGGTTGCTGCTGCAATGACGACTATAAAGCACTTTTCAGTTTGATGTGACACTCACAGCTACATGTAAACAGCACCTGCCAGGCTCTGCGAGAGAAGGCGGGCTGATTATGTAATCTGGTCATTTGTTTAACAGAAACACCAGAGCTGGCGCTGTGGCGGTCAAAGGAAAAAACAAAACCTCAGTGGTCAATGTGAGACACATTCAGCTGTCGCCCATGCAGAATCACCTGTGCCACTCCACATCTGCCACTGGCAAATCCATCAGCGCATTACTAGGTCCGCTCTAGCATCTTGTAATGCTCTAGCACAGCGTTACTGCATTTGTCTGCAAACTCACCATCAGTTAAGCTTCTTTGGTATGTAAAGTGCACACAGAGATGAAGAACGAATTGCATTAGAATTGCGTAAGAATGAGAGGATTGTTTATTTGTGCTGTCTGCATTGTTTAAGAACTGAATTGACCAAATCAGGTAAATTATTAAAGGAGATAACAGGACAGTTGCACCTTATTCATGAAGATAACAAACATCTATATATATATATATATATATATATATATATATATATATATGCATGCATACATACATTTTTAAAACAAAAGTAATACTTTTATGTAGCAAGAATGCATTAAATTAATTAAAAGTGTCAGTAAAGGCAAAATATTTTAAAATGTAAACTTTCTATTCATTCAAAAAAGCAACTATATTTAACAATGAAAATAATAAATGTTTCATATTCTGAAGGATCATGTGAAGTAATGATGCTGAAAATTCAGCTTTGCATCACAGGAATAAATTACATTTTAAAATATATTAAAATAAGAAACCAACTATTTTAAGTTGTAATAACATTTTAAAATATTACCATCTTGTAATACTTTAAAATACATATATAAAATAAGCACAAGAGAGTTCTTTAAAAAAAAAAACACAAAACAAAACAAAACAAAAAAACAAAACAAAACAAAACACAACAACGACAACGACAACCCCCCCCCCCCCCCCCCCCCCCCTTAAAAAAAAAATGTGTATATATATATATATATATATATATATATATAAACCTACATCAAACTTTTGTTTTGAGACATTGTTAATGTACATATCAGCGTCTCAGAAAAAAAAAAAAACAAATCTCTCACAGATGAAGATATGGCAATATGGTCTCCATGAAAAAAGCTCAGTGACAATCAATATTCTCCTTTTGTATTTCTTAAACCACCATTAGTGTTGTAATGGCATGGAGGTGTGTAAACAATAACAGAATGTTCATTTTTGACTGAACTATTCCTTGTTGTGAAATGGTATTTGATTAAGAGTTTTGTGCTGAAATACCTCATGCTGAAGTGCAACAAATGCTAAGTGAATTTGCTCCTAGGTTTCATCACATATGAGACCAAAAAGAAGTGTCAAACTCTGTTCACTCTGGTTCAGACTAAAAGGCACCAAAAATGGCCAAAGGCAACAACGCCTCCATTGTGGGTCGTGGAGCTTGTGAAGATCGCCCCATCGGTGTGACCTGTTTGCCAAGAAACTTCAGAGTTGTGCTGTACCGATTGGTTACTGTTTTCCAGTCCTGCTGTGGTGTTGTCAGCGCTCTCTAAATCTACTCAATGCCTTTCATCAGTCAGGCCCAGAGCCGCAGAATGCCTGCAGCGCTTTGCCTCGCAGACAGGGTTCAGACTCTCTCTTTTTTCTGCAGGATGTGTCACTCACAGGCAGCCGGAATACAGATCCAGCAGCTCAGTGCTGAGGGAGTCTGACTGCAGGATCAATGAGACGATGAATCTTCTCTACTGGCTCCAACATATTCAAATTATTCTCACTGAGCCTGAATAGGATTCACAGTGAATCTGTAATGATTTTATTTACTAGATAGCACAGAAACTCACCACAACACTTTCCTAAACAACCACGTTTCACTATTGCGCATGTAAATTTGGCTGATCTTTGTTCATTTCTGCACTAAATTAATAAGGTCTTGTTATTAATTTTCAGTGTTGTTCAAGGTAATTAAACGAATCGTTTTTCAGTAACTGCAAAACATGTTCTTTTTTGGCATCTATGGTTCCAAATGTTCTTTGAAGAACCAAAAATGGATGTGGAAAAAACTGCGAAAACTTTTGGAACCTTTATTTTTAAGACTGAATAATTAAAATTATGGTATTTCAGTTAAAAAGCACCCCTACTGTCATAGAGGCACAATAACTGGTTAACAATAAATAGCTGACTTCCATTTAGATGTTTAATATCATTTAAGCTTAAGTGTCCACATTAGAGATAATTACCATATTTATAAAGAAACAAACATATTGAAAAAAAAAATTAATTTCATTTTATAAAATATCATATTTATTGTTACTACTGTAAAACCATATTAAATTAATTATGGGATGTCCTTCAAGCAGTGTAAAAACCTTTCAGAATGTTGTTTTTTTAATTAAAAGTTTCTGTATTTTAAATATTAACATATTTTAATGACAGTATAATTATAAACGAGACTTAAATCATATTATTTATCAAAACTGAATTTGGTACAAACTTTGCAAAAGTAATTATTTTTAACAAGTATTAACTTGCCCTATTTTGATGAGTTTCATACATTTATATAATTTTGATGACACTTTAGAATATTGTTCCGTCATTAATGAATAACTACATGAAAACAAATTAGCAGTGCACTATTAAAATTCTAGTAACTACTATTAACTATCAAGAAACTTAATGAATTAGTAAGTACAGTAATAGTGCTCAGCTGAAAGTGGTAGTTCAATATTAGCTATTCAGTAACTACCATTTTTTTTTTCATATAGTATATCCCAGAGATCTACTAAGTACTACTATATACAGGTTCAGAATTAATGTGAATAATGCAAAATGTATAATTAATTCTAAAGTGAAGATCATGGTAACCCACTATTAATGACTCAAGTATTACCAAATCCTTCAGAAGCAATGACTAATTATTTGGATCAGATTTCTAAAGTGAAGATCATGGTAACCCACTAAGAATGGGTTATTAAGATGATAAATCTCACTGAAGTCAGTGCAAGTGTTTGAGAAGTATTTAAGGTTTTGTATAGTACTGACTCAAGTGTTACTACATCCTTCTAAATGAATTGCTAATTATTTGGATCAGTTTTCTAAAGTGAAGATCATGGTAACCCACTAAGAATGGCTCAAGTGTTACCAAATGCATCAGAACGAATTACCATCCAGAACCTTACAAAACCCTCAAAAGTTTACAATGACTTCAGTAATTATAAGCAGTTATCATGATCTTCACTTTAGAATACTGATCCAAATAATTAGTAATTCCTTTTGAAGGCTGTAGTAACACTTGAATCATTACTATCAAATACTTTACAAAACCCTCAAAAGCTTACAATGACTTCAGTCATTTCTACAGAGTTACTCACTTTAGAAATCTGATCCAAATAATTAGTCATTCCTTCTGAAGGATATGGTAATACTTGAGTCATTGCTAGTGGGTTACCATGACCTTCACTTTAGAATTAATTATTCATTTTGCATTATTGACATTATACTTATGAACCTGTTGTAGTAGTATGGGAGATATGAAAAATAGTTACTGATTAGCTAATAGTGAACTACCACAGTCAGCTAAGCACTATCACTTATTAGTTATTATTATTATTAGTCTCTTGTTAGTGAATAGTAGTTACTAGTGTGCTAATATTACTTGTTCATGTGTAGTTATTCAAAAAGTGTTGCCCCATCAATATTCAATTAAAAAATAAAATTAATGAGTAAAATAAGTTCTGTTGAAAAAGTAACTTGACGATACTTAAGCATTTTGTTGTGCACACAATCACAGATCAAAAATTACAAACTTGCATTTTTAAAAATAAACATAACTGCTTCAAAATTCAAAATTTGAGCATGTGTACATGTAATTTATGATGTAGAGCATAATGTTTCATTGTGAACATATTATCAGTTTGTATTTAGCACAGATCTAGTTTTACTCATGAATTGGAAACCCCATTATAAAAACCAATAGGAAAATCTTGAGGGAACCTATGGCTTCTGGGTTTTGACGTCACTGCTGCAGCACTCTATAACTAGAAGGTTGGTAGTTCAAGCCTCAAAAGGAGCAAGCCATGAAGTGTGAAAAAACATTGTTAATTAAAGAACTGGGCTCGTAACCAAAAGGTTGCAGATCTGAACCCAGATTTGAACATCAAGGCAGAGCAAGAGTTTGACAATGACAATCCAATTAAAACATTCAAACGTGTCACATCATAAGCACTGATGTCAATGTCACTGATGTGAATGTGCACGTCAGTTATGCCGTTAGTCAGGGTCTCATTTGACTTCAGTTCACTTATCCAGCACATGGGTCGTAGGGTCTTCCTTTGTGGTTGTTTTATTCATCGGAGGTTAGCCCCATATCAGATTCATATGGAGATAAAGTTAAGGTTGAATGTGGAGATTTAAGGTTGCAATGAGCACTGTGTGAAATTGTGGGATATTTATAATGCATGGATTCAGGATGGCCTTTCTGTGTGCCAGCCTCTCGCCGTACGCAGTGACTGACAATGGGCCAGGACTGGCAGAGCTGGAGCGTGTGTTTAGAGAACAGGTCTGTGGATGCAGCAGCCTTCAAAGGCCTTGAGGCCCAGCTGCCATAATATCTGATTCCTTTTGTCCCCTCTCTCTTGCTGGCTGCCGCTCTATACACAGATGACGGTCTTTCCAAACACTCTCAAAAGGACACAACAAAAGACTGCATCGTCAGACCTCGGTCTCCCTGAACATTCAGTACACACACAAATGCACACAGCAGATGCATTCATACGCAATTCTATTTTGTTTTTCTCTTTTTTTTTTTTTTTTTTTTGATGTGGCCGTATCTATTTTCTCATCACTCTTTTCAAGTCTATTTTAGTCTTGTCTCCAAGTGAGGGGGAGTGCTGGAGAAAAGGCAGGTTGCCCATTGTGAAGGAGACTGAATTGATGTTCAGAGGAGATTGGATTGATGCACTGTCAATGGAGGACCAGTGTAAACCATGCAAAATCCACATTTATCTGAGGTTTCTTGTAAGGAGTACAACATGGTGGGAAGAGATTAAATTGGGTGACAACCTTTCCTCACAAACTAGTTTCTCATACATTATTTTACTTTAAATTGTCTAAGTTTTACTTCAAATGTTCTGATACTCGTCTCAGAGTGTGGGGATCCGTCAGAAGAACTTGTACCTGAAAGCCCCTTGAGAGCATCTGCATTGCTTGTGAAGAGTGTTTCACCTTCATATACAAACCAGTCAGTGCTTTGGTTTGGCTTGCAGCTTTTCTCTCAGGCTTAGTGTGAAATATGAAAAAGCTGCAGTCCTTAATGTTGCCAAATAGGATGTGTGTCTGCATGAAATTCCTGTCAAAGAAACGTTGTCCTAACCATATCCTGAACCCCAGCAATTACTACCTATAAATCTGCGGGAAATAATTGATTGTTAAAAATGTTGGTGAAGCCCCATTCATAGCCCAGAGCCCTACATGTATGGGTTTTCTAACTTAGAAGGTTTGTTCAGTAGCTCACGCACTTGTGCACTTGTGAGGTAAAGCGATCGGGTATGAATCCTGTGAAACTGCGGTTTGACAAAACGGCTCAATTCCACATAGAGGGAAGTTAAAATAGCATGGTTGCATTCGTTAACACTATAGGGTAGGTTTAGGATTGGGTTTGGTGTAGGGGGTATGTTATTTTCCAATAGGATATCATTAACCTTTTAGCAACACTCCCTGGACATTTGAATTCTCAACCGCCGCAACACATGCCTGAAGCAACGTAATAAAAATGCAGCAATCTGTGCCTATACCAACATAATAAAAGCATGGCCACAGTCATGTAATGAACGCTCATTTTAGCACCACTCACTGGACATTTCACTTTGAAACTGCTGCAAAACGTGCAATAAGGCACATAATATCGGTGTTGCAGAAATATTGCGACAAGCACGTATATTTCTAATGAGCCTGAGTTGTTCATATGTATATGTTTTCTTACTTGGTAGGTTAAGGGCTGGATTTATTGTAGGGGTTATGTTGTTTTCTATCATGATAGAGAATGAAACATTTAGCTAAACTTCCAGGAAAATTCTGAACCGCCGAAATATGTGCTTGTCGTGAAACATGCAGTAAGGTAAGTACGTAAAGGAAATGCCAACAACATGGGAGTACCGCAAGGGTCTGTACTTGGCCCACTGTTGTTTACAATGTACATAAGTGACCTATCAAATTGCTGTCCGGGAGTCAACTGTCAGATGTATGCTGATGACACTGTCGCCCATATGTCCACTACAGCACCCATCTTGGCAAGTGAGCACCAGACACAGGCATTACAGAGTATTTCTAAATGGCTCGAGTTGTCTCATTTAACTCTTAATGTTAAGAAAACAGTTTCCATGTGCTTCTCCATAAGAAATAGCCTGCAAGGGATGTATTTTTGGTGTGGATCAAGAAAGAAGTAACTGAAGCAGCGAATGAAGTCAAGTATCTTGGCATACTTACAGAAGTGTTTCCTGGTTTTGGCCTACAAAAATACATTATTCCTGCAGCACACTCCATTCTGATTAGTACTGATTTTGGAAATGAATCCAAAATGAATGTGTACTAGGATCCCATTCAGGGGACCAGCATCCTAAACACAGCCTATTCTGCTGATCAGCAATGTGGGTCATTTCAACAGGGTACATGATGTGCTTGCAAGGTTCATGGTATTGAATCTTTGAAAGATATTGAAGAGTTTTGTTTGAGAACACATAAACAAGATATCCTTGAGCACACTTTTATTCCCTGTTTTGATCTCAGGGTTGTACTCAATTTCAAATTTACCAATGGTCTCAAAACATCACGTAAATAAGTGAAGTAAGGTTGGCTGAAGTTGGTCAGTCTCTTCCAAGTAGTCAGTATGAGCACTAAACTTATAGTCAAAGTCAAGGGTTTAGAGTGATTCACATGGGGACGTTTGTGTCCAGCTTGTTGCAAAGCTTTCACACAGAACCAGCTGACCAAATCTGAACAAGATCCTTCTCCACTAAAGCCCTCATTATGTATTTTCCTTGTTTATCCCTCAGAGAGTTTCTGAGAGAGGCGAAACATTTAAAGTGTGTTTTTAACGCTGCAGATATCTTTGTTTGATGATCTGAAGGTCCCACTTACGTAAAGAGGAATCTCTGGAGAGTTCTGGTGTTGGAAAACATGCCCAAGGGTTAAACTTTTGTTTTGATATAAAAATGAAATGGGAGCAGCATCAATATTCACAAATTACAGCAATCTTCATACGTCATAGATAAAATGCTTGGGGACGCTAAGACCATAGTATAGAAATGTTAAATATAATAGCCTCCATAACCAGGATCCATTCTGGGAAAATGTTTTCCAGTTAGCACTGGTGCATCTACATCTACAGAACGAGACTCTCCATGTGAGTGTGCATTTAGCTTCATTGAGAGTAGCCTTAAGTCCATTAAAGCAACAATTTGAGCAGCGGCACTGTGTATGCCAGCCTTTCTCACTCGCTCACCGCTTTGTTGCATTATTAATCTCCATGGAGATCCAGAGACTTGAAAGTTTCTTCACTTCTAGTTGCGTTCATTCTAGCAATTTAGCTGTGAAATGTTTGCAAGATGGCTGTTCTCGTGGGTGACTTCTTGCATGCGCTGAATGCATACACCCGCACCTGTGGTTCCCAGCTCACCCGGTGGAACAAAACGAACTCTTTTAGCAGGACAAAAATGAATTTACGCAAGCTGTTGTATTTTAGTCACTTATCCTGCGGGGTTGGTTCCCATTATTCACTGGCCTTCTTTTCATCCGCCTCCTGTCTCCCCAGACAAGCATTAATTAACTCCAAATGAGATACGATGGACATAAAACAATGTTTGCCTCCTTCTACTGCTATTTAAATGCAGTATGGAGGAGTAATAAATAAATCACTGGTCCTCTAATCTCTGTGATGCCCACTGAGGAGAGCTACGGTAAGGCTGATGAAGAAACCGTGTTCGTAAATTCTGTCTTAGTTGAAGGACAAGGGTGAATGTTAATTTAAGATGATGAAAAACAAAGTACGTGACTGAGCACTAGGGTAGTCAACAGCTCGAGAATACAGTACCGCCAAAACTGTCCTTACACTACCTCGTGTTTTAGGCACTGCTAACAGCCATTTCCAACAACTCATTTTTAAGAAATATACATGTTAAAACAATCTCTTTGAAATGTGTGAATGTGCAATCCGGTTCAGCACGATCTGTCCTTGGTCCTCAAGGGTGAAATCTAAATATTATTTCTATCGCAAACACGACTGGGTTAAATGGGCAAATATTTCCGTGAAAAGCAAACCTTCTTCCTAACACAGTTCTGAAAAGTGTTTGCGTCAGATCTCAGCCTGGAGAGAAATAGGACATGCTCTTCCTCTAAATAAACATTTTCAGAAATTGGTTTTAGTTGAAAAAAATAAATGAAATGCAGTGGGACAAAAAGAACTCCTCAAGTGGCAGTCATATTTTAAGTATATACACGGTCCAAAATACATATTCTTTGTCTGCTTATGGCAAGAAAATTCAGAGATTTTACAGATTTGGCGCTCCATTTTGCATTATTGGATTATTTTATCTTTCACAATGGAATTTTTAGCTCTAAGTCTCATCAGTTCAGACATCCTAGATTAAATTCTGATGGCAAATCATCCGCTAAGGTGAATTCTGTTAAAACAATCACTGATCATTTCATAAAGCATCATGCATGCATTCGAATCTCTCAAGTGAGAGACCTGCAATGTAATCCACACTGAATCATTCAGTGCCTAATAAAGTGGCAAAATTACTGACAAATGACTAGTTTATTTTCATGCCAAAGTCCATTTTTATTCGGGTCTTGGCAAGTGTTCAAAAAGTTTCAAAAAGATGCAAATACACCATAGAAGTATCTGGCAATCCATATGATTCTTGCACTGTATATCAAGTCAAGTCGTATGATAGTTTTGTGTAAGGAACAGAATGAAATTTAAAGGGATAGGTCACCCATTGATTACTCACCCTCGTGTTGTTCTAAACCCATAGCGACATTATTCAACGCATACGTCGTGGTACTCTTGATAATGGTAGAAGACTGTTACTTGGAGGAGAAGAATTGTTGAATGAAGTCATTATTTCTGTTTTCTTTGTGCACAAAAAAGTATTCTCGTAGCTTCATAAAATTATGGTTAAACCACTGATGTCCCATGGACTGTTTTACCTGTGTCCTTACTACTTTTCTGGGTCTGGGAACATTTCAGTTACATTGCTCTCTATGGAGGGCCAGAAAGCTCTTGGATTTCATCAAAAATATATTAATTTGTGATCTAAAGAGGAAAAAATGTCTTATAGGTTTGGAACAGCATGAGGGTGAGTAATCAATGGGTGAACTATCCCTTTAAGTATTTTTTTTTTTCACTTAAAATTGTTGGTTCACAAGAGTTCATGAGAGAGGAGCAATGTCTGTTCTTTTCAGTTGGAGATTTTCAGTGTATTGAAAATGTTTTGCCCGTGATTCAGATTCACTCCCAAACTGATTCAATTATTCGATCATAGCAGTTAACAGATCACTAGAGAAGAAGACAATAGTAAATTCCTCACATTTTGTTCTGTTCCTCACTCAAAACTATTGACTTCAGAAAACATCATTTGGACTACTTTTATGAGTTATGGTGCTTTTGCATCCTTTTTGAAGCTTGTAGAGACTTGCTACATGTAAAAGAGCAAGAACATTTCTCCTTTTTTCCATAAAAGAAAGCAAGTCATAAGGTTTTGAAATGAGAATAGAATTATTATGGCTGAACCACTAAATTTGGCATATACTCTACTCATACCTACTCAAAGGTGATTCAGAATCAAAACTACAGTTCTGCATGTCAACATCCCACTGTAAACTCACCCCAAAACCACCTGTGGTTTTCATCCCCTGCACGATTACAGGAAGAGCCACATCATTAAAAATGGATGAGGCGTGCAAGCTCGGCTTTTAAAGCAGCCTCTTGGGGGCAGAACAACAACTTCCTCTGTAGAAGAAAGGCTGTGAAAAAAGTCTGAAAAATGAGTGCGCTAACAAGACTACAAAAAGATGCTGTGCTTGCATTAAATACAAATTTAAGTTGTCTTGATGTTGTTCATTAATGGGATAGATCACCAAAAACGTATATTTTGTCATCATTTACTCACACTTAATGTCATTCCAAACCTGTATTACTTTTTGTCCATTATTACCAAAAAATGCTTATTCTTTTCAAACTTGCTTTTTTCTTCTAGAACAATGCTGAATCACCATAGAGTAAATGTTGCATAAGCAATCATTTAAAAATATAATTGTGGTACATAAGCATGAGTAATCGTGAATATAAAAATAATTCCTCCACAATACATAACTATGTCTAATTTCCCCTGTGATTCTAAGAGTTTTGCGTCAGGAAACAAACCCACCGTAGCTCGAGGGCAGGCTGTGTTTATTGAAAGGCTGATGTAACGGATGGGTGCTAATGAAGACATTGGCTTTGAGGACCGATTTCAAGGCCAGATGAAAGCTGATGGGATTCCTCCTTTCCAGCGAACGGATGAATTGTTTCTGGGTTTGAAGTAAGACACACTTGAGTTCATCTTTCTTCATCCGGGACTACGCACCACACAGATGTCAAACCCTGCCACTTCAACCAGATTGAATTTGCACTTGAAAAGTAAGGCAATAGGTAATTTCTTTATCTAAAATGACGCTTGTAAACTATGTATAACATTTAACACAGCAACATGAACACAGGAATCGGTGAATATGCTATATATTACTATAAATTTCCCTTTATGTATTAATAGCTATCCTATTGAAAATATATTATTATATAATTAATATTATTTTAATATTTTAAATATCATATATTTAAATATAATATTTTAATGACCTTTATTTTGCATTTAGTTTTTCCAACACACAAATTTAGATGCTACTTTTCATATGTGCTGCTTTTGTAATAATTGCTGTTGCTTTTGTATTCCTTCTGAAGCTTGAAAATCTTTGTCCCCATGAGGAGACACATTTCTTAGAAAAGAGCAACTCATATTTTTCCTTTTGTATTACACAGAAGAAAGTAATTCATACAGGTTTGGGAAGACAAAAGGATGAGTAAGTGCATAAGTGCAGGTGTCACGCTGTGGTATATTCCACAGTCTCCAGCAGCATGAGTCACCAATATTTTTGGTCATTTTTCCTGAAAGTTAAAGACTGTAAATTGTATACATTAAAAATGCATTCAGTCAACTTCAAAACCTCAACGCTATCCCTCAAATTACCTCAAAGCCAACTGACATAAACCAAGGCCTCAAAACTCTACAGATAGTTTTGATTTCATGGGCTCTTTACTCAACAAACGTGTGACTATTCCTCCCAAGAAGGAAGCTCATCTGCGTGGTGCAGTCTGCTTTGGTGTATACATTTCCTCATAATTGCTCATTATATACTACATTATTTCGCCCTGGAAAATGGTTCTCTGTTGTCTTTTAATTGCAGTGATGAGTTGGGCTTCCAGAAAGCTCTTCTCCAGGGATACACCCCCTTCTTCTCCACAAGCCTCCCTGTCATTTCACTCCCTCTGCATGAAACTGGAACATAAAGATATTGCACCGTGTGGAGGGTTCAGCCATAAGTCAGTGTAAATTACAAAAGTTCTCTGGCGAAACTAATAGAGGGCTGTGCAACACTGCGGTGTGATATCATCTACACAGGAGTCTACAGTACCTTATGAGTCCACTGGGCCAGAAACTAATGCTGTGGCTTTAGAAACAAAGATTTAATATCTGAAAGCAATGCCATGAAACTTACTATCAGATACACTATACACAAGCAGAGATATACCCTAAATGACAAGAGTTCTGGTCTGATTAAATGGTGTCATTATTTTCAAGTGCATCTGTAAGCAGTTGTATGCTGGAATTGTTTTCAAAAATGAAATAATCTTCTTGCTGTTATAAACCCATATTATCATTATTTCCTTTCCATAGTGCATCCAGGAATGAGTCAATAGGACTGTTTTCTAAATCCATATAAACTCATTGGTTGGAAAAATTAAAATTTAAGTTGTTATTCACAGAAAATGCCACCCTCCACCACTCTGAGAAAAAAGGTACAGAAGCTGTGTAGCCGGAGCGGTACCTTTTCGAATGGTACAATTATGTACCATTAACATACTAATATGCGCACTTTAGGTAATAATATGTACCTTTAAGGTACGTATATGCATCGTTTAGGAGTAAATAAGGTACAAAGGTGTACCTTTTGAAAGGTGTTCCGCTCCAGTGACAGCTTTTGTAAATTTTTTTCAGAGTGTATCATATCGCAAAACTGACACAATGTTGTATGAATAAGATTTAGGAGCAGTGTCGTGTGGGATTTTATTTTATTTTAATTAAGACTTTTGTGAACAATTAATTTTAGGCTTTTTTTAAACAAAGCTATCATATGGCTTCATAAGACAAATAATATAGCACACCCCTTGTGAAAAACTGTGCATAACTGTATTAAATGTGCACTTTTAGTGTACTTCACATCTTAAAAGTATTAAAACCGTACTTGCAGATAATATTAATGCAATAAAAGAAGCAATAAAAAGAGTACAATTTTAATACTGTTTCTTAACACATTTAAGTACACTTTTGCAAAAACCACTTTGTAATAATATCAGACTTAAAAAATTATGTAAAAAAACAATTTGAAAAAAATAATTTTAAAGTACATTTTAAACCATTAACATAATCTGTTAATATATTGATAAACATACTAAAGCACATGTAAAATCGATTATAATTTGTAATGTGTTATTCAGTATTATTAAATTTTAGTTTGCAGCATCATTAAAATATATATTTAAATACATGACATACAAGTTTCAATAGAAATGACATTAATGTATCTTTTAGTTATTTTAGTAACATTGCGTACCAGTACATTCGGCAGTAGCTTTAACCATATGTCAAGCAATAGGATACTTATGAATTATATATAATGTTGGGTTACACTTTATTATAAGGTGTCCTTGTTACAGTGTAATACATTTAAGTACTGAGTAATATTAATTAACTACATGTACTTACTATATGCTTAGAGTTTGGCTTAGGGTTACTTGCATGTAATTATGCATAATTAATTGTTATTATAATAGTTAGTACATCTAACATACATAACAAGGACACCTTAAAATAAAGTGTTACCAAATATTATACGAGTCCTACTTTTTAAAATTTCAACTATAACATATTTTCATTTATTCTCAATTAAGTCTCCAAAAACATTACATTCATTTTGTAAAAATTCCAGAGTAGACTCGTAGGGTTCCCGTACTGGAGCAGGTTCATGAGCGGACTCTGAAGCCTCCTGGACCGGAGCGGACTCATGAGTGGACTCGTAGGGCTCCCGGACTGGAACAGGTTCATAAGCGGACTCTGAAGGCTCCCAGACTGGAGCGGACTCATGAGTGGACTCGTAGGGCTCCCGGACTGGAACGGGTTCATGAGCGGACTCTGAAGCCTCCTGGACCGGAGCGGACTCATGAGTGGACTCGTAGGGCTCCCGGACTGGAATGGGTTCATGAGCGGACTCTGAAGGATCCCGGACTGGAGCGGACTCATGAGTGGACTCGTAGGGCTCCCGGACTGGAACGGGTTCATAAGCGGACTCTGAAGGCTACCAGACTGGAGCGGACTCATGAGTGGACTCGTAGGGCTCCCGGACTGGAATGGGTTCGTGAGCGGACTCTGAAGCCTCCTGGACCGGAGCGGACTCATGAGTGGACTCGTAGGGCTCCCGGACTGGAATGGGTTCATGAGCGGACTCTGAAGGATCCCGGACTGGAGCGGACTCATGAGTGGACTCGTAGGGCTCCCGGACTGGAACGGGTTCATAAGCGGACTCTGAAGGCTACCAGACTGGAGCGGACTCATGAGTGGACTCGTAGGGCTCCCGGACTGGAATGGGTTCGTGAGCGGACTCTGAAGCCTCCTGGACCGGAGCGGACTCATGAGTGGACTCGTAGGGCTCCCGGACTGGAACGGGTTCATGAGCGGACTCTGAAGCCTCCTGGACCGGAGCGGACTCATGAGTGGACTCGTAGGGCTCCCGGACTGGAATGGGTTCATGAGCGGACTCTGAAGGATCCCGGACTGGAGCGGACTCATGAGTGGACTCGTAGGGCTCCCAGACTGGAACGGGTTCATGAGCGGACTCTGAAGGCTACTAGACTGGAGCGGACTCATGAGTGGACTCGTAGGGCTCCCGGATTGGAACGGGTTCCTGAGCGGAATCTGAAGGCTCCCGGACCGGAGCGGACTCATGAGTGGACTCGTAGGGCTCCCAGACTGGAACGGGTTCGTGAGCGGACTCTGAAGGCTCCCGGACCGGAGCGGACTCATGGGTGGACTCGTAGGGCTTTTCTGTCCTTGACAGTTTGACAGGCCCTGGGCTCTATATAATCTCATTGTAAGGAAAGGTTTCATTGTGTGAAAGTAATTGTGAAAATTTCTTACTTTGTGTTAAAGGAAAACCAAGTCAAGTTTCTTATTTGAGTCACCTATTGCCTACATCAGGCATCCACAAATTAATTCTTATCCACCACATGTTTACTGATTATATATTCTCTAACCCTAGTATATTGGTTTAAGAAAACTCTTCTGAAAAATATATTACCTTCACATATTATAGCCTTGCAGCGATGCAAAAGGTGTTGAAGATTGATATCATTGGAGGTGAGAAATAAGCACCACTTCAGATTGGATCATCACCTTGATCACAAGTGTAAAGTGAGCAGGGTTGGAACTCAACAGGCTGGACTGAGGTTTTCGCCCCAGAAATATGAACTGCATCAGTGTCTCTGTGCAGATCGATCACAGACTCATTGAGCACCAGAGGAGGCGAAGAAAGAAACCAATTCAAAGCCTCTACTTCAAGCCGAGAACACACTGGTCATGTATTTTTGACCAAAAAAAGACAACACGAGCTTTATATTCAGACGTAGTACTACAAGGATCCACATTTCATGATGATGACATCAGTGTTGGTATTTCAGGGTGCTTGACTGGGGTCTTCTGCACTTCTGAGCGTTTCATCTATAAACCCCCATGTCATTAAAACATGTCGGCTAGGGTTGATGAGCCGGAGCGGGGGTGCTCTAAAGGGACACTTCAAAAAGTCGACTCGGATGAATCATTTATGCTAAAGGTACCATGGAAACTGGCGTAGCCTTAGTGTGCCTTAATGAGCCAACCCCACTGTTTGTTTAGCCAGAATGGATGAGACTCGGCACGCTTCGTGCGCCGCTGAAATATAGATCGTGCAGCAGCCTCACCCAAATCTGCTGGAGCCTTCACCCCTCCTTCAGAGATGAGAAATCAAAATGTTTTCTCTGCACTCCAGCACTGACAGAGGGCGATATGATCAAACTAAGTCATATAATTGCTGGAGAGGGGCATACAAACATTGCAAAAAATATCTAACTCTTAATTACACAGGGCATCAGTCCGCTATACACTTTTTCTCCACACAAGTTTCATCAGGTGGTTTATAAACACTGCGCATGTTTTAAAATCAGTTAACGTAATGATAGCTTCTGCTGTGAATTCTCGACAGCCTATACATTATTGATGTCTGAAGATTATGTTGGCTACATTAGGTTTATATAGGTCATGGCATTTGCTAAGGCAAGCAGCACTATTACTGCTCATAGTCATGATTTTAATAAACAATGGTAACACTTCAGTTTTAGGGACTAATTCTCACTATTAACCACAGTAGTAGCTTATTAGCATGCATATTACTAGCATTTTATTACTGCTAAGCACATATTAATGTCTTATTCTGCATGACCTTATTTTAGATCCCTTAACCCTACCCCATACCTAAACTTAACAACTACCTTACTAACTATTAATAAGCAGCAAATTAGGCAAAAGTCATAGTTAATAGTAAAAATTAGTCTCCAAACTAAAGTGCGACCAAAAAATTATAATTTAATATTAAAATAAAGCACGAAACTCAAGCTCACTAATTTCTATGATTTATAATAATAATACATTATATAGATTTGTATTTATTTATTTAATAAAGATTTATACATTTGAATTGCATATACAAATTTTCATCGGTTTAGATTACACAGTTTTAACATAAGCTAATACATTTTATCTGATACATATTTGTCAGTAATACATAAAATGAAGCAAGTAAGAAACAGGTAAAATTTCCATACTAAAAATGACAGATTATTCTAAACTATTTGCAATCATAAAAAATCATATTTTAAAAATGCATTTATTCTAATTCATCAGAATCAGCACATATCTGTTTATTGAAAAAATAATTAAAGATATTCAGTTAAAAAAATATGAACGTTTAAATTATGGCTAGATGTGCAACAAGGAATATTTAAGCAAAAATAGATTTATTGATGTTAACTATATAAACTTGGTTATTGTGCATTAAAAAAATGTGTTTATGTATGACTAACAAATATGCATTGTATTAGTTTATTTGCTTATGTTACCTATAAAATTTAGGCCTAAATACTTTGACTGCTGTATCTTTTGCACTAAGACATAAATAATACTTTTTTATACACAGAAACGTACCATTTTAACCTTTAAGAGATGAAAATTCTGTCATCATTTACACATCCTCATGACATTAATTTCCAGAACAAAACTGGTTTTGTCCAATGAAAAATCAGTGGGATCTAAAACACTGGAGCCCTTTGACTTCCACTGTATGAACAATGAGCACTTCAAGATCTTCTTCAAAATATCTTACTTTGTGCTCCAAAAAGAAAGTCCCACAGGTTTGACATGAGCGAGAGTAAATGATGGCATAATTTTCATTTCTGGGGTGAACTATCAAGTCACCTTTATTTATATACGGCGCTTTTAACAATACAGATTGTGTCAAAGCAACTTTCCAATATCAAAATAGGAAAATAGTGTGTCAATAATGTAAAATGACAAGATTAAACACTCAATTTTCAGTTAAAGGCATTTCATTATTGAATTCAGTGTTGTAATCGTTTAGCTCAGTTCAGTTTAAATAGTATCTGTGCAATCAAGTCGACCATATCGATGGAAATTAAGTGTCCTCAACTAAGCAAGCCAGACAAGGAACCAAAACTCCATCGGTGACAGAATGGAGAAAAAAACCTTGGGAGAAACCAGGCTCAGTCGGGGGGTGCCAGTTCTCCTCTGGCCAGACGAACCAGCAGTTCAATTCCAACCGCAGCAAAGTCAGATTGTGTAAAGGACTCATCTGGTTTCCGTGGTCTTGTCACGATGGCCGTCTAGGTGACGAGGTAAAAGGAACTATCCTTTTAAGGACAATAGAATGGGCACAAAATCCCAAATTTACACTGAAGGAGGCTTTGAGTACTGAACAGGAGGAAAATTTAGTTGTTATTTTTAGATCTTTGAATCAAATCTGCGCTTTAACCTCGTGTTTCTGCCATACTTGATTCTTCACAAGATGCTGGCGTAATAAATTCGTAATTGTATTGTTCGCACACCATAACCTCAAGAGTCCTTGCTCAATCCACTCACATTTAGCATAACCCGATGCTAAGAGCCTCTCATGTCTATTTTTCTCTCTTCGCATCTCAATCTTGCGTTTCTCGTATCTATAATTTCTACTCTGTTTATAACACAAGTGCTTGAGTGAGACAATAATATTATTATTACATTTTGGAAGCGGCGCAGAGTCAAGTGTATTTTCAGAATAAGTAATGCCAACTTTTTTCCTCTGCAAGCGAGGAGTTACTGAAAGATTCATAGGAGCCTCGTTCAACAGGCGTTTCCATGGCAACCCAACATTTTCGAGCGGGGAATGAAGGCCGTAATACATCGCTAGACTAGCTCTCATGCGCTTTGATCTCTTTCTGTCTCTCCCTCTCTCTCTTTATCCCTCATCTCCAGCCCTGTCATACACAAAGCTGTTTTCTCACGAGCGCGTCGTTGCCTGTGTCCACAGCTAAGAAAACTTTTGAAACTTTCACAAGTTGGTGTGCGTTGTGTAAACATCGCTTTAACGCACAACAGATGAATAAAACAGACTGAGGTCAATACCATTAGGTTATGCAACAATTCCTCACAAGTACTGAGTAAATCTTCGGTACACAGCGTGTAGAAAGCAATTCATCCATAATTCATTGTGTGTTTTTCTGTTGTCAAATGCAATGAATCAATATCTCTCCCAGCCAGCAGCATGCATATTGGAAATGGTTTATATATTTGTGAAATCAAATGGTTGAATTATTACACATAGCCTCGGGTTGAAGAAACGAGAGCAGAGGATCTGTTTTACACATTCTTTGGCTTCTCTTCATTGTGTGTTTGACTTTAGTAAACAAATCATTCACAAAGACAAAGGTGAGCCGTTTAATCCTCCATCTCATCTTTCACCATCTTTCTCCACACCTGTACTTGTGTCTCATGCAATCATCCTCTCTCTCTCTCTATCTCTCTCTCTGGTGTAGTGCTGGCTGGATTAAGGGATTATGGTGAGCAAAGCACATACTTTGCTGGGACGTGTGGTTGGATGACAGGCTGGTCAGGTGACCCTGCAGCTGGATTCAAACAGATGTAAGCCCAGATCTGATTCACAGGGTTCCTAGGTAGTGTTCACTACTCCCTAACACTCGGCAGAGGATACCTGGAGATGTCAATAAACACAAACACAAATGAGTCACAAATTTACGTAAAGTTTACATAACACTACAGTGTTAAAAAAATGTGGGGTTCAAATTATTATTCATTTATTTATTGAAAGAATCAACTTCCATAGTATGCAATAAATAAGTAAATAAATACTATACTACTATATTATGCTATACTATACTATAGAAGTCAATGGCTACTGTCAGCTGTTTGGTTACCAGTCTTTTGTGTTCAGCAGAAGAGAGAAATTCATACAGGTTTAGAACAACTTGAGGGTGAGTAAATGATGATAGAATTTTCATTTTTTTTGGTGATTTAATACATTTATTCAGCAGGGGTGCATTAAATTAATCAAAAGATTTGCTGTCCTTTTGGACTTTCTATTTATCAGTGAATCCTGAAAAATGATCATGGTTTCCACACAAATATTAAGCATCTGTTTTTAACACTGTTAATAAGAAATTATTCTTAAACACCAAATCAGCTATTAGACTGATTTCTGAATGAATCACAAAAAAGAAATAAAAGAAATAAAATAGAAAACTATTATTTAAAAAGTAATATTATTCAATAAATAAATAATAATTTTACTTTGTTTTCTTTTTAATGTTTTTACTGTGTTTTTGATCAAATAAATGTGGCCTTATTGCAAATGTTCGTTTTAGTGCAATGTAAACAAAAAATAAATAAATAAATAAAAATAAATAAATAAAAAACCCACTTACAATTACAAGATTAAAGTAATAATATTTTGAGAATAAAAAAAGTCATCACTTATTTTGAAAATAAATGTTCAAACTAAATTGCAAAATACAACTTTATTCTCGTAATTTCGACTTTATTCTCGTAATGCTATGACGTTATTCTCGTGATTTTGACTATTCTCAAAATATTTTGACTTCATTCTCGAAATATTTTGACTTTATTCTTGAAATATTTTGACTTAATTCTTGTAATTTTTTTCCCCCAAAATTTCAAAATTTTACGACTTTAATCTCATAATTTTAGATTTTTTATTTATTTATTTTTAACCTGGCACTAAATCGTCAACATAAAAACGCTGTCGTATCGTACAAAAGAGACTTCTTTTGAGAACATAAAAAACCCAACCAACCCTAAGCATGTGAACAGCGGTGTGTGTGTGTGCATTTGTGTCTGTGTGTAAATTTTTTTAAAGCAATAGTTCATGCAAAAATGAAAATTCTGTCATTTATTCACCCTTGTGTTCTTTTAAACCTGTATGACTGACTTTCTTCTGCTGAACACAAAAGAAGATATTTTGAGGAATGTAGGTAACCGAACAGTTTTAGTTACTTTTGACGTCCATTGAAAATTCCGTCATCATTTACTCAACATCATGTTACAATCAACATGACTTCTTTACTTCTGTGAAACACAAAAGGATAAATTAAAAAAAAAAAAAAAAAATGTGCTGGCCACTCTTTTTTATAATGAAGGTGAATAGGGATCTGAGCTGTTATGCTCCAGAAAGACAAAAAATACACCATTAAAGTAATTCACATGACCCTTATTCCAAGCATTCTGAATTCAGCTGTTTAATTAATCAGCTTTATTTCCACACACAAGATTTCTCACAGCTTCAGAAAATCAATGGACAAGCGGATAGACTCATTCTCTATTAATTTAGCTCTAAATCTTTTCTTTTTAGTATCTAGAGAACATGTTAAGCAGGGAGATCAGCTGCCAAACCTGACAAACCAGCTGAACACCGGTTTGGTCAGGTTGAAAGACTAGCAAAAGCAGTTTAAACTAGTTATGACCAGCATACCAGGCTGATTTATTTATTTATTTATTTCTGTGTGTGTGCATGGCTAGAGGGAACATTGGTGCACTTCACAACACGTGATCACAGCATTCAGACACAGCAGAAGCTGCAAGAGAAGAAACTATTCTATCCACAATGGACTCAGAAGGATTCAATTAGCAAACATAATAATACTTGTAAATGCTGCTCCGCACAGCATACACACTGCAGGTCAAGGGTGATTACATTAAATACACCAGTTTCACTAGAGTAAATACAATACTGTTTAAAACCTAACAGACGTTTGTTTAGAATCAAATGTGCCTGACTAGAATCCATGATGAATGTAAAGAACTGAAATAGATCTGACCTCCAAATTATGTAAAATTAATAGACAGCAAGGTCCGTTGTAATGATTACTGTTGGCATAAATAACCACAACCAAGTTAGTCACATACAGTCGCATTGCTGTGAAAGGAGAGCATCAAGGACTTCCTTTCAGAAGCATCAATGTCTTCGTAAAGTTACTATGTTAACAGTTTTCACTCACAACAGATGGAAATTGGAAAACTGAAAAGAATGATGGGAAAGTTCAGGGAAAGATATTGTTATATAAGACTAGAAAAAAAAAATATTCATATTCTGTCAGGATGTTCTGTTCATTGTCAATGAATAAAACTGAATACTGAATAAAACTTGTTTATAGACACACACACGCACACCCTTTTTTTGTATTTTAGTACTGAAGATGGGTTCAGATTCAGCTTTGTGCTTTGAGAACTTTCACAAAGAAGTTTTGTGCAGTACTTTTCACTCTGAGGTTTCAAAATTTGAAAGACGAGACTAATATAAATGCTGACTTCATGCTAACCAAGTTCTTCAGCTGTGGTGAAGAGCCCACCAATTACATCTATCTATCTATCTATCTATCTATCTATCTATCTATCTATCTATCTATCTATCTATCTATCTATCTATCTATGAGGAAGTTACAGGTCACAAAAACATATGGCTGGACTGCCCCCTAGTGGATGAAATTAATAAAGCAGGTTCTTGCTTATAAAGGATCAAATTAGTGCAAAAAATATAGTCATCCAAGTTTCTAAATAAAGCACTAATATTTTACATTGAAGCTCCCTTTGTTAAAGGTCTGAAAACAGGTTTATTGAAAACAGGTTAAACCAGTGGGTAACTTGGGTATTTAAAAAAAAAAAAAAAAAAAGAAATGTAAAGAAATAAATGAGACTTACTTTCTTTAGGCTCATCATACCATCATAACAGTTCTACCTGCTTATCCAATTCTGTCATGTGCACCGTTTCTTCTTTATTTTCTACTTAGTCTGGATTGCACTGATTTTACATTGTGCTATGCTATGATGTGATATTATTTATTAATTTAGATTTGTTTTATTTATTTATTTTGGGTCTTGTCAGCAGAACAGTGAAAAAATAGAACTCATACCCACTCATTGTAATCCCACTATAATAGGCTTTTATTGCTTTATGACATTCATCATGAATAAGGGAAACATTTTTTGCCTTGAAAGAAGTCTTTTATGTTCATCAAGGCTGCATTTATTCAATAACAAATACAGTGAAAACTGTATATTTCTGAAATATTACAATTTAAAATGAATGTTGTCGATTTAATCAATAGAAAGTTCAAAAGAACACCACTTATTTCACAGATTATTTAGTATTTATTTATTTATTTATTTATTTATTTATTTGTAGCAAGCTAAAAGTATTTACTGTCACTTTTGACCAATTTAATACATCCTTGCTGAATAAAAGTATTAATTTTAACTTTGCACTGTATATTTTTAAAATGAGGCATAAAACATTTTTACAAAAAGTAGTGTGAAAATAGTAGTAGGATTCCTACAAATGAAAGAAAATCTGAAAATGCTTACTCTGGTTTAATTATCATAACTGTAAATCGGCATATGATAATCACGTACCACATCCTTTTAGCGCAGTGGTTCCCAACCACGTTCCTGGAGGCCCCCAACACTGCATGTTTTCCATGTCTCCCTAATCAAACACACCTGATTCAGATCATCAGCTCATTAGTAGAGACTCCAAGATCTGAAATGGGTGTGCCAGACAAAGAAGAGATGCAAAATGTGCAGTGTTGGGGGGCCTCCAGGAACGTGGTTGGGAACAACTGTTTTAGCCCACTGTCTTATGTGGCTCTTTAGTAACTATTAGCTTGCTGATATTAGTAAATGTTGAGGGCTTTAGGTGTTACTCCCCTGGGAAATACAAGTCTTAATTGAGGATGTTTATGCTCGTAGCATCTGCTGTTATCGGTGAATACCTGAATAATACCTGATTTGTGGGGATGAAGTTTCCTCCTGAGAAATGCGTCAGCAATCCCAGGAGGACGCTGAAAACATATGGACATTCCTAACCCAGGTAACTGGAACATCTTCCCATTGGTCCTATACTCTTGGACTTACCTCCCACAAGGAGATGCGACTCATTATCCTAAGAACATTCACTGCTTCATTCTTCAGCATCTGTTTCCAGGTAGTCTCAAACAGGGGTGAATGAGAGGGTAACTGAGAAAAAGGCTCCCTGAAAGCACACATACATCAAGGAGGCGTCTATTTGACGTCTGCATTTACATCTGCAAGACAATTTTTAGAGTGTTTGCTCATCTTCAATATGTCTATAGGACATTTCCTATCAGTTGTCAAATAGACGTTTATTAGATGTCTTTAAGATGTTTATGATTTAGAATGTATATAAAACTGGTATCTGAAAGACGTCTGTCAGATGTTTGTACACAGTAGATGCTTTCCAGATCAAGCGATCTTTAACAAACATCTTGGAGACGTACGCATGCTATCTGGGTGAGAAACACAGTAACATTAACATGTTAGTCTGGTGCTTTTTGTCACCAGTTTTTCTTTTCAGTGTTGTTTTCAAAATGAAGAGTTCAGATGCAAAAGCCTCTAAGTGCCGTCTGAAATTTTCTTCTAAAATGAGCGTTTTTATCAGGCTACTATATTTGTTTGATTATTCCGCTTTTATTGCATAGAAAAGGACCTATACATTGCCATTAGAGTAAAATTACTGAACCTAAACATAGGAGCCTGATAAAAATGCTCATTTTAGATGAAAATTTCAGATGGCACTTAAAGGCTTTTGCATCTGAACACTTCAAATATTGTTTTCAAATATTCCAAAAAAAAAAAAAGATTCAGTAAACATTACCAATGTTCACGTCTCATCATTTTTGCCCATGCGCCACCTACAGTCTGCGTATTAAATCACAATGGACTAATCACAGTGACTTTCTTAAGCGTATTTCCAACAAGAACCCGAACTTTGACAGGATTTTTTTTTTTTTTTTTTTTAATTATGGTGTTGTGAAATCAGGACTGGAATGTACCTAACAAATAATCGGTAGGTAGGCTATTGGTTATGGGTTAAAGGGTTACTCCACCCCAAAAAGAAAATTTTGTCATTAATCACTTACCCCCATGTCGTTCCAAACCCATAAAAGCTTCATTCGTCTTCAGAACACAATTTAAGATATTTTGGATGAAAACAGGAAGGCTTGTGACTGTCCCATTGACTGCCAAGTAAATAACACTGTCAAGGCCCAGAAAAGTATGAAAGACATCGTCAAAATAGTCCATCTGCCATCAATGGTTCAATCTGAATTTTATGAAGTGACGAGGAGACTTTTTCTGCGCAAAGAAAACAAAAATAACGACTTTATTCAACAATTTGTCTCCTCCGCATCACCGTAGCGCCATTTTGGAGAATACCCGCTGGACGCAAACAGCGTACGCTGTACTGTGTCAGCCGCACCACACGGATACGTTTTCTACATTTATTTATGCTTTGATTTGAATGAAAACAGCGTATCCGTGTGGTGCGGCTGACACAGAACAGCGTACGCTAGTGATGTGCGGATGAGCTAAAAGTTCACCCGAATCCGCAGCTTCAAATAAATTATCCACCCGCCAACCGCCCGCACCTATATTTTTGTCTGATTTAGATAACCGCACCCGATCGTCACATTCAGGGTTCATACGGTCATGAAAAACCTGGAAAAGTCATGAAATTTTAAAACAGCAATTTTCAGGCCTGGAAAGTTTTGCAAAAAATAAATAAACCCAGAAAGTTTTGGAAAAGTCATGTTTCACAATTCTCTGTACAATAGAATTATGTTTAATCAGGTCCTGAATTTCAGTGCGGTATTGCGCATATATCGCATTACTTATTCCCGCGGCTTCATTTGAAAACAGCGTGAGTGACAGCGTCTTCTCTCTGACTTTTCTCTTCACATCGGCACAATTTGCGTCCTGCGAATATTCTCCAAAATGGCACTACGGTGACGCGGAGGAGACGACTTGTTGAATAAAGTCGTTATTTTTGTTTACTTCGCGTACAAAATGTATTCTCGTTGCTTCTAAAAATTCAGACCGAACCACTGAAACCACTACTGGTTTGTAACGACATGGGGGTAAGTGATTAATGACAAAATTTTCATTTTGGGTTGGAGTAACCCTTTAAGTTTTTTTAATTTTTCCTGACGTTGTTAGGCTGGCCAGAGACTTGAAAAAAGTTGTTTTATCTTAGTTAGCTGGTGTTAAATTTTCACCCCTCCACAAACCAAAACAATCTCTGGCTTTTCTCCTTTTTAGTTATTCTGTTAATTTAGTATAGTTATTAAAGAATCTTTTATTAACTTGAGCCTTTTATTAACTCTGAGTCGCCATGTTACTATATCCAATTAATACTAATCTTGACTGTTTAAAGCACGTAGATGGTTTTATAAAGAAACTGGATATTAAAAAAGTAGAAAAAGGGCTCTTCTGTGGCATCAAGCTATAAACCACATTTTGCTTCCAATAGAAGAGTCCTCTGAAGAGCCCAGGGGTAAAGTATGTTGCTGAAGGGCGCAGTGGACTCTCAGATATCACATCACCTCTAACTGAAATAGTGAGGAGTTTTTCATCAAGAACAGATATTACTTTTCGTCACCTGAGATGTCTTTCACGCCAAAAAATAAAAGTCAAAGTTAAGTGTGCTCCATGGAGAGCAGTGCTCTGACAAAAAGTGCTTTAAAGGGTCATGAAACCCTAAAACACATATATGAACAGGTTGCACATCAGTGAAAACAACAAGAGCACTCATTATCTCTATTATTAAGAGAAAAGTGGTTATTTTTTCTTTTTTTGGAGCAAATTTGTTCTTCCAGTTCAAAAAGCAAAGTTGAACCAACATCACCAGAAGTGATGTATACCTATGTGTTAATTTGGATGAGTGATTGGCTGGAGAGTATGCGTCTATGTCATTATTTTCCAGAGCTTTTCTCAGTATTATTCATGAGAATGAACTCTTATGATCCAATCACTGCACTGTATTATGCATGAGGTTGTAGGAAAAATATGATTTTGAAATATTATTTTCTAAAAAAGTGTATGTATTATGGTAATGAGATATTCACACTCTTTAAAATAAAGGTTCTGAAAGGGTGTTGTAATAGAAGAACCATCTTGGGTTCCCAGAATCTTTTTTTTCTTAAATTTTAATAATCCGAAGAAGTTTTTCCACTATAAAGAACCTTCTGTGCAATATAAAGGTTCCATGGATGTTAAAGGTTATAGTTTATTATAGTATGCAGTATATTTCTGAGTCTTATTTATGAGCTACTGTACCAAAAAAAAAAACAAAACCCTTTTGCTGCATCCATATGCCTACTTCCTTACTATATAGTGTGTAAAAAACACTAGGCTAAAAGAGTATGTACATACAATAGTGTCAATTATATTTCATTATCCTGGTCTGCGTACCTTCTAGTCATTTGATTTCTACTTAATAATAGAGAGAAATGAGAACGGTTAAATTTTCGTTTTGAAACTGAAAAATTAAAATTTAGCTGGATGTTTTTGTGTTTTTGTTCATGGGCAAAACATTAGATTGTTTCTCATTTCTCTTTATTACTTTAAGTAAAAAATAAAATGACCAGAAGGTACACAGACCTATCATTCGTATAGTTTTTGTTTTTCGATTTTTTTTTTTTTTTTTTTTTTTTTTAGTTAATAAGTCATAGTTTGATTAATTTTTAATTTTACTTTTATTTATTTTAGTTCTTTAAATTAAAATGAGTTTGAAAATGAGAAATGTGCATGGCAACTATAGCAGAAATAAAATGTTTACGTTTTTTTTTTTTTTGGTATTTTATTTTCAGTTGTTTATTTCAAGTAATTTTTATGGATTTAGTTTTAGTTAACGATAATAACCCTGCATAGTATTTAAAAAAACAAAAAACAAAACAACAACAACAACAAAAAAAACAGTAGTTCCTGGATGACTTACTATATCCTCTACATTCTGGAGTATCATTCAGCAGGACACTTAGAATGACAGTTAATGGACGATATGTCACGAGACTGAAATAGACAAAGGACGGTTCCTAAAACCAGGACAAGAATAAGCCTTTTTGCTAATATGTTGTACAAATTTCCTATAAGTTGCTACATATGGACAACCGCAAAGATTTGAGTTTTAAAGCAGACACTGCATGGCTTCAAAATTCATGTTTGATGTACAACTGTTCATAATTTATGTTGTATAAAAGATGTGCAAATCTGTAGAATTAATGTTCACCTCAGACTCATTGTATTCATAAATCAAAAGAGCAAAATTCAAAAACCCTATTCCAAATTCCTGTGGGAACCCATGGTGAATTAGCTCCCCAGGTCGATCTACAAATTGACGTCATGAGTGAGCCGCTCTATTTGAAGAAGAACAGTTTACGCGGTTTCATTTATCAAGGTCAGATGTTAACTACGGCGTATTAAACACTACTAGCGAGAAATTGATGATACCAAAGGCAAAGCAGCAGTGACTAAATGTCAGATGATAAATCAACCGGCAGATGCCCTGAAAATATGTCATTTCCAGCACATTTTAGACATTTAGTCATTTGCTGTGAGGTCAGTGTAGACATGTTTTTCCGACTAATGACCAATGGATACAAAAAATGCATTCTGCCTTTGTCTGTCGGTGTCATTGCTGGCTTCAAAGTGCATCTATCACACAAATTTCCCTTTTGCTCATTTCTTACGCACACACTCTTCTCCACCGCTGACCGGACTCAGCACCCCCCATCAGTACCTAATGAGGGAGGACGTTTTCACTTCATGCTGTAATTGGCCCAGTGGAGAGTTTTAATGGAATCACTCAGGGAAATGGGCTCTTAAATACAATATGCTGGCCTGTCCTCCTCCTCTTTCTTGTCTTGCTCACTCTATCTTTCTCTTGTTCTCTGTCCCTATTTCATAGTCGAGTTCAAGGTGCAGTGGCTTTTGCTGGTACATTGCACTCAAAGGCCTTGCAATTATTCTCTGTCATGTTTGTTTCTGTTTGGAGGTGCTGTAAGTACAGCGAGAATTTGTATTACAGAATTCATTCCATGCATGGCTGGGCTGTTTCATGAGTTTGTACTAATAGAGCAGGGGCCAAAACGAGAGAAGACATTAAGGAGAGCGCCGTAAGTTCTGGAGCACCTTCTGAAGTGATTCATTTACAGTGGTGAGGTTCAGTTTCAGGCTAATTTATTTATTTTTTTCTCTGTTTCTACAGCATATTCTTTAAAATAACAATAAATTATATGAAAATAATTATAATTTAATCAAATTGTTGTCAGGCTAATTGTTTATAGTCTTTTTCTTCATGTAGAGCAACTGTAGAGCTTGGTTTAAAGGGGTAGTTGACCCAAAAATAGAAATTCTGTCATGGTTGCGTCATAGTATACTCTTGATAATGGCGGAGGACAGTGATGTGGAAGAGAAGAATTGTTGAATAAAGTTGTTGTTTTTCTTTTCTTTGCGCACAAAAAGTATTTTCTTAGCTTCATAATACGGTTGAAACACTGGTGTAACATGGACTATTTTAACGATGTCTATGCTAGTGCTGTCTATGGAGGGTCAGAAAGCTCTTGGATTTCATCAAAAATATCTTTATTTGAGTTATGAAGATGAACAAAGGTCTTATGGGTTTGGAATGACATGAGGGTGAGTAACTAACAGAATTTTCAATTTTGGGTGAATTAACCCTTTAACTTTGGTGACTTAAGTTTAATTAATAGTTGCAGCACATGTTGAGCACTTAGGTTGAACTTATTGAATTTGTTGCAAATGAGGTACTGTTTAGTATGTTGTATCATTTTAAACGCCCGTTCACACCAAAGAACAACTATAACAATAAAGTTATTAATCGTTATAATTCAAGAGAATAGGTAAGTCCACAGCACAACTATGTATCGATAACAATAATGACACAGAAGAAAGATTTTGATGGAATCACTTTCAGAATGATTTTTACCAGTTGATGAACGATGATAGTGTTATTATTTACGTTTTACACGTTTGTTTGCATTTTAAAGAGAGTTGCTCACACCACACATTTACATATTTGTTTGTTTGAAAGATTTTTTAATCTTGTTTTATTTTCAAATATTGGCTTTTTTTGTTTTAATTTCTATTTTATTTCAAGTAAGTAATTTTGTGTTTTTGTAAATTTTATTTGTTTATTTATTACAATATTATTTACATTATTAATGCATATAGCATCAATTTAAACTAAATGAGAAATTTTAAATTGTTTGACGGAGCTCCGTCAAGTTAATTCTTTATCTATTTTCTAATCTTAAAATCTATTTTATACACCATCATTTTCGTTTCTATAACATTTGAATATATCCCCTACTGTATTCTACAACAAAAAAATCAGAGCGCCTTATCACCAGTTTTATTTTGATTTCCTGAGTCCGCTATTAGCTTATAGCCCGTTAGCATCGCCAGCGTGGTTGCTGCTAATCTCGCTTACATTGTTTACATTCTATTAGGGATAGCTCGATACCACAATTTTGATTTCGATATGATACTAGGATCTAATACCTCGGTATCGATACTAAAACGATACCACAGGTGACAAATAACCAGCCTCAAAATATGTGAATTGAAAACAATTTTATTAAACACACTGCTTGAAACTCTGCATGAACAATTGTGCAAAGAAAATGTATAAAAAAAAAAAAAAAAAAAAAAAAAAACCTACATGAAACATAGGTCAAATTTTGTTTTTGGAAGGAAAAAAAAAACTGAAGAGATAAAATTAAAATAGGATCATCTCTTCATATCTTTTCAGTCTTTATCAAATGGTGCAAATAAAATGTATCAGAATGTAACAAAACCCTACAAGGTAAAGTGTACAGGTTAAATTTTGATTTTTTGGGGGGATGTATTCTGATAAAGAAAATGTATCAGAATGTAACAAAAAAAAAAAAAAAACCCTACAGATTAGAGGGTACAGGTTAAATTTTGATTTTGGGAGATAAAAAAAGACGACTGGATAAAGTGGGTTCGCATTTTTATATCTTTTCCGTCTTTATTTTTTTTGCAAGCTCCTTTGTTAGCTGCAGATTTTTGGACAGGAAAACTAATGTCAACGCTGTCACTTGATAGTCTGGATCTTAGTGGGCTACAGATCAGGCCAGAGGTACTGAAAACTCTCTCAGAGGCCGAGCTTAATGTTGGAATGCAAAGGTAATATTTGGCAAATGTTGAAAGAATGGGGAGGCTTGATTCATGCATTTTCCACCAAGAAAGTGGGTTTTCTGTGGCACTGGTCTCTTTCATGGTCTTGTATGTGTGGAGTCCTTTTTTCAGCCTGTCAGCTGGCATCTGTAGATATTCTCTCCCAGCTTCACATTCATCTCTCTTTTTCACCTCTTTTTTTTTTCTCAGATACAATTGTTGACAGGAGGCCACCCAAGTCTTGTTTTTGTTTTTTGGCACCTGTTTGTTCTTCCTGCTCTGCCTGAGTTGACTCCATTTGTTGACTGAGGTGATTGAGATCAGCTGTGGTAGCCTTTTGCATAAGTACTTCAATCACTTCATTCTCCTTAGTTACAAATGTGTTCTTAAATCTAGGATCAAAGAAGGTTGCTGAATTAAGAAGGATTTGTAAGTGTTCATTGCTGTATCTCATCTCCAGATCTTTCCTGATCTCTGTTTTCATGCTGTGAGATCGCACGGAGTCTGTTTCACTGTCCTGTACATGTGACAGTATCTTCCACATCACAGGAATGACAGAAGAAAGCGTTGTCTATTTTTCACCACACAGGGCATCAGTGAAGGTACTTAGTGGGCCCAGGACCTCGCGCACTGTCTCCAGTGTGGTGATGTCTGTGTCAGTAGGCATTAGGCACCACTTATTCCTGTTTTCTGCTAAAGCAGCACAGATGGCTTGCTGCTGTTCACAGAAACGATCCACTATGTCAAATGTAGAACCCCAGCGGGTAGGTTCATCGTAGACAAGCTTGTGCTCTGGGAGGTGAAGGAGCTGTTGCTTTTCTTTTAAAAGCCTTGACATTTTGTTTGATCTAGAAAACGCACATATAGTCTTTCTAAGCCTGGACAGACATGATGCCACACGGTCCAGGCTTGTAGCCTTGTTCACTTCCAGATGTAGGTTGTGACCGAAGCAAGGAACCCATTGGTAAGGCTTCTCCTTAAATGCTTTGATGTTTGAGGATGCATTATCTGTTGTGATTCCACTCAGACGTGTCATATCCAGTTTCCAAGTTTGAATTACTGTTTCTTCAAGGACCTCTCTAATGTTCTCTCCTGTGTGATCTGAATGCATTGCTGCACATCCAAGACATCACGACTGCATTTCCCGAGAGTCACTAATGAAGTGAACTGTAACAGCCATATACGAGTCCACTGTTCGACTCATCCAAAGGTCTGTTATACAAACAAAATAAGGCTGGCTGGACAGTTGTGATTCAACCACAGACTTCGTTTCATTGTACAAAGTGGAAATCTCTGTCTCAGAAAAGTATTTTCTCCTTGGCATCTCGTATCTTTTGTCAAGCTGTTCTACAAGGTTTCTGAAACCTGTTTTATCAACAACTGAAATGGGAATTTGTCGTCACAGCAGTAATATGCCCTTCATCACTATTACTAATACTAAAAATAATATTATTGATCTCTTTAAAATAAGTCTAAATCAAATCAGTTAAAAGAGACACTAACCTGTCGACCTTTTAACTCCTTGAACAAATCAGGATGAGCGAGTGACAGATGTTTGCTAAGATTTGATGTGTTGCCTCCCATGGCAGCACATGATTTATAGCAGCGCTTGCAGACTGGTGCGTTGAGGTTGGTTGGTTCACCTTTTTCATCACTTTTGTAGGCAAAGTAATGCCATATTTCACTTCTACCACTTTATTTATTAATTTTGGACGTGTAGAGTGAGTTTCACCTGTTTGATTCATTGTGGTTTCTCAGTTGTCATGCTTGCCGGTTTCGCGACAGTTTGGGTAACACTGCCGCATAGTGGTGAACTTCGGAACAGCAGCTAATGAAATACCGAACTGAGCAAAATTATGATATCGTATCGTTTGAAATATAATATATACTGGTATTTTTCCATTACCGGTATACCGCGCATCCCTACATTCTATTCACACACATTACCATTGTTTTACTCACTGTTACTTGCTTTAATGGCGGATGTGTGTCTACCTTTGAGTGCAGGCGAGGACACGTTCGAGCTGCATTCGGTGCAGCTGGAGGCTGTGGAGAAGCAGGCCCAGCTGAGAGAGCGGCGAGCCGCGCTGGAAACATCCCGGGCTGACGCTCACAAGTCCGGGGTAAGTATACAGTGCGCTGCTAACACTCCCACCACCTCTACTCCGTGTGTTTCTCTGCACAGGACCTGTGCACCCAGGACACGATCTTCCCAGATGTCCTTCACTCCGGCGCCGGGACAACACGGACCCTGGGTGCAGCAGCAGCAGAAGACGTGAGCCAGGCACCGTGCGAGGACCTCTCCCCCTCCGCCGCCTCCGGTTTTCGAGATCTCCACCCGGAACCGCTTCGCTCCCCTCCGCGAGATGGAACGCGACGCTGTGATCGTCGGAGACTCCATCGTCCGGCACGTCTGTGCTACATTAGCTGAAGGTAAAGCGCACACTCACTGTTTCCCTGGCGCTCGTGTTCTGGATGTTTCTGCGCAGATACCTGCTATCCTAAAGGACGACGAGAGCATTGGCGCGATCGTGCTGCACGTGGGGGCGAACGACACCAGGCTGCGGCAGACGGAGACACTAAAGAGGGACTTCAGGAGCCTGATCGAGACGGTGTGCAGTGCATCGTCCGTGACGACGATCATCGTGTCAGGACTGCTTCCCACGTATCGATGAGGACACGAAAGTTTCAGCAGACTGTTTGCTTTAAACGAATGGTTATTGTCATGGTGTAAAGAACAGCGACTGCTCTTTGTTAGTATTTGGAATCTTTTCTGGGAGCGTCCTAGGCTTTTCCGTGCTGATGGCCTGCACCCCAGCAGAGTCGGAGCAGAACTCCTGTCGGACAACATCTCCAGGACTCTACGCTCCATCTGACTAGTAAGCCAATTCTCAAATAACTGCTATGATGACTTTTGTTCTACCCACTTAAATAATAGAAGTACTTGTGCTGTCCAATCTATAAAGACTGTGTCTGTTCCCCGAATAGTGAGGTCAAAATATAAATTTAATGCAGGATCTAGAAATAATCTGATCGTGATTAAACCAGAAAAATGCAAAATAAATAAACAAAAGCAATTTTTAAAGCTTTCCTAGCTTTCCTGTAGCTCAAATTGTAGAGCATGGCGCTAGCAACGCCAAGGTCATGGGTTCGATTCCCAGGGAAAGCAAGAGATGATAAAATGTAGAAACTGTAACTTGAATGCAATGTAAGTCGCTTTGGATAAAAGTGTCTGCTAAATGCGTAAATGTAAAGCTTGGGCTCCTAAACATTAGATCACTCAATGCACCCAAAGCAGTTATTGTAAATGAGATGATCAGAGATAATAGTTTTGATGTACTCTGCTTGACTGAAACCTGGCTCAAACCAACTGACTATATTGGTCTGAATGAGTCTACTCCACCAAGCTACTGTTATAGGCATGAGCCCCGTCAGACTGGCCGTGGCAGTGGGGTTGCAACAATTTATAGTGATATTCTAATTTGCTAATTTAAAATAAGATAAGCTAAACTGCAAATTTGTACTTAATATTAATGCATCGGTACAGGAAATGAGTGGAATGAATGAGCTGAAATCATTCGGCGGGGACGATCGTCTGACGGAAAATGCCGAGTGGCGGAACGTGCCGAAGAGTGACGGAAAGTACCGGATGCACGGAAGAACGGAAAAATCTCACATGGCAAGTGCGTGCGGGCAGAAAAGTGCAGTGAAAGCTGGAAAGTGCAATCGTTCCAGTGAGAAATAACGCGGACTGCACTGCATAAGTGTGTCTGAGGACAACATATGCGCAAAGTTTAAAGCTGCAGCGAGTGAAGCACAGAGAGGGAAAGCGCGTCAGCACTTGGTCATCTCAGGGACACTGATGGTATGTATGTCCATGTTTCATTCTGTTTATAAAGGACTGATCGTCATGTAGATCTGCATTATTTAATCATAATAATGTTCAATATGGAAGAAAACGGTGATTTGTGTTACACTGTGGTTGTTTATTAAGTGTGAAATTCGACGGTTTGTGTGCTCGTTAGAAATGCTACGCAGTTAATTATACCGTTGATTTATTTAAATAGTTCACGAGAAATGGAAATGTTATGCCTTAATAACTAAAGAAAACAACTTGAATATGTAAGTAGACAAATAATGAGACAATTTTGTATAGAAAAGTTTCTGTATTCTCATTGTGTTGTATTTCTATTTAAATTAATGTCATAAGTAATGGATTTTTTTTTCTTTCTTTTATTTATTTTCTAAGGTTTTCAGCCTAATTCAAGCCAATGTAACCCAATTCAGTTTGATGCTATTTGCTTGAACAAACTGAGTAATTGTCAAACCTGACAAAATTCTGAAAATACAAAGTCTGACACTGATTTGGAGTTGTTCCCTGTGTCCCCTGTGAATGGCTGATGCTCTTTTCGAGTTAGGAGCAGATACTGGTGAGTGAATTTCCCAGATAACTCGCCAGTTACACTGTCAGATATGCAAAAGAAATCTCTCCTATCTCTTGCTCTGGCTACTGTGTGTGTAGACCGCCAGGGCCGTATACAGATTTCTTAAAATAATTCACAGATTTCCTCTCAGACCTATTGGTTAATGTTGATAAAGCGCTAATTGTCGGAGATTTTAACATTCACGTTGATAATACAAATGATGCATTAGGACTTGCGTTTACTGACCTAACAAACTCTTTTGGAGTCAAGCAAAACATCACCGAGCCCACTCATCGTTTTAATCATACGCTAGATTTAATTATATCGCATGGAATCGATTTTACTGATATAGATATCGTACCTCAAAGTGATGATGTTACTGACCATTTCCTTGTATCGTGCATGCCGAGTATTACTGATATTAACTATATGACTCCGTGTTATCGTCCGGGCAGAACTATTGTTCCAGCCACCAAAGACAGATTCACAAATAACCTGCCTGATTTATCTCAACTGCTCTGTGTACCCATAAATACACATGAACTAGATGAAATGACTAGCAACATGGGCACTATTTTCACTAATACATTAGAAGCTGTTGCGCCCATTAAATTAAAAAAAGTTAGAGAAAAACGTACTGTGCCATGGTACAACAGTAATGCCCATGCTCTCAAGAAAAAACTCATCATCTTGAGCGCAAATGGAGAAAAACTAACTTGGAAGTTTATATAATTGCGTGGAAAAACAGTATGTCCAACTATAGACAGGCTTTAAAAGCTGCCAGGGCAGAGCATATCCGCAAATTAATAGAAAATAACCAAACCAATCCAAGGTTTTTATTTAGCACAGTGGATAGTTTAACAAATAACCAGACTCCGCCCGATCTAAATATTCCCTCACAGTTTAATAGTAATGACTTTATGAATTTATTTACTGATAAAATAGATAACATCAGAAATACAATAACAAATGTAGATTCTACAGCGTCTAGTACTTCAGTTTCATTCATCGCACCCAAAGAAAAACTGCATTGCTTTACAACTATAGGACAGGAAGAGCTAAATAAACTTATCACTGCATCTAAACCAACAACATGTTTATTAGATCCTGTACCCACTAAACTACAGAAAAAGAGTTGTTACCTGTAGCAGAAGAACCGCTTCTCAATATTATTAACTCATCGTTAGGTCACGTCCCAAAACCATTCAAGCTGGCGGTTATTAAGCCTCTTATTAAGAAACCACAACTAGATCCTAGTGAACTGGCAAATTACAGACCCATTTCTAATCTTCCGTTTATGTCTAAAATTCTAGAAAAAGTTGTATCTGCTCAATTGTGCTCCTTTTTGCAAAAAAAAAAGATCTCTATGAAGAATTTCAGTCAGGTTTCAGGCCCCACCATAGCACAGAAACTGCATTTGTTAAAATTATAAATGACTTGCTTCTTGCGTCAGACCAAGGCTGCATTTCGTTGATAGTTTTACTTGATCTTAGTGCTGCGTTCGACACTATAGATCATGACATACTGATAGATCGAATACAAAACTTTACGGGTATTCAAGGACAAGCTTTAAGATGGTTTAGATCCTACCTGTCTGATCGCTACCACTTTGTTTATTTAAACAGGGAGTCATCTCAATTATCACCAGTAAAGTATGGAGTACCACATGGATCTGTCCTAGGTCCTCTGCTATTTTCAATATACATGCTGCCCCTTGGTAATATTATTAGAAAATACGGGATTAGTTTCCATTGTTATGCTGATGATACTCAACTATATATCTCAACAAGACCAGATGAAACTTCTAAATTATCTAAGCTAAATTATCTGTGTTAAAAATGTAAAAGATTGGATGACCAATAATTTTCTCCAATTAAATTCAGATAAAACAGAGATATTACTTATTGGACCAAAAAAACAGCACACCGAATCTCTTGGATTACAATCTGCAACTAGACGGATGTACTGTTTCTTCCTCTACAGTCAAAAATCTGGGTGTTATATTAGACACCAGCTTGTCTTTTGAAAATCATATTTCCCATGTTACAAAAACAGCATTCTTCCATCTTAGAAACATTGCCAAGCTATGAAACACCTGTTTCTGATGCAGAAAAGCTAGTTCATGCATTCATGACCTCTAGACTGGACTATTGTAATGCACTGCTAGCTGGTTGTCCTGCATCTTCAATAAACAAACTACAGATATTCAAAAATGCAGCAGCTAGGGTCCTTACCAGGTCAAGAAAATATGATCATATTACCCCAATTTTACAGTCTCTGCACTGGCTACCTATTAAGTTACGTATCAGTTACAAAATATTATTACTTACCTATAAGGCCCTTAATGGTTTAGCCCCTGTGTACCTAACTAGTCTCCTAGTCTAACTAGTCATTAGCCCTTTCCCCATGTATGAGCGATTGTATGTTTGAGTGTATGTTATTCGTTGTTTGTTTAGATTAGTTATGTGTGTTAGTGTTTAGTTAATAAAACCCTTGTGCACAAATTACATGAGTTTCTGATTCTGCCTTGCATATTAATGTCCCTTTACGATTTTGACCCTTGCTACCTGCTCTAATGCATTAATAGGAAGATATTTTCTGTGGCCACGGAAATATCCTTACTTAGAGTTGATATGAATTTACGCTGAATGTTCGCTGGACGAACAGATCAGCTGATGGCAATTTAACAGTTATTACTGTCAGCCGATAAAAATAATTGTAATCATAATTAATTGTAATTATTTATATACAATTCCCTTTTTGAGCTAATTTGCTACATATGTAAAGTACTTGTATAGTCTGTCTTAGGTTATGTGTATGTATAGTCTATTTATAGTATATGTATAGTTAGATTACCGCTTTCAGTAAGTTAGTTATTTATAGGTTTTAAAATTGTTCTTACTCTCGTGTTGTTTGTTTAAATTTAAGTTTATGTAGCACCGTGGTCCTGCGAGACACGACATTTCGTTCCACTGTATACCCCCACATGTAGAGGAATGACAAAGCTCAACTTGACTTGACTTGACTTGTTCTTTAGCTTGGGTTGAACAAATCATTCTTGCTTGGATGGAACAGCAGCTACGCTAATTATGTCTCTATTTGTTTCTCTGTTTCTGCCGCGGGATTAACATCCCGTGGTAAATTAACATCCCGTGGAATTACACAAGCTTCAGTCTGGATCCAACACTTAAATGATCTGAGATGACCAAACACCTGAGAAGAGATGATGCCAACCCCTCAGAGGACCTCAGATGATGACTTATGATTTCGCCATAAGTTAAATATATTAAGTTTCTACAATATATAAATATATTGTAGAAACTTAATTTCCTGTAAAGCTGCTTTGCAACGATTTGTATTGTGAAAAGTGCTATACAAATAAGCTTGAATTGAATTGAATAGAACTACCAAATTTCGCCATAAGTTAAATATATTAAGTTTCTACAATATACAAATATATTGTAGAAACTTAATTTCCTGTAAAGCTGCTTTGCAACAATTTGTATTGTGAAAAGCGCTATACAAATAAACTTGAATTGAATTGAAAATGTTGATTTGGCAACTAGTTAGAAAAAAAAAAACTTTTCTTTTTCTTTTTTTTTGTTTAATAAAAAAAGGTTATTTATAAAACTTTTTTTTTTTTTAAATGTTTTTATATTTTATTTCTGTTAAGGGATAGTTTACCTAAAAATGCAAATTGTTGTCATTTACTGAAAATTTGTTCGATCATTTTTTCCAAAACTTTATAATTTCTTTCTTCAGCAAAACGCAAAATTAGATATTTTGAAGAATGTTGGTAACCAAACAGTTGCTGGTGCACATTGACTTCCATAGTATGGAAAAAATACTATGGAAGTAAATGGGGACTGATTGAGTAAATTATGATATTTTTATTTTTTTTGGGTGAACTAGCGCTTTAATGTTTATTCTATTTCAAGAAACAAAAATGTGTTTTTATGGCTTTAGTTTTAAGCCTAGTGTACACCAGGACGATTATCACACGTGCTTATCGCCAGCGTTTTTCGAGACGTTTTTCGACGCGTCTTTGTGTTCATACTCAAGCAATTTTCACTGGCGATGAGCCAAGTGAACATGCAAATTCACTCCCTGACATTAGATGGTGCTTAACTTTACACTTCTGACACTCGCTTATCACACAGAAGAAGAAGAGAGCCAGTATTTACGCACTTGTCAAAACCATTCACATGCTTTTTGTTAACTGGGATCTTTTAACTTTTGTTAAAGCTCTTTGTGTTCAGACACCAATGAGACCAGCAGCTCTACATTCATCTTGCCTTGATGCATCTTCTTTATCTACTTACTTCCTCTTCGTCATTAGGTATCAATGTGTGCTCGGCAAGACCGTTTTGTGCTTGAGTGCCACCAGGTCGTGTTTTACTGTAGCTTCAGCAGCTCCAGGCACGTGAACAAAAGCGCCAATCTCATTGGTCAGGCGCGTCAAACCAGAAAAACGAGCCAGAGGCATTTTTTTTTTAAATGACGCTTTTACACCTGGCGTTTTGCGCGTCGGAGTACACACTCCCATTGGCACCCTTTGTTTAGTCACAAGGCGTTAAACGTCGGCTGTAATCACGTGCGATAATCCTCCCGGTGTGCACAAGCCTTTAGTTAACTATAATAAACCAGATCAGAATGTTCGCAAACACTATACTGGTTTGCAGCTATTTAAAACGGCTTTTTACCCCTGAGTGAAGCATATACTTAAAATTAACTTTCTTTTTAAGTATATTGGGGCTTTTTAGACCCTTGGTAATGTATCATCTGCTGAACAATTGGCACACTGTCTATCCTGACTGAAGTCCATAGTTCCCCTTCCACCTCCTCACATCCTCCCACTGTAACTGGATCTTTTTATGCCTAATCAGCTCCCATTATTCTGACTGACAGGGGCTGTGTAAGTCTTCTTCAGTTAGTGGTTTGTAGTCAAGCCAGCATCACTGTGCGGCTGTGTGTGACTCAGAGACAGGTGTGAGCGTGTAAATCTGTGCATGTATGTACACACACTTGTGCATCTGTCTGTAAATTGTGAGAAGATGAGGTTAGAGGCCTGGATACGCATCCACACAGATGTATTGATTTGAGCAGAGTGGATTATGCTCAGGATGAAATTACTGCCAAGGACAACCTAGTCTTCAGGGGAAAAAATATCCCATCAAGCATCTTGTAAAACAAAGTTATGCGATCCAAACAATTTTTCATAAGGCCGCTTCAGAAAATTACTGTAAACTTAAATAACCTCTTTCTTTGATCATTATGATTGTGTAAATAATCATTTTCCCCAACCTCTGGATCTGTTTACTCTTTTCTTTATCCAAGGCCACATTCACTCAGCAACTGAATGTGTGGTTGTCAGTTTTGTTTTAATATGCTAAATATAGTGACTTTCATGCACAGTTGGTTATAAATATGAATTCACTGTTGATTAATATCTGAGAAATCTTTGTCCACCATTTCAAAGTCATTTGCTCTGTCAGTGTTGAAACGCTGCTTCGTGAAGCTTCGAAACATTTATGAATCTTTTTATTTATTTATTTATTTTTTTTTTTTTGAATCAGTGGTTCAGAGCTTGTTTCATTCTTGCAAAGTCACATGATTTCAGCAAACAAAGCTGTTACCTCATACTGTTTCAAACCTTAGTTTCAAAATCCTTTCCTTGGTGTCTAAAAGTTAACAGATCTTGAGTCAGTTTTCTAATCACAAAAAGGAGAATATTTAATTCCTTCCTAGTAATACACAAAACAAACCCTACAAAATAATAAAAGATTTTATAGAATGTTTATACATTTTATAGAATGTTTGAACATTTTATAGAATGTTTATATTTAAAGGTTTTTAATTATATGTATATTGCATTTAATAATAACAATTTCATGAAAACAACTAACCCTTAGCAAAAACCCACCCTCCTTAGTTACTGTTGCTATGTCCGACAAGCCATGCCGTTCTCACACTACACAACATTTTCTCACGCAGTGAAAAACACATCGTGGAGCAAAGAGGAAACTGAAGTCAACACTCTGACAGACAAGACAGAGCAGGTTACTTCTTGTATAAAACAAAGTATCAGCTTTCAAATGTTGTCTTTTTTTTTTTTTTTTTTTTTTTTTAAAGAAGTTCAAACAATGCACACCATTTTTTTGGCACTTTAATGTGTCGTGACAGATCGCTGTATCGCCACAGTTTAAGCAGCACGTGAACCGGTCGTCGTTTCATATTTACTTAAAGCACGGAATAAACATAAATGAACATCAGAAGGTATTTTATTTCAATGGCGGAAAGTTGTCAATATACACAATTTTACACACACACGTTTAATGCTGCCTTCACATGCTATCGGAATTATCGTAAATACGAGTTTCCTAGTTAGTCCAGGTGATATATGAAAATTATGTTCACTTTTTCATAAAAGCATGAAACTTGGTACACTTGTATAGTTTGCGGCCCTAAACATTTTCAGAAATGGAGCCATCGCGTTTACAAAAGTCAATATTACGGCTATTAAATTTTTATTTCTTTGATAATGAACTAATATTTTATTCAATACATTAAAATATTGTTTTCAAGAATATGATCACATATTTCAGAGATATAAAAAATAATCTCAGGTAAGTGTATTTTTCCTTACCTCAGGCAGAGTCAGGTAGGCGGTAGCATGTTTCCAATAAATTCTTGTTCTCTCTCAACAACGACCCTAACATCACACGCAGACGGCAATGCAATCAGGTGAACAGTTAATGGTTAATTCAGTGACTTTATGAGAAGGATTACAATGAAATCTCAGAGGATGCAGAATAAAATTTCAAACATATTTCATGTAAACCTACTTTACAATCACTCTCTGGGGCCAGAGTTGTCTATTATGTTGTCCACAAGGGGGAAGCCAGAGTCCTGCACGCAGGGGGTACACGCAGGTGAACTGCTAATATTTTATGTAACTGGTGGAATAATATTTATGTGTAGGGTGTGGTGTGGGTGCGGGCTGGATGGTGACAAGCACAGGCGGGTTGCGGGTCCAATCACCAAGACTATTTCGACTCGATCCAGTACACGCTGAGCAATGTAGCCAATCGCGCTCCCACTGATTGACAGCTGTACTGATTTTATTAAAGGGAGTGCTCTTTGCTTGCTTTCTGTATTTAATCTATTCACAATTTGAATAAAAGTTTTAATAAATGAGTTTTGTCTACCTCATGTAGGAGATTTAATGCAGGTGCCATTCGGGTCCCAGTTTTTATATCAAATGGGTCGGGTTTGGGATTAAATTAGTGTTGCTGTCAGATAACGTGTCGGGTGTTCTGTTAATAACTGCGATTGTGGGAAGATCATTTCACCAGCCAGGAAAGGTGAACGAAAATGTTACCACGAGGCTTCGCTTACTTACAGATCTCAGGCTTCTGGATGAGGGTGCTGAACTTATGGCTGTTCTGTATGCAAACATAAATGTCTTAAACTTAATGCAAGCTGCAACCGGCAGCCGGTGCAGGGAGTTAAAGAGAGGTTTGAAGTGGGCCCTTTTGGGCTCGTTGAAGACCAGTCATGCCGTTGCATTCTGAAACATTTGTCGAGGTTTGATTGCATGGAAGTCCAGCTAGAAGAGCACTGCAATAGTCCAACCTAGAAATGACAAGGGCCTGGGCAAGAAGTTGTGCAGCATGCTCTGTTTGGAAGGGCCTGATCCTCCTGATGTTGTGCAATGCAAATCTGCAAGATCAAGCTGTCTTTACAATATGGTCCTTGAAGGTCAGCTGGTCACCAAAGAATAATTTTTGATGAACCTAGCAGGATGATGAAATCATGCTGTAGAGTCGGAGTGGCAGGAAAAATGAGAAACTCAGTCTTTGCCAGGTTGAGCTACAGGTGATGTTCCTTCATCCATGCCGAGATGTTTGCCAGGCAGCCTGAGATCCATGCAGCTACTATTGGATTGTCTGCTTGAAATGAATGATAGAGCTGTGTGTCATCAGCATAGCAATGGTAGGAGAAACCATGTGCATGTATAATGGGTCCCAGTGATGGAGTGTATATGGTGAAGAAGATGGGTCCAAGAACTGATCCCTGAGGAAACCCTGTGACCAGTTGATGTTGTTTGGTTACATCTCTTTCCCAGGAAACCCTGAAAGACCTTCCTGTGAGATAAGATGCAAACCAGTGGAGTGCAGATCCGGTGATGGTAGACAGGATAATCTGATGATTCACAGAGTCAAAAGTGGCAGAAAGAAATAATGTAACTGTCTCTGTAAAGGTGTGGAACCAAATGGTCCATTACATTAGAATAACAAAGGAACAGCATTCCTCAGGAACGTCTTGTAGATTGCAGGATCTCCAGGGGGAAGGTCCTAACAGTATTGTTTCTAGCCCTCTTGTCTTCAGGTGTAAAATTATATCCCACAGACAGAACTTTGGGAGAAGCTAGGATTCATACAAGGGTTAGGATTATTTGAAGGAAGACATGCTAACATTGCTATTGAAGAACTGCTACACTACCATCTTCAATAAATTATTCTCCCCACAAAAATTTATTCAAGCCTACTTAATTAGGCTTTATTAGAGAAATCTAGTACATTGGTGAGCCACCCAAAAGACTGCTCAGCAAAATACAGTAAAGATGATGATACATGGGGCAACTTTTTAGGTTAGAAGGGGTAGTATGCACTGGCCTGTCTAGACATATATTGTCTTGACAAGAAGTTAAAGTGGATCATAAAGTGTCAGTTGCTATATTTACATCCGGAGATGAGAAATGGGTGGGTGAGGGAAGAGAGGATGACACTACAGAGGAAAAGATGGAAGGGTGAAAGGGAGCGTGGGTTTTGCCTAAAAGTAACTGGTAGAAGAATTGCTGGCACACAGATAGTAATATGTAGGTTAAATGTAATAAATAAATGAGCAGAGATGTCTACAGGTTTTACTAAATGCTGTCTGTGATACAATTGCATGTGTAAATTAAATCAAGCTGGTTGCCTGATTTGTTAGTGCTTGTGGTGGTAAGCCATTTGAGATCGAATGAAGCTAGGAGTGGAAGTGGAAGTCTGCAGTGTAAGGCTTCTCCAGATGTATTTCGAAGTCACCAAAGATTACAAGTGGACTGCCATCCACAGAGAATGAGGACAGCAGCCCATACAGCTCCTCTATAAAGGTGCCCAGTTGACCAGGAAGGTGATAAATCATTACAATATGGAGTTTAACAGGAGCTGTTACCATAATAGCATGAAACTCAAAAGAATTTTTATTACATAGGGAAGAGAAATTTATTGCAAATTTATTGCATTAGAAATGAGAAGACCAGTACCCTTCCAACCTGACGGGGGGTGTGAGAGAAAGGGAAGTGGTTAGAGAGAACAGCAGGGGTCTTCTGGACGAATCCAGGTCTCAGTCAAGCCCAAGATACTACACTGCAAAAAATGCTTTTCTTAGATTTTTTTTGTCTTGTTTTCAGCCAAAATATCAGATAAAAGGAGGATTTTCTAGACAAGCAAAAATTGTCTTGTTTTCAGAAAAAAAAAACAAAAAAAAAAAAACAAGTCAAAATTAAGTGAGTTTTTGCTTAGAACAAGCAAAATAATTTGCCAATGGGATAAGCAAAATAATCTTATTTCAAACAGAAAACTGTTCTTTTGCTTACACCATTGGCAGATTATTTTGCTTGTTTCAAGCAAAAACTCGCATGTTTTTTTCTGAAAACAAGACAATAATTTTTACTTATCTAGAAAATCCGTCTTGATTTAAGAATTTCTAGATATTTTGTCTGGAAACAAGACAAAAAATTGAAGTATGAAAAGCATTTTTTTTTTGCAGCATAAGAGAAGACTGAGAAGCAATGGCCAGAATGAAGTTTGTTGACAGCTGACTAACAATCCCAGAGACCCACAGAAAATGACAGAGGTGCAGCAGAAGAGGTGCAGATAGGATGCAGCTTAGCAAGATTGCGTTGCCGTCTGCGTGTGATGTTAGAGATGTTATATCAAGAATGTATTGGAAACATACTACTGCCTACCTGACTATACACTTACTTGAGAAGATATTTTTTTATATCTGAAATATATGATTGTATTCTTGAAAACAATCTTTTATTGTACTACTGAATAAAATATTATTTAAGCTGGTGTGTGGTGGGTGTTCTGGCGCAATATGGCTGCTGTTGCATCATCCAGGTGGATGCTGCACATTGGTGGTGGTTGAGGAGATTCCCTCTGTCATGTAAAGCGCTTTGAGTACCCAGAAAAGAGCTATATAAATGTAACAAATTAATAATTAATTAATTAAAACAATCTTTTATTGTACTATTGAATAAAATATTAGTTAATTATCAAAGAAAGAAAAAAATTAATAGCCATAATATGGACTTTTGTAAATGCTGTGATACTATGATGCTCAGATATGTTATTTCCTTCTCACATTGCTGATTTCACCATTAACTCTTCACCTGAACAGTTTATGTTGCTGTATATGGTATCATTGTAATCCGTGACCATCAAAACATAGGGGTAGACATCACCTTTTCTGTGTTATCATGTTTGGTTCAGGAGGTATGACACAAAATACATAATTTGGTTATGGCGGAAAGTAAAATGGTCGCCATGGCAATGAAGAGGTGTTTTTACGATGGCTCCATTTCTGAAAAAGTTCAGGGCCCCAACCTGTATAACTGTACCAAGTTTCATGCTTTTATGAAAAAGTGAACATATCACCTCAAATTTTGCACATATCACCTGGACTAAGTCGGAAATTGGACTTGAACATCCTCTCTAGTTGTATTTACAACTGAGAAAGTTGTATTTACAGCTGCTGTAAAGATTTATTAGTTTTTCTCACAACATCTAGGCCTACATTGCTTTCCCCTGCCATTACAGTCTTGTATATTTACATATATAAATTACCATTTGATGCAAATTGTATGAATTGAACACAGCGAAAATAGCATTTATTTGACCGAAATTTAGAAATTGTCAGCCAGCTGAATATCTAGATAGCGCTGTGAATGTTTATATGGTTACTAATGAATGGGACACTACATTTTATTCAAAACCTGTTGGATATTGACTAAATATCTTCTAATCTATAACTTTTGGCTTTAATAAATTTTCCCCAAGAAACAGGCAGGAATGAATAGGCCCTGATCCACCATGATTTCTGTTCTTTCTGACAACAAAGAACTTTAACATGACAAACCCGTAATAATAACTTCAGAAGTGGGAAGTAGCAAGTTTCTGATAGCACGTGAAGGCAGCATAAGTCCACTGAAGTTCATCTACTCTCCTGTCTGGTTTGTTTGTCGGGCTAAAAGGCAGATTATGATTGGTCAGATCACTAGTCAATCATGCTCTTTGCAAAGTGTCAATTGGTTTGCAAGAGGTAACCATATTACACCATCCTGTAGTGTTTCAAATGCTGAGGGTGAATCATTTTGTGAAGCAACTGGTTCAGTTGATTCAGTGTTTTGAAAAAAAAAAAAAAAAAAGATTTAAGTATACTTCAAATCCATTAACATTTATTGACACATCTCTTAAAGGGGTCATTGTATGCAAAATTCACTTTTACATGTTGCTTGAACTGAAATGTGTGTTGGCAGTGTTTTCACACAACCATCCTATAATGATACAAATCCACCCAGTGCTTTTTTTAATCCCCAATAATAATGATCACTTTCTCAGATCAGGCTGTTGTGATATTCTTGGCAGAGTGACGTAGTTCTGCACAGGCTCCTCCCACGATTGTTGATTGACACTGGTGTTTTATCACATACTCGCCCTGAGTGAGCTGTCAACAGTCCGCCATTGTTTTGATGCTGGAGCAGGGGTAGACCAGAATGTCTCCTAAATGATTGAGGTGTTTTGTTGTGGTATGTAATAATGAACATAGCAGTCGTCATTTACTCCCGACATCTGAGCCGCTGACGATGTAGTGATTTACTTTTGTTTTTGAAGGGAATGCGCCTCCCAATCTACCTAAATGCGTTTATGTTCGCGCAAATCATTCATGATCCTGCTTCACCTACAGAAAAAGTGAGTATAAGTATAGAACAGCTCATCACCCCATGGAAGAGAGGGGTGGGGTCAACAGAGCTCATTAGCATTTAAAGGGACATGCACTGAAATGGCTTGCTGTGAACAGAACGGTTTTTGACGGGGTAAAAAAAGGTGTTGTTTTACACTGCCATTGAGAAATTTTAACTCATGTATGTTATAGACTTTAACCTTTTCAGTGGTGAGTTTAAAATATTCTAGCGGTCCCCCCAGAGTGAGTTTTTTTAAGGCGACCGTTATTTTAGAACGTTTGCCCTTACTGTTTCCATGGCGACGCGTCATGATTGTCACGTGACACACCGCGGCCACAACAACACTGTATGACAGATGGATCACTTTTATTTCGTTTTTCCTTTTTTATTTAACATATTCACAAACTTGCTCACCATGGTATTGACAATCTGATATTCCGATTCACAAATATGCGTAAATGAGTGTGTTTTGTCCTTTAAACACCTTAAATGATCTTGTTCGTGATCTGTAACGTGAGACGGGCGCCGCCATGTTTGTTCGTGCTGCAGTTCAGAGAGTCCTGTCAGTCAGTTTTACAGCACGTGAATTCATCAATTTCTCCCGAAATACATGCAAGTAAGTGGCCGGTGAACTGGGTGAAGAATAGAGTGAACTTTATAGGTACTTACACTATGTGTATCTGATATGAATAAAACACATCGGCAAATTAAATTGGAATGGATTGTTATTGTTGCTTCCATAGACATCTGTGTGTATTTTACAAGCTCTAAATGTATTGTTTTACTAGTACTTATGTGCATTTAAATGTCTTAAACCTAAAATATGCATTATGCGGTTAAGAACACTGCATTGGTGTAATAATATTACAGTCGCAGTGCACCTCTGTCTCTGGCTCAGCGCCAGTAAACGCGCGAAACCACAGTTTGAATTTGGCAGTTGTGTGACGTCACCGAACGTTCTAAATCCCATATGTGGGACCGTACTCCCAGGGGCACGGAAATAAGAATCCCATATGTGGGACCGTACCGCTCAAAGGGTTAATTAAGACCCTAAAGAATCATATCAACTTGAGGAAAAAGGGCATCCGATGACTCCTTTAAGACTAACTAAATATAACATTATACTTAAACTTTATTTGGAGTATTTCTTTATTGCACAATGCACATTTTTTAATATTATGCCTAAAATTTGTTTTAATATCACTATTAGTAGGACTGTATTATCTCTGTATATTTAAAGTGTACCTGAAGTATACTTGCAATAGTTCCACTTTAGCGCAATCAAATATACTTCAGTATATCTTTAGTTATACTGGACATCACGTTTGGTCTCGTACTGTATTGCGTACCTTGTTAGTGTCTGCGCTTGCTTGGCCATTTATTGTGATTAACAGGAAAGTATTTTCAGCTGAATTCAATTAGTGATTTGTTAGACACGTATAAAAAAGGTGACTCCACCGGGCAGGGACACTGGCAAGGGATAAGTATCGCTTTTTATTTATCCTCTTTCCTATTACTTGTTTAACTTCTGTTTTAGTTTTTATAACCATTTCTTACTTGTATGTTTGGCTCAGTGTTATTTTTTTAGATTACTGTTAAACTAATGTAGTTTGATTTGTATGTTATCTATTTAAATTTTAGTTACAGTTGTAGTAATTTGTCAATTTGTCATTTTATTAGTTTTTTTATTATGTCTGTATATGTTATTTATTAAGTTTTAGTTTTATTTAATTTGAGTTATTTTAGTACTTCAACAAACTAAATGGAAATGAAATAATATTGAATTTATGGATGTGTGTGTGCATATATGTCTGTGTGTGTACATACAAACGTAGTTGTTTTTGGTGTTTGGCTTAGTGTTATGTTAGAATCATTATTATACTCTTATACCTTTTGTTCTCTTAATATTTTGAATTGTTTGTAGCTTTATTTTGTTTTCATTTAAATGTTAAGTTTAGAAATTTTGTTGTATGCATTTGTCATTTTTATTCAATTTATTTTTTAATGTGAGTGTATATATAGTAATTATAAAGTTTTAGCTTTTATTTTTGGATCAGTTTTAGTTGTTTTAATACTACAATTGATTGTTTCTGTTGTCCTCATTTGTAAGTCGCTTTGGATAAAAGCGTCTGCTAAATGTAATGTAATGTAATGTAGTTAGTCTTCTGCACAATTAAAGTGCATTAAGCACAAAATTAGTTGTTCCAATTTTGCAGACTTTAAGTATACCAGTTTAATATAACAAAAGTACAAATGCAGGATATTTTTATTTAGCATATAAATGTGTAAATGTATTTATAGTACACTTAGCACAAAATAAATATATTTCAAATACATCTTAGTATATATTTTTTTTCACTAGGGTGGTGTCAAGGTCAGTTGGTTTCTCAAAATATCAGATAATTTGTCCTTTTATTATGATGAAACAATGTTAGTTCAGGGTTTAAAAATATCATGTGAAAAAAAAGAAAGAAAATAATTAATTTGAAAAAAAAAAAGTACCAAAATGACTATGTGTACATTGACATGTATTTATGATGTAAGAAAATATGTTTAGTTTTATTCAAATAAAACGAAACATATTTTCTTACATCATAAATACATGTCAATGTACAATAGTTACACCATATGCACATTTAGATTTTTTTAATTGAAAATTGAATACATATTTTCTTGAAAGTTTTTCAAAGCCAACATGCATACCAAAAGTCAAACCTGTTAATAATTACTTTGTGAATTTAGCCAAAGAGACATTTGCAGGTTGAAATATTGATTGCAGCTGTATATGTGTGCTGTGTGCACTCAGCCGTGCCCTAAGTTCACCCTGCCGAAGTGAGGTCAACGTCTACGTGCCCCGCTCCAAATCATTTCAATAATACATTTCAACACTTCTGATGAGCAACACCTCTTATGGCTCATGAGAAGAGAGGATAGAGAGAGAGCAGTCAAAGTTGCTTTGAAGTGGTTGTTAAGAATGAGGGAGCAAGGAGAGGGCATGGAAAGAAATTGTACTTTTCATTTTTCCTTGTGAGTCATGTGGCAAGGCTTGAGGTTGGGCCAGGTGTAACTGTTTGGAAAGTCAATCTGAACGTGTTGATTGGCTGTGGAGGCTGCTGAGAGACTCAGAGGGAGCAATGGTGTTGGGAAACACCACAGCTCTGTTACCTGAGAGAAAGAGAGAGAAAAATAGAAGGTACATAGGCAGAATCCTAAAACCAGCGTCAGAGTACCCAAAAACTGTACTCAAGTAAAAGTAAAAGTACCTATAGAAATATTTACTCAAGTAAAAGTAATAGTCTGAATAGTTAACTGAGTAAGAGTAAAAAAGTATCGGATAAAAAAAACTACTCAAGTAGTTAGTTACTAGTTACTTTGGATCATATAGTCTATTTTTATTTAGATATATAGATAAAATTTATGTAATATACAGGTGCATCTCGAATTAGAATGTCTTGGAAAAGTTCATTTATTTCAGTAATTCAGCTCAAATTGTGAAACTCGTGTATTAAATAAATTCAATGCACACAGACTGAAGTAGTTTAAGTCTTTGGTTCTTTTAATTGTCATGATTTTGGCTCACATTTAACACAAACCCACCAATTCACTATCTCAACAAATTAGAATACTTCATAAGACCAAAAAAAAAAAAAACATTTTTAGTGAATTGTTGGCCTTCTGGAAAGTATGTTCATTTACTGTATATGCACTCAATACTTGGTAGGGGCTCCTTTTGCTTTAATTACTGCCTCAATTCAGCGTGGCATGGAGGTGATCAGTTTGTGGCACTGCTGAGGTGGTATGGAAGCCCAGGTTTCTTTGACAGTGGCCTTCAGCTCATCTGCATTTTTTGGTCTCTTGTTTCTCATTTTCCTCTTGACAATACCCCATAGATTCTCTATGGGGTTCAGGTCTGGTGAGTTTGCTGGCCAGTCAAGCACACCAACACCATGGTCATTTAACCAACTTTTGGTGCTTTTGGCAGTGTGGGCAAGTGCCAAATCCTGCTGGAAAATGAAATCAGCATCTTTAAAAAGCTGGTCAGCAGAAGGAAGCATGAAGTGCTCCAAAATTTCTTGGTAAACGGGTGCAGTGACTTTGGTTTTCAAAAAACACCATGGACCAACACCAGCAGATGACATTGCACCCCAAATCATCACAGACTGTGGAAACTTAACACTGAACTTCAAGCAACTTGGGCTATGAGCTTCTCCACCCTTCCTCCAGACTCTTGGACCTTGGTTTCCAAATGAAATACAAAACTTGCTCTCATCTGAAAAGAGGACCACTGGGCAACAGTCCAGTTCTTCTTCTCCTTAGCCCAGGTAAGACGCCTCTGACGTTGTCTGTGGTTCAGGAGTGGCTTAACAAGAGGAATACGACAACTGTAGCCAAATTCCTTGACATGTCTGTGTGTGGTGGCTCTTGATGCCTTGACCCCAGCCTCAGTCCATTCCTTGTGAAGTTCACCCAAATTCTTGAATCGATTTTGCTTGACAATCCTCATAAAGCTGCGGTTCTCTCGGTTGGTTGTGCATCTTGTTCTTCCACACTTTTTCCTTCCACTCAACTTTCTGTTAACATGCTTGGATACAGCACTCTGTGAACAGCCAGCTTCTTTGGCAATAAATGTTTGTGGCTTACCCTCCTTGTTAAGGGTGTCGATGATTGTCTTCTGGACAACTGTCAGATCAGCAGTCTTCCCCATGATTGTGTAGCCTAGTGAACCAAACTGAGAGACCATTTTGAAGGCTCAGGAAACCTTTGCAGGTGTTTTGAGTTGATTAGCTGATTGGCATTTCACCATATTCTATTTTGTTGAGATAGTGAATTGGTGGGTTTTTGTTAAATGTGAGCCAAAATCATCACAATTAAAAGAACCAAAGACTTAAACTACTTCAGTCTGTGTGCATTGAATTTATTTAATACACGAGTTTCACAATTTGAGTTGAATTACTGAAATAAATGAACTTTTCCACGACATTCTAATTTATTGAGATGCACCTGTATATATATGCATACACACACACACACACACACACACATATATATATATATATATATATATATATATATATATATATACACACACACACAGTGGGGCAAAAAAGTATTTAGTCAGCCACCAATTGTGCAAGTTCTCCCACTTAAAAAGATGAGAGAGGCCTGTAATTTTCATCATAGGTATACCTCAACTATGAGAGACAAAATGAGAAAAAAAAATCCAGAAAATCGCATTGTAGGATTTTTAAAGAATTTATTGGTAAATTCCTCGGTAAAATAAGCATTTGGTCACCTACAAACAAGCAAGATTTCTGGCTCTCACAGACCTGTAACTTCTTCTTTAAGAGGCTCCTCTGTCCTCCACTCGTTACCTGTATTAATGGCATCTGTTTGAACTCGTTATCAGTATAAAAGACACCTGTCCACAACCTCAAACAGTCCAACTTCAAACTCCACCATGGCCAAGACCAAAGAGCTGTCAAAGGACACCAGAAACAAAATTGTAGACCTGCACCAGGCTGGGAAGACTGAATCTGCAATAGGTAAGCAGCTTGGTGTGAAGAAATCAACTGTGGGAGCAGTTATTAGAAAATGGAAGACATACAAGACCACTGATAATCTCCTTCGATCTGGGGCTCCACGCAAGATCTCACCCCGTGGGGTCAAAATGATCACAAGAACTGTGAGCAAAAATCCCAGAACCACACGGGGGGACCTAGTGAATGACCTGCAGAGAGCTGGGACCAAAGTAACAAAGGGTACCATCAGTAACACACTGCGCCGCCAGGGACTCAAATCCTGCAGTGCCAGACGTGTCCCCCTGCTTAAGCCAGTACATGTCCGGGCCCGACTGAAGTTTGCTAGAGAGCATTTGGATGATCCAGAAGAGGATTGGGAGAATGTCATATGGTCAGATGAAACCAAAATAGAACTTTTTGGTTAAAAACTCAACTTGTCGTGTTTGGAGGAGAAAGAATGCTGAGTTGCATCCAAAGAACACCATACCTACTGTGAAGCATTGAGGTGGAAACATCATGCTTTGGGGCTGTTTTTCTGCAAAGGGACCAGGACGACTGATCCGTGTAAACGAAAGAATGAATGGGGCCATGTATCATGAGATTTTGAGTGAAAACCTCCTTCCATCAGCAAGGGCATTGAAGATGAAACGTGGCTGGGTCTTTCAGCATGACAATGATCCCAAACACACCGCCCGGGCAACGAAGGAGTGGCTTCGTAAGAAGCATTTCAAGGTCCTGGAGTGACCTAGCCAGTCTCCAGATCTCAACCCCATCGAAAATCTTTGGAGGGAGTTGAAAGTCTGTGTTGCCCAGCGACAGCTCCAAAACATTACTGCTCTAGAGGCCAAAATAGCAGCAACAGTGTGTGAAAACCTTGTGAAGACTTACAGAAAACGTTTGACCTCTGTCATTGCCAACAAAGGGTATATAGCAAAGTATTGAGATGAAATTTTGTTATTGACCAAATACTTATTTTCCACCATAATTTGCAAATAAATTCTTTAAAAATCCTACAATGTGATTTTCTGGATTTTTTTTTTTTGTCTCTCATAGTTGAGGTATACCTATGATGAAAATTACAGGCCTCTCTCATCTTTTTAAGTGGGAGAACTTGCACAATTGGTGGCTGACTAAATACTTTTTTGCCCCACTGTATATATCTATATATATATGTGTGTATGTATATACATACATACACACACACACACTGCCGTTCAAAAGATTTTTAATGTTTTTTTTTTTTTAAGTAATTTATTTCAGTGATGCAAATCAGAATTTTCATCAGCCTTTACACCAGTCTTCAGTGTCACATAATCCTTCAGAAATCATTCCAATATGTTGATTTATTATCAATTCTGTTCTTTTTAGCTTTCTATTCATGAAAGAATCCTAAACAAAATGTCACAGGTTCCAAAAAATATTAAGCAGCAAAACTGTTTCCAACACTGGTAATAAATCAATATATTAGAATGATTTCTGAAGGATCATATGACTCTGAAAACTGGAGTAACAGCTGATGAAAATTCTGGTTTGCATCACTGAATTAAATTATATTTTAAAGTAAATTAATTATGTATTATGTATATATATACAGTATATAACCTCTGACACGGAGAAGAGTGAAAACTCCTCACATGACCGCTACCGAACATCTGAACATAACAAAACAAATGCACATTGACGGATCATCTTCCATCTGTTCTGCAAAATGTAAACAAATGTAGCCTATATTTCTGCAAGCGTAAATATTGTGAAAATATCAATATTAATTATGTCTAGGCAAAGGCGCTGGAACAGGTCACGCGCTGCTGTGCAGAGCTAATGCAGGTTTGGCGGGTGTTCATTTCATACTCCGTGATTGTATTTAATGTATAAGGTACATGTACAACGAACTGGTAATGTTATAGTGGTATCGTGTACTGTACTGTAATCGAATGTAGCCTATCTATACCTGTGGAATCGTAGACAGCACACGCGGTGTTCATCTAATAAAGATCTTCATAGCTAGCAAACAATAGATTTGCAGACTTGCTTTCAATTGACTGCAGATCCAAAGCCACGTCTTCAACGCTCTTTCTGTTACAACTCTGAGTGAGAACCGCTTCAGACGACTCAGCGTATGCGGTAGGGAACTGAACGAATCATTCAAACTGATTCGTGAACCAATTCACTGGTTTGCCAACTGGTTTGATCAAGCCTTTGAACAGAAGAAGAATGAATCATTCGCGAATGGGCATCACTCATTGCCCAGAGAAAAGCAGACAAATGCTTCAATTTGTTTGGAATAAATTGAAGCATTTTTAACTTGTATTGCATTAAGAAAGTAACGAGAGGAGCGTTGCACACAGTAACGAAGTAAAAGTACAGTTTTTTCACTAAAAATGTACCTGAGTAAGAGTAAAAGTACCCATCTTTAAATATACTCTAAAAGTATTAGTTACCCAAAAAAATACTCAAGTAAATGTAACGAAGTAAATGTAACTCGTTACTACCCACCTCTGACCAGTGTACACCATATAAATTTTGCCACAAGTTTGCTATTGGGCAAAATCGACAATTGCCTTTGTAAAAAATCTTTCTTACGGCATTTTATTTAGAAGAAACAATTTTCTTTCCCTGCATTTTTTTCTCTTTTCATTTACTTTAAATCGGACTCCATCATCTTGTATTTTGTTACTGAGCTCGTCACAATGTATTCTTGAATTGACTTTAATTTGAGGGACAGAAATCTCTCAGGTTTCATGAACATTACCTTTATTTGCGTTTCAAAGGTGAACGAAAGACTTATGGGTTAGGAATGATGTTAGGGTGAAAAATGATTAAAAGTTTTGGGTAAACTAACACAAACAGTTTAAACATCTCTTAGTTAGGTTTAGTTGTGTTGGAAATCTTTGTTTACTAAGAAAGTGTTGAAGTTGAAATGTGCAGTCACATTAACAAATTGTCTCAAATGTAAAGCGCTTTGAGTGCCTAGAAAAGCGCTATATAAATGTAATGAATTATTATTATTATAAAGTTTTGCTGTGAAGTCATGAAAAAAGTCTAGATTTAAGTGACGTTTTGTGCAAAATAAGCTCTTACAGTTACACTTACACTTACTCTAACAACCATATCCTGGTGAAAAAAAGTTGCAGACAATTGCAGATATTATAATGTTGATTACATTAACATTAACTGTTTCTTAACACATTTAAGTACACTTTTAAAAAGTGCACATTAAACATTAAAAAGTACACTATACAGTACATATTTTAAAGCATTGTTTTAATCTTTTGTTGCGCTTTACACTTATTTTAACTAACATACTAATTTTAACTGTAGTGTGTTGTTTGATATCATAGTTTTTTTTTTTAACAAGGGTAAGGTAAAAGAAACCTCTAGTTTTATGTGGGTTTACACAGAACATCAATCACTTAAAATGAGAATTTTATTGGCCATGCAATAGTAGTGACTACAAAAGGTATGAGTGTTTTGTAGTGAAGTGACATTTACCTCACAGTTGATGCAATTATATGCATAGCTTTGGCAAGTGCTCAGGCTACCACTATTGTGTTATTATTAACACTAGATACATTGTTTCTATGGCTGCATGCTTTGGCCTGGCATTTTAAAATGAGTGGAGTTTCAGGCATCTTCGTGGTCGACTACTTCTAGATGCATATCTGTATCTGTTGCTGCCATAGAGGCAGCTCACAGCCCAGCAGCGGGGTTGACGGGAAAGGTCGTCTCATCTGCATAACTCCACGTTACTGTTAATGTGTGCTGTGATTGGATTGTGCCTTGTGGCCAGTCAAGCGATGAAATTTCTTATTTCATGCCCTCCTAAATGAATTCTTCTCCAAGGGCTCCAGTGTGTTGGGAATGTAGCTCATTCTCTGAATGGATAAGCAGGGAAGATTGAGTGTGTGTGTGTGTGTGTGTGTGTTTGTTTTAATATAACTGTGTGAAAGTAGGGAATCATATTACAGTAAGGAAAAAATAATTTTCAGGAAAATAAATTAATAAATTAAGTTTTCAATCCAGCATGTTTGTCTTGAAAAATCTCCTTGTTATGCTTTCTCTGGTCTAACCGAAATCCAGCTTGGTTAAAAACACCAGAAAAACAAGTAACTTGCTGTTAAATGGCCAGCAATACTCTCAAAGGTTAAACCCGAATGTTTACATCTAAAGTACCATTAGAACATCCTGATATTGATTTGCCATGATATAATCCTGTCCCTGATAACATAGAAGTGATTGATTATCACTTGTGCTGTCTGTATGTCTAAAGTATTGAGTTTGCCAATCAGTCAGATGACTTCACACTGAGGCTGCTTAGAGTCCTATTGACATTTGCATTATTGGCTCCCTGTGATTGGTGACACATCAACTTTTTCTCTGTTGTCTGCCATGGCCTTTAAAGCAAGAGCCGTTTTTGCTTTCATGGTGTTTTTACACTTGGCTTGTCTGTTCAGGGTCTGTTCAAAAGTAATGATGACAAGCAATGACAGTGGAATCAATCACTTAAATCACTTGGGTTGCATCTGAAATTCCATATTCTATGAGTAGGTACATCTTTTAATTACTTCCCAACAGTTAAAAAAGTAAATTGTATGAATGGGTTGAAGTATGAATGCAATCAAAATAAACTACATACAGCATATTGTCATTGTCCTGCTAGTGTCAGTTGCGTTGCTTCACTGTCATTCACAAATCTTCTCCTGTGGCCTCATGGGATTGTAAAAATGTCCTTTAGATGTGTCATTCGGTCATACATACCATACACATTTTCACCTACTGTTTTATTAATACTGTTAAACTGTTTTTTTTACACATGCTGTTTTTCACATACTACATAATAGGGAAGAATACGATTTCGGATGCAGCCAGTGTGTTGGCAAAAGATAGATGTGGTTTGGCATTGATCACACGGCCACACAATGTTCATCTTGATCTTCACTGAGTTCAGCCATTAAAGTGATTGCTTCATTTAATCAGCCTCTTTTCCATTTGACCATCTTCCTCACCCATAATTCCTCTGTTAGATCACTTTGTGCGTACATCCAACCTTGTACCTCTTATTTAAAGGAGTTAACCTGTGTGGAAATTACAAGATGAAGACAAGGAGATAGCATCTCTCAGTCAGAATGGAAAAGATTTTAGTTTAATCTCACAAAGCTGCAGGTTACAATGAATCTGCCATGTTGTGAGATAATCAGAAAAACCTTTGTGGCCACAGCGTTCTCTTTTATCCACCAGTTTCCTGGCTGATTCTACGTGATGTTTTTATCAGAACAGTGATTGTAAAAGCTGATCTTACATCATCCTGTGTGATTCATTTTATTTTTCACTCCCTCAAATCTCATTAGTGAGGTTTGCTAAGGAAGACAGAGTCAGGGAGAGTTACAAACAAGCAAGCACAATAACTTTTTCTTGCGAAATCGTAAAAAAAAAACAAAAAAAAAAACAAATCATGTTAGTCTTGGCCATCTTGGCCAGTGTCCAAATGTGTGTGATCAGGTGAAAGATCACCCTGTTATGAACTTGCCTCTTGGTTTATCTGTGTTCCCTCTCTCTCCAGAAGAGGATAAATCAATTGCACTTACAGAACAGTGGAAGGCAGAGCTGATATCAGCATGATGCATTATGGGTACGCTCTGCAGTAAAAGCAGTGGCTGTATTTTAACAAAAAAGCATTATTCTCTTTAATTGAGATTCACTGGCTCCGGCTGGACATTAATAGGGGTTTCGGGGTGACACGTGAGCTTCTGTGCGTGTTGTACACGTCTGCTGCCTCTGAATATTCGCAACATCTTTTATCATACTTTTGGGATGATTTTTGCTCAGCTACAAAGTCCTGCCGTGCTCTTTCCCCCACTACGCCCCCTCCAACATGACCCGCAAGCTTTACTCTCAGAGCATTGACCTGAAACTGTTTCCTGCAGAGGTTCTGATGAGCTCTACCCTGACCCGAGGTCTCAGGCCAGCGGTGGGCAGCAGTGTCACACTCCACAGCCACTCTGAAACTCCTGCACTTCCACTAATGAGGGAACGTGCTGGAGCCTGCAGAAGCACGAATGCTAACAACCCCGACTGCACAACATGAGGTCATTCGGGGTCCGCTGCATGAGGCCTGTAACAGTCCTGTAATACAGTGGAAGCCAGAGGAAAAAAGGTGTGTGCGTTGACAAAGGTGGTCCGGATAAGACTGAACAGATTTAATTGTGTAATTCACCCGTTTCATGATTGTAGGTTGAATGCGTGGTGGTTTTCAATCGATTGAACAATAGTCCTTATAGCAATGAGTCTTTTTATTCAGGCAAAGAAGGCGACTTTGCACTAGCAATTTTCAATGCTTTGTTGCATTATCCATCCTGTCAGTTACAGAATCCACTTTCTTTGTTTCTTTTTGAGTTTAAAGACTGAAGTTACTGTGCCTTGTTTTGATGGGGGAAAATAATACGGTTTTAGCGTTCAGCACTGGGTACTTGACCACATGTGGCTTTACTCTCGCTGTCACTCGGCCACAGGTAGAACTCAATTACAGACCTTTAAAATGGAGTCATTTCAAACACCAACCACTGAGAAAATGGTCCCACCAAGGTCAGTGAAAGTAACGCAGAACCAATTAGTTTCTTCAGTCAAGCTCTTTAGTGCTCTCACTGAAATGTGTACTTGTTGAGAGGAACCAAGGTCAACGTGAATGAGGATGATTCTTTTTACTGTATTTGTGAGATGTGTAAGATATTGTATGTTGCTTTTGCTTTTTAGACTGATGGATGACGCATGACAGGGGTCTGATATGATTAGTCTTTTGTCTGAGAAATGAGTTGAGACTCTATGGCTATATTTATATAGCCATATATTTATATTTACACACCGCAGCAGAATACTGCTGTCTGGCTTTTTCGGGGTGATAAATAAAAAATGTAATGCTGACAGTGATCCAGACCAGCCTGACACAGCAAGACTGGCTCAACCAGTGGTGTGAGTTTACCACTATTCTATTGATCTAACTGGCAATGTTACAGATATTGATACTAATACTACTATCTCGAATTAAATAGATTTTTTTTTTTTTTCTGATTTTTGATTATGGCAATATTATATTTGAATACTCTCATTTATAACATTGCAACCCTGGCGCATTGGAAAAACAAGCCTCCTCTTACATTATTGCATCATTGAAACTACAGTATAACTCCAAAAAACACACCTATGTAAAAATTGTTGTAGTTTCCAGCTGAAATGAACACTAGTGGTAGTAAAACACCAACAATTTTTATTTCTTCTACTTTTATACAGGCATATTATCGATTAGTGGCGTATTTTTACTCATTTTTGCATGGTTCCTTGTACAAATCCTATGGTATGACCTTAAAACATGTTTACCATATAGTGCATGATTAGAAAATGAATACATTTTGATGTTTGCATCACATAACCAGACTTGGTAAACATGCTCGGTAGCTCACCTGGTACCTGGTACCTGGCACTCGAAAGAAGTGCTAAAAATGGCTGAAAATGACATTTGCTTTAGCAAACTATTATTTTTTTTTTTACTTGTGTAGGGTAGGGTTTGGTGACATTTAATTTGCTGCGATAAATGCAGGAACGAACAGAAAAATTTTGCTACTGTCACATACATCTGTTTCAAAGAAAACTGAATGTGCTTTTAATGCTAAGCACTGGAATTTTTTCTCTTGAAACTACCATAAAATGTACAAAAAGCAACATTGCATAATATATATATATATAATATGTAATATTATATAATATATATAATTTGACAAAATGTTGCTACAGGCACTTTTTTTTTTTTGCTTTCATGAGACTGGCTTGAACATTTATTAGCCTTAAACTGTTCAGATTACTTGGTAGTAGTTATCAATCTACAATGAAAAATGAAAAATAAGTTAACTTTTTAACAAACAAACTTATTAAACTTTTTTTAAGCTTTGTTGTGATTTAGTCCTACACAACTACTATTTGCTAAAAGTTTGCTCATGCTTGGGGTCAGTCCAAACTTCACTGTTTATGAAACAGATATAAATGATACTTCTAAAGGTGTCCTATTATTATTATTATTATTATTATTAAAATTAAAGGTTTACTGTTATGATTTCATAGAGATTTGACTTTTGGCTTGGTCTAGTAAGTAAAATCAGCTAATAGTCGAAACTGTATGCTTGTAGTGGCACAAAAATCCACCATAAACACAATTTTTATGTTTAAACTGACAAGTCACAACTGACTGAACAGTCTGAACACAAGCACAGTTGACATCTCAATCACTACTGCTATCGTCCACTCCCAGATCAAGAAAAATATCAGAAATGGGGATATTATGTGGTTGGAGAATAAATTTAAAGCTTCTGTTAATGAATACACGGTAACTAAACAGATGAACATTTTGCCTGGATGTGTTCAGATAAAAGCAGTGTCCTGAAATATCTATTTTCATCTTTCACTACAGTCACAGGTATTACTAAAGGCTATTGCAAGTTAGAGGACACTGGCTTGACAGTTTTTCAGAGACTGACTGACATTATTTAATTCACTCCTGTCTGCTGTTGTATGAGTTGACAATTTAAGAGTCAGACCTGAGAGTAAATCCCAAATCAATAGTTGCCAGTCCCAGTCTCCGACTAGATGGACAATAAGGAATGTTCAGATGAAGCAATGCTTTAAAAAAAACAACAACATCTTAAGTTTTATGACAGCTCTTTGCCTGCATTAAGTGTTTGTCTGTATTTGACCCAAGGCCTTTTATTTCTCAGTGCTGATGTGCAGTTTTACACTAGAGGGAGCTGTTCCTCTGTACTGCCTGCTATGCTGTGAGTCTTCACACCACAGGCAACCTCATTGCCCTTCACTTTGCAATGGCTGTTTAATCTCTTTGAGTACTTTATAAAGATATGAGAAAACATGCACTTATTATGTGGCCTCCTTAATATCTGCTTTGTTTCCCTAATGGCCCTGCACTCACGGTGAATCAAGGTGACAATGTTTGTGCTTGCATTTGAATGTGTGTGTTTATGACATAACAAGCACTCAGTGTTTCTACTAGTATTTGTTTACCCCTTTTTGGTTAACATTTCTGCTGGTAAAGGTGTAGTTCACCTCCAAATTAAAATTCTGTCATGTCATTTCAAACCTGACAAAACTGTATGACTTTATTCTATTGCACACAAAAGCAAAGAGAACATTTTTTTCAGTATTTCTCCTTTTATGCTCCACAGAATAATAGTCATACAGGTTCAAAGCAACAAAAGGGTAAGTAATTACCAAAATTATAATTTAGGGTGAACTATCCTTAATACAGCATTTGAGCAATTCTTTCCTGCCTAAAGAAATCATGCAGAAAAAAAAAAAAATCACCCCCATTCATAGAGAAAAAATTGTTGGTTAATGCTAGTTATATGAAGGTATTGTTGTCTGTATATGTGTCCTTGACGATTATGCCCTATTCAGTGACTTTGAATCACCAATTTCAAACCTTGACATTTGACGAAAACATAGTCCCCATGGAGTTACATGCACGTTACGGAATCTTCGCCTACACTCAACAACATTGTTCCTCCTGCGTCTGTGATGTTTTCATCTCGATCTGTTTTGCTGATGCTTCTAACACCTTGAGTTTCAAAGAACTGCTTGATGGATTCTCAGAATTCTCAAGGCGATTAAAGTGGAATTGATCAGCGGTGGTAATTTGTTGAAAGCATGTTTAGATGTTGACGGCACATGGCTTTGAAGTTTGTTAGATGAGAATTAAAGATTATTTAAAGACCCTGTGAAATGAATCAATTTTTTGTTCATGTAAAGGTAATAGATCATTGCAGCGATGATGTATTTTTGTAGGCCAACTCAGAAGTTAGGATCATCCTAGTCTCAGCCTCAGACGTCACGCCCACGGACCGTTGGCTAAACGTCTGATGCATATGGCACACAAAAGTGGAAACACTTCAGGAGTTTCGAAGTCATCATCGGATTGGTTGAATTATACAGGATTTCTGGGAGACGTGTGTGTCGCGTTCTTTAACGTTCTGCCTGGAAACAAAGATGCCTTGATGCCAAACCCCCTCACGAAAGAAGAAAGCCGTCGTGTTTACAACTGTGACGACGAGCGCTTATCAGGATAAACTAAATGCTGGATTTTCAAAAGTATGTGAAATATTCAATTTCGCGGCATAGAATCTTTAAAACATGTCCGAGAGTTTTACACACCAGTCTGTTATTGTGACGACATTTCCACACCCCGAAACGTGAGGCTGAACGAAACGAACTGTGATTGGTTGTTTGACATGTCGGTCAAACGGCCTCATGGGCGGGCCTTGGCCAAGCTTGCCAGGGATTCCAGACCTTCAGCCATCACTCTGAAGGTCTGGCTACGCGAGACTAGCATCATCCTGGTTCTCTCAACCAAAAACAATAGAATTTTTCCATTGGTTTAAGGATTATTGCAGAAAATAAGCTTTGAGACCAGCAAAAGTTTATGATTCTTGCACGTTTTGTTCATCATTTTGATGAAGACAACTTTTATCAATTTTGAAACCTAAATACAATTGTCCGAAGAAAACAAATCTACACCACAGTCTCATGACTTTAGCATCACCAACATTTTCAATGAAGTTTGCGTTAGAAGAGTTTGCAAGAGCACGATTATAAACACAAACAAGGCTGTGAAAGTGGACTAGTGAGTGGATGATTTCAGCTGGTGGACGTGATGACATTTACTGTAGTCCCTGTAGTCCTATTTAGCCACGTGTTAGCAGCCACCTTTTTCAAGAGAAGTAAAAGCTTTAAAAAATCACAAGGGGATCTTACTGATGTATTTTATTGAATAAAGTGTGAAAATATCTTGAACTTGAGTTCACTACAGACCTTATGTCAGGAATTTATCCAAAAAACCCCCACTGACAGATGATGGAACTGGAAGTGCTAAATTGCAAACTTGTTTCTGGGTTTTGGCTTACAAAATAGGTCATCCCTGCAGGACTCTATAGCTTTTAGTTTAAATTTATTGCTAAACCACAACTTCTGTATAATTAATGTTTAATATTTACCGTCAATGGTAAAACAAGCTTTTTGCTCCCTAAATGGTGTAGTTAAATGGAAAGTGACAGGAGGAACATTTTCATTCTTGGGAACATTTTATTGGACAAAAGTTTGTGTACACTTCTGCAAATCAGATAAGTCATCCTGTATTTCCATTATTGAAGAAAGAAGCTTTTATATTAAGGTCTTTTTAGAAGGATGTTGTGTTTGGTAGGATCCACTGCTGTTCACTCTATCAGAGATGGAGCAAATCTTGCTAGGGACGGAACTGATGCAGTTTGCAATGGTATAAAATGGATAATGAGTGAGAGAGTGGCTGCAGTGTTAGATATCAACTCATTACTTGTATGTCCAAGGTCCTTCACACCAATAACCTGTAAGCAGCCCAGCCTCGCCACTAACAAGAGAGGAAAATCGAAGAATTTCTTGTTGTTTTATAAGCCTTGTCAGCTTTTTCTTTCTGCTCTGGAACAAAATTATGTTCCATATGAACACAAACTGCCACACTATGTCTTCCAAACAGCTGAGAGCATTTCAGTATTTATTGCTTTTCAATCAGTTTTGTGTATACAAGTAAACAAGATTAGAATTGAGAACAAGAACATGGATTCAAACCTTTATTTTGAGTTAATAGACCTCTATCATTAAAATATTGTCTACAACTCGAATTCCGGAAATGTTGGGACGTTTTTTAAATTTAAATAAAATGAAAACTAAAAGACTTTCAAATCACATGAGCCAATATTTTATTCACAGTAGAACACAGAGAACATAAATGTTTAAACTGAGAAATGTTACACTTTTATCCACTAAATGAGCTCATTTCAAATTTGATGCCTGCTACAGGTCTCAAAAAAGTTGGCATGGGGGCAACAAAGGGCTGAAAAAGCAAGAAATTTTGAAAAGATTCAGCTGGGAGAACATCTAGCAACTAATTAAGTTAACTGACATCAGGTCTGTAACATGATTAGCTATAAAAGGTATGTCTTAGAGAGGCAGAGTCTCTCAGAAGTAAAGATGGGCAGAGGGTCTCCAGTCTGTGAAAGAGTGCGTAAAAAGATTGTGGAATACTTTAAAAACAATGTTCCTCAACGTCAAATTGCAAAGGCTTTGCAAATCTCATCATCTACAGTGCATAACATCATCAAAAGATTCAGAGAAATTTGAGAAATCTCTGTGCGTAAGGGACAAGGCCAAAGACCTTTGTTGGATGCCCGTGGTCTTCGGGCCCTCAGACGACACTGCATCACTCATGGGCATGATTCTGTCATTGACATTACTAAATGGGCCCAGGAATACTTCCAGAAACCACTGTCAGTAAACACAATCCGCCTTGCCATCTGCAGATGCCAACTAAAGCTCTATCATGCAAAAAGGAAGCCATATGTGAACATGGTCCAGAAGCGCCGTCGTGTCCAGTGGGCCAAGGCTCATTTAAAATGCACTGTTTCAAAGTGGAAAAGTGTTCTATGGTCTGACGAGTCCAAATTTGACATTCTTGTTGGAAATCACGGACACCGTGTCCTCCGGGCTAAAGAGGAGGGAGACCTTCCAAAAGCCAGCATCTCTGATGGTATGGAGGTGCATAAGTGCATACGGTATGGGCAGCTTGCATGTTTTGGAAGGCACTATGAATGCTGAAAGGTATATAAAGGTTTTAGAACAACATATGCTCCCCTCCAGATGACGTGTATTTCAGCAGGACAATGCAAAACCACATACTGCAGCTATTACAACAGCATGGTTTCGTAGTAGAAGAGTCCAGGTGCTGAATTGGCCTGCCTGCAGTCCAGATCTTTCACCTATAGAGAACATTTGGCGCATCACGTCAAATACGATCACAAACTCTTCAGCAGCTGGAAACCTATATCAGGCAAGAATGGGCCAAATTCCAACACCAAAACTCCAGAAACTCATAACCTCGATGGCCAGACGTCTTCAAACTGTTTTGAAAAGAAGAGGAAATGCTACACCATGGTAAACATGCTGCCGTCCCAACTATTTTGAGACCTGTAGCAGGCATTAAATTTGAATTGAGCTCATTTTGTGAAATTTCTCAGTTTAAACATTCATGTTCTCTATGTTCTAGTGTGAATAAAATATTGGCTCATGTGATTTGAAATTGTTTTAGTTTTCATTTTATTCAAATTTAAAAAACGTCCCAACATATCCGGAATTCGGATTTTGTATTTTGTATTTTGTTCCACAGAAAAAATAATTATACAAGTTTGGAATGGCATGAGGATGAGTTAATGATGTGAATTGGTCCATTTGGACAGTTCGAACAATTCACGTGGATGAACCAATTAAAAAAAGGTAGTTGCTGTTCGTCACTATGTTTTGAGTTAGTTTTGGTGTTTTAAGTTTTAGTGGTTGTGTGAAGTGTAAATATACTTATTTAAATCCTGTCACTTTAATTGAGATCCTCATTGATTTTGTGCCACATACATATACAATTATATTGTCTAGTAGTTACAGTATGTAGATATATTGATCCCTTAAATTATGAGTTTCTACAGGATATCTACAATGCTCAGTGTGTAGTGAGACGCTCGCAGTGTGGATTGGAGCTCGGCTTCTGTAATACATTATAAGCAGACGTCTTCAGCGGAAAGCACTTTGGGTAAATAGACCCAGTTGAGGCTGAGCCCTAATTGGCAGTCAAGGGAGCGTGGGTGAGATTACCAATTATTACAGAGCACAAAGCATGAGCTATAAAAGCCCCTTCTGGAGTCTGGTGGAAAAGGCAAATTTGCACAGATGCTGAAACAAAAGACGTACTGCAATGTAGCAGAAATTATTAGTATGGGAATAGCTGATGATGAGAAGTACTTCAGACTTTGAAATTGTGATAGTCCAGTTTACTAAAACTGGTACATTTGATCAATAAATATAAAGTATTTTTTAAACCAGTGATTATCAGCCAAAAACCTCTTTATATGTAGTCTAGTTTCAGCTGTAACAGGATACATCCATGCAGGTGATGTTCTGAAATATGTGGTGGCTAGAGGTTTTTTTTAATATTTATTTGAATGCTTGTTTCTGTTTCAACTCAAATTGTGAAACTCGTGTATTAAATAAATTCAGTGCACACAGGCTGAAGTAGTTTAAGTCTTTGGTTCTTTTAAAATGATGTGATGATTTTGGCTCACATTTAACAAAAAAACCCACCAATTCACTATCTCAACAAATTAGAATATGGTGACATGCCAATCAGCTAATAAACTCAAAACACCTGCAAAGGTTTCCTGAGCCTTCAAAATGGTCTCTCAGTTTGGTTCACTAGGCTACACAATCATGGGGAAGACTGCTGATCTGACAGTTGTCCAGAAGACAATCATTGACACCCTTCACAAGGAGGGTAAGCCACAAACATTCATTGCCAAAGAAGCTGGCTGTTCACAGAGTGCTGTATCCAAGCATGTTAACAGAAAGTTGAGTGGAAGGCAAAAGTGTCAAAGAAAAAGATGCACAACCAACCGAGAGAACCGCAGCCTTATGAGGATTGTCAGGCAAAATTGATTCAAGAATTTGGGTGAACTTCACAAGGAATGGACTGAGGCTGGGGTCAAGGCATCAAGAGCCACCACACACAGACGTGTCAAGGAATTTGGCTACAGTTGTCGTATTCCTCTTGTTAAGCCACTCCTGAACCCCAGACAACGTCAGAGGCGTCTCACCTGGGCTAAGGAAAAGAAGAACTGGACTGTTGCCCAGTGGTCCAAAGTCCTCTTTTCAGATGAGAGCAAGTTTTGTATTTCATGTGGAAACCAAGGTCCTAGAGTCTGGAGGAAGGGTGGAGAAGCTCATAGCCCAAGTTGCTTGAAGTCCAGTGTTAAATTTCCACAGTCTGTGATGATTTGGGGTGCAATGTCATCTGCTGGTGTTGGTCCATTGTGTTTTTTGAAAACCAAAGTCACTGCACCCGTTTACCAAGAAATTTTGGAGCACTTCATGCTTCCTTCTGCTGACCAGCTTTTTAAAGATGCTGATTTCATTTTCCAGCAGGATTTGGCACCTGCCCACACTGCCAAAAGCACCAAAAGTTGGTTAAACGACCATGGTGTTGGTGTGCTTGACTGGCCAGCAAACTCACCAGACCTGAACCCCATAGAGAATCTATGGGGTATTGTCAAGAGGAAAATGAGAAACAAGAGACCAAAAAATGCAGATGAGCTGAAGGCCACTGTCAAAGAAACCTGGGCTTTCATACCACCTCAGCAGTGCCACAAACTGATCACCTCCATGCCACGCCGAATTGAGGCAGTAATTAAAGCAAAAGGAGCCCCTACCGAGTATTGAGTACATATACAGTAAATGAACATACTTTTCAAAAGGCCAACAATTCAGTAAAAAATGTTTTTTTTTATTTTTTTATTGGTCTTATGAGGTATTCTAATTTGTTGAGATAGTGAATTGGTGGGTTTTTGTTAAATGTGAGTCAAAATCATCACAATTAAAAGAACCAAAGACTTAAACTACTTCAGTCTGTGTTCACTGAATTTATTTAATACACGAGTTTCACAATTTGAGTTGAATTACTGAAATAAATGAACTTTTCCACGACATTCTAATTTATTTTTTTCAAGCCATGGTCAGATCGCTAACCCCTTATATTTATATGTATTTTATACTGTTATTAAATCTCATTGATCTACATTACAAGCTATCAGAATTTCATCTTACGTTTTGACCATATAAATATTACCAAATTTCTGAATAAAGTTGAGGTGTTTTTCTCCTCGAGATCAGACTATGTAAGCCAAAAGCCTGAGATATATCAAATATAACAAACATTCCAGTTCCATCCAAATCTGCTGAGCTTTCTGTGGAGTTCTGCAGGCACAGATTCCATGTGCTCCTGCTCCTAACTAAACACTGCAGTGTCTGCATGTGTGCATAGAGCTGGAAGTCACACAATGGCTTCACAGTGAATACATCAACAAGATTGTCTGCTGGAAAAAAAAAAAAAAATGCAGAACAGATTGCATTTTACCTCCACTTTTAATATGCAGTTAAGTTGGGATACACTGGAAGATTACAGCACCTGAGAAAAATCATCACATGAAGTCATATTTCCTTCAGTTAAATGATCCAGACCTTCAATTTAGCTGCAAAAGCAAGCATTGTACAGCAATATCAATGCTTAATACACACAGCTCGTAGTTGTTTCTGTATGACTGATGTGTGCTTTATATACCTCGGCTGTGTCTTATTATACAGCAGCATTTTAAAGCACCCTGCAGCTTTCAGGCGCTGTGTTTGTCGCATACATCAACCACCCAGTGAAATGTGGAACACAATGCTACATGATCCCTGCACGTGTTTATATATGTTTATGTGCATAGGAAGGGCAGCTTTCTGTGTCAGATTGGCGAGTGGAAATGGATACGATGTTAGCTCGGGTAATTTTAGACGACACAGTGCAATCAATAGCAGTTGAGGTACAAAAAGGAAAATCGATGGCTTAATTTGTCTTAAGGCAGAACGGGATCGCACGGTGACACCTCCTTTCTCAGCAGCGCACTGGATGTGGAACAAACCAAAGCTCTGTCAACTTTAGACCTGTCATAATGAGAGCATCGATTAGACCAGAGCCTTGACAGGGGTTAAATTAAAGAAGACATGGGTTAACAGCTAATGTGCATCAACACAAGTTTTATCAGTGTTGATCATTGGTCTTTTACAAGCAGCCTAATGCTGAACTGCCACTACTCCTGTTCAGATGATTCATGCAGCAACCTACAATTTTTGTTATCTCCTTTGGCTTTAAAATGAGCCTCTTTTTGTGGGAGGAGTAACTCGCGCCACTGTGAAAAGCACATTCATCTCAGTGAAGGTAGTGCATTTTATTAGTGTTTTTTAGATGACTCTATCCATTTGTAACCCATACAAAGGGACTCTCACAGCGACTAAAAGCCACATAAATCTTTGTTAAAGGAGTAGTTTATGTAGAAATGAAAATTCTGTCATCATTTACTCACCTTTATGCTGTTTCAAACCCAAATGATTTCTTTCTTCTTTCTTCATATTTTTATATTTCTATTATTTATATTTTATTTCAGCATCATTTCAATTACTAAATTAAATTAAATTAAATTAATTTTATTCCCTGGAAATCTTCCTGTGCCTCTTAAATGCAATGACGTCAAATGTCTTTGTTTGTCACATCTCTCATAACAGACTGTCATGATTATGATGAAAGAATTTACCATTTTGGTCTAGCTTTTACTTTCAGAATAAGATTAAATAATAAACAGATATATTTTCTCTAGGTTGGATCCATGGCACATTCCCAAGATAAAATGCTTTGTATTCCTGCCCATTACAACAGCAACACAGTCAATTACTCGAGCAGTGGGAGGGAATGTGGAAAGTAGCCCAGAGTAGGTGAGGAAAATAAAATGGGCAAATAAACTGCAGTTAATTGCATAGGAAGAGTTAGCACCAGGTGGCTAATGATTGAGGTCAATTTCCTGGAAGCTGTGCTGGATCATGGGATTGTACGCTGAGATTCATGATCGCACCCTCAGTTTATGTCTAATATGCTTCATATCGGACAGGCAAGTGGTCTTTAAAGACTTAATTCAGAAGCTCCTTGTTTTATCACACTAGATTAGCTCTCCGCTGACAAAAAAAAAAAAAAAAAAAAAAATAGAGAGTTCATTTTCTGATAACAGTGATATAGAGGGAAGGGATAGATATCAGATCTTCATATGCTGTTGATAATTTATTAGAGTTTTATCATAATACTGGTTTTATGATATGTCCCATATTGCAGTTCTTTTTAGGTTTTGAAAGTACATAGTGATTAGACAAGGAAAACTTTTCAACTTTCAACTAAATTTACATGTTCAGCTTATTGTTAGTTTGGTATATTTTATTATTTGACATTTTGGAGGGAACATTATTTCACGTTGTAAAATGGTGTGTGGTGTATCCCCCCAAAAATGTAATTATATTTATAAATTAATTATTTGTAATATTTGAACTGAACTGAATTTGTCAAAATAACTAATTATATATATATATATATATATATATATATATATATATATATATATATATATATATATATATATATATAAAATAAATGAATACCTTTGAACTTAAATGTATTTGAAAATAGTTTTTTTTAAATTTGAACTTGAAAACTATATACGTTTTTCTAAACCATATTAAACCAACATTAATACAAATATTACATCTTAAATAATGTATTATTGTTATTATTATTGGAAATTATATGGAATATATTATTTATTAATATTATATGGAAATTATTATTATTATTATGGTCACACTTTATTTTAAGGTTCAATTCTCGCTATTAACAAACCATTAACTACGACTTTTGCCTAAATAAACTCCTAATTTGCTGCTTATTAATAGTTAGTAAGGTAGTTGTTAAGTTTAGGTGATGGGTAGGATTAGGGATGTAGAACATGGACATGCAGAATATGTGCTTTATAAGTACTAATAAAAAGCCAATATGTTAATAATAGGCATGCTAATAAGCAACTAGTTAATACTGAGAATTGGTCCCTATACTAAAGTGTTACCATAATTGGTATTATTATTTGGCCCATTAACCAACATTACAATCATCAAGAAAATCCCATTCCCAAGGTTGATTGTGATCTGTCACGATTCACTCAGAGTTGTGAAGACTCGAGAAGAACTATCCAAGTATTCAATTATGAACTCAACTCAAGTGGAATGAAAAAGTTGACTCAGACATTTCCACACTGAAGCAACAAATACCTGATGGATTAAAACTCTAGTCGTGCAGATAGGAAAACCAGCCATCTAGAATGGCAACAGTTTTGATTAGTTTGTACTTCTCTCTGGCTCTGTGAAATGCACTTGATTTGGACAGCCTCTCAAGCGAATCTCTGGAGAGTCTCTTGGGTGCCGTGACTGGGCTGCAGCAGTGGTGCCAGACATCACAGCCACCTTCAAAACCTGCAGAACTCGTCCTCGGGGAGTAGGGCAAGAGGTCTCCCACGCTGCTGATGTAGGGCTTGTGTTCTGCGAAGGATGACTTCATTTTCTCTTAATCTGCACACGGCCCCTCTGAGCTATTGAGTCGCACAGAAAAGCAACCGCAATTGCTTTTCCTTATTCGACTCCGAGCTGTCATGCTCTCCTGAACAACACAATCGTAATGCAATTTGGGGGTTAATTTCATGTGATTAGAGCTATAAAGTACAGTAGCTTTACCTCGCAGTGCTGAGACTGTTCGTTTTTCTTTGTAATTTGCACACAGCCGCAGATGTGACAGGCTCTATTGAATCACAGAGGTGTCTGAATTCCTGCGACATTTCCGCCAAGTACTGTTTTCACCGGTACATACGTGTCTGTGTATGTATTTGGGAGGTCCTCAGGTAACCTCGGTGTAAAATAGCAGATGGGTAGTGATTCTGCAGCGTGAGAGGTCTTTGATGAGGCTCTGCAGAGCATGAGGCAGACACATCCAGTCGGCAAAGCCAGACTGCTGGGGCCTGGTGGGCCGCTGGGGTGCACACACCTGAAAGATAAATGACTGGAACAAATCTGCTTCCTGTCTACCTCTGCTCCCCCTCTCCAGCCTCACTCAGAGGCTAGACTGTTTCAGCAGCTGCCATATGACTGATAACCACATAGTGTTGTGAGGTGCTGCTTTCAGAACATTCCCTTGGATTAAAGATGCACACTACACATATGTAGTATAAAAACAAAGCAACACCTTGCTATAATGTAGCACATGAAAAATGTGATTTGCATGCAAGTAGAGCGTGTTTAGCAGCTCTACAACAATGCAATTTAACCCCTGTCTTTACCTACTACTTCTGTCCTGCATCCTAAAGGTATGGTCACAGCCAATTTTCACAGCATTCAGTGAATTTTCACAGGTGAAGTCAAGTCATTTCAGTAGGAATCTGCACAATTAGGAATCTTGCATGAGGGCAAAAGATTTCCATACATCAGGTTCAAGTTGGTCACCTAAATTTGCCATGTTGACCAATAGAACACTGCTTGGTTTGACTTCAGTGTGAGCTGTGATTCATACAATGGTAGGCTATTTACAATGGACCAAATTTCACTGATGTATTACCTTCTACTTTTAACCTTGACACTTAGCCTCCATTCTGAGTGTATGTTTCTGAATTGGGGATCCTAATCATCAAATTAAGTTCGAGATATACCTATATATCGTATATATCAATATATTGTATACCTATATAATCAGGATGTATTTAATGAATGGTATGTCTGCATGCTATGCATGTCTTCATTTTAGCCCACCACCTCCCCAGCACCACCTGCCTAGATCTGCTATGGGGATCTTCCTCTCTCTAGCAGCAGCAGCATGTTTCTTTTTAATTTTATGATCCAATCATTTAGCAGAAGCAAGTCAACTGGCAGCAGCAGCATAGCAAATCAAGACCAAACCTATGCACATTTTATTTACATTAATAAAGATTTTACAATCTAGTTGTCATGACTGAAATTTATATAAATTCACCAAGAATTCTTCAAAATAGTTACTGTAAAGTTTCTTATGGGATTTGGTTCTAAAGACTGAGGGTTAGGATCCAGGATAAATGAAGGGGTAAGTAGTCAGGATTCAGAATGAGGTTAAGGATCAGAATTAAGGGTTGGAGTTAGGATTTCATACTGGAAGTTACAGGTTAAGGTTAGGAATAGGAGGTAAAGGCCTGAATATACTTCACTTGCATGCACAGCCGCAGTCACACAGCTTTGAAAGTATACTCAACCATGGATAGACAAGTTCGACACGTGTAGACTTCGTGTAGACCTAGTAGTCTTTTTCTGTCGCAACATTCATCTCACGCCTATACTGTTGTACGCAGACCGTCCACGCAGTCACAAAAAATCGGCTGACACTTCTGATGATGAAAATTGCATCACGTGGCACCCGCTTCGGATATTATCACTCGATTGAATGGGCGTTATCAGTGGTTATCAGCTCATAGATATGGGCCAGAAGGGGCCTGCTGCGCCTACTGGTAGGCTGAGAAGGCTGTTATCATCGATCCACATGGTTAATCACCACACGCATGTATGAAGGGGAAGTTACCGCTGGAGTACCAACAGGGGCGATCGTTTCCTCAATGCCAGCAACTGCACACGGACCAAAGACCAGCGAAATAGCACATTAAAAGATGGATTTAAGATGACTTCAAGATATATATACAGGTACCGTCTCGTAAAATACTCAATCGTTCCGTGTTTATGAATGTTAGTTATTGATTTAAAATTTGCCTATGGTGGGAAAGGGATAATGTAAAATGTCCACACATTTACCATATTTTTACCATAGTAACTGTCGCTCGACCATGTCATGTGTAGTCAGTGCACAGTAACCACAAAATATACCACGCTTCTCCCACTGTAACCGTAGTTTTACTGTGGTATTTGTAGTTAAAGCACAATAACCTCAATATTTACTATGAGTTTACCTCAGTAACCGTAGTTTTACTGTGGTATTTGTAGTTAAAGCACAATAACCTCGATATTTACTATGAGTTTACCTCAGTAACCTTAGTTTTACTGTGGTATTTGTAGTTAAAGCACAATAACCTCGATACTATGAGTTTACCTCAGTAACCGTAGTTTTACTGTGGTATTTGTATAAAGCACAATAACCTCGATACTTACTATGAGTTTACCTCAGTAACTGTAGTTTTACTGTAGTATTTGTAGTTAAAGCACAATAACCTCGATATTTACTGAGTTTAACTCCGTAACTGTAGTTTTACTGTAGTTAAAACACAATAACCTCAATATTTACTATGAGTTTACCTCAGTAATCGTAGTTTTACTGTGGTATTTATAGTTAAAGCAGAATAACCTCAATATTTACTATGAGTTTACCTCAGTAACCATAGTTTTACTGTGGTATTTATAGTTAAAGCAGAATAACCTCAATATTTACTATGAGTTTACCTCAGTAACCATAGTTTTACTGTGGTATTTGTAGTTAAAGCACAATAACCTCAATACTTACCATGTTTTTACCACAGTAACTGTTTTTACTCTATACTATTTGTAAAGCACAGTAACCACAATGCTTTCCACGCCTTTAATATGTTTTTGTGAAGTAATTGTAATTTAATATTTTTTTCTGTCTTGCAGTTACGTCAGATCACTCCAGCAAATCTTTTAAGAAGCCATCTCTTGTAAAGGTTCCCTCTCTCTCTCTCTCTCTCTCTCTCTCTCTCTCACAGCTTTTCCTTTCCTATTTTTCCAAACTGTAATCCATAATTCATTTACACATATTTTGCTCTCTGTCTTTCTGTGGTTCATCATGGCATATTTTTAAAACTCAATCAAATTTTGACCAGTTCTTTTAGAAAGCTGCTGGAATTAACAGGGAACTTGAACTCGAAGCTCCCAATGCTGATCTTGAAGAAGCTGCCAAGGAGGCTGAACAAGTCCTTCAAAGGTTCAACCCTTCACAGGTTTTGTTGAACACTTTTAGTAATAACTGATTTGCTTTAATGAACACATCCTTGTATTATGTGTTGATCATATCTTTCCTTGTAGTCCTTCTCAAATATTTTGATAACAGATCCTTTTTAACACACTGTGTCTACTCGTATATATTTCTCTTCATTTCAACTGAAAGGAAGACCAAAGGAAGGCCTGTCATGGGATTTGAATTTGGCCATATTGTGCATTTACGGAGAAGACCAAAAGCTGCAAAGGCAAACACTTCCAATGGTACGTCTGTTGTTCTGAGCACCTTGACTGAATTTTACTCCAGTTACATTTTGCACAGCATTTGATCTTTCTTAAACTTTGGTTTACATATCCCACGCCCCCATCAGGAATAACCCTCAACAAAGTGTCATGTTGAAGTACTAATAATTCATACAATTTACCAAGTCAGCAAATTCATATGATATTGTACAAGCATACTCATACAAAAATATACGACTTTTACTCCTACTGCTGTCATTGGCCATTGCCTCAACTCTCATGCAGATTGTGCCCATTGTAAGTAGTCAGAGAGTTTATATCATAAAGTTTATATTAAGTCCATTGTATTCTTTATTAACCTTTACAAATTGACGTCATCTCTTCCCGTTTTTATTGAACACATCTGTCTAAGGAGCAAGAGTCTGGAAATGCTAGTTTAACTTATCATTTGACAAATCAGATCTTCAATTAATTTGGCCAAATCAGATCACTTAAAGCTGTTCACACCAAGAAATATAGAAATATAATGGTAAATATTTTAGCATCCACACCAACAGACGATAATGGTCTGTTTACTGTTAGACACGCTGCAGTTACAGTATGTTGTTGTCTGCTATTTGTTGTTGTCAATGTTTTTATTGTTCATCATGTAATTATTTTCTTCCTGTCTTGCAGGATTTCTCACAGATTACTTAGTCCTTCTCCATCAGTTCTCCACAATATCTGCCCTTCCAAAAGCTTCCACATCTCTCTCTCTCTCGTGTGGCACATCTGCTCTCAGTCCTTTACTGCCAACTTCCAGTCTTAGCATGTCTACTTGTTTTAATTTCTACTTTACAGTCAACACTTCCATCTCCCACTCCCATCACTATATATATATATATATATATATATATATATATATATATATATATATATATATATATATATATATACACATACAGTATATATATATATATTCTTGATGAAAATTATAATTGTCTAAAACAATTATAATTGTTAACTATTTTCAATTGATCAATTGGTCCTGCATTTAGTCACACTAGAAGCAAACAATGATTACAGTAGAATAATAATTGTAAAATATTAAAATATTGTTATTAATCATTTTTGCCTATTTGTTCATTAAAGGTAAGATATCTTTTCAACTAGAGCCTCAAAACACCCGGTTTGTAAAATATTATTTGGCATCTTATGTCATTTTCTGTAAACAAATTGTCTTTTTTATTTTTTTAATATTAGACAATGTTTTTTTTTTTTTTTTTTTTTTTTTTTTAAAAGGGGTTTTATATTGCATATTTCTTAGTTACATATTTGTTCACATGTACCCATGAATTACTTTATCAATCAGTCATTGTTTTAAGTTGTTATATTTCACTATAACTGCTTATTTTTTCATAGTGGCACAAACTGGAGAGAGAGAGTGCTGTTCTGGGCACTATGTTTGTCTTGGAAAAGTTTGACATATCAATAAACATTGGGAAATTCGTAATGTGTGTTTTTTCTTTCTCTCTCTCTCTTTTTTTTTTTTAATATTCATGTAGTTCAACTGGCAGAGCTAAGAATGGCAAGTTTGTATGGTCTATTTCCATGAAACATAAAAGTGATTAATTGTATACCTTTAATACACTGTAAATGTTACAGAAGCAAACTTTAATAGAAGATAATAGTTTATAGTAGTGTTTGAATAAATATCAGAGGTGTTTGTTTTTTGTAAGCAAATTAAACATTTTGAAATTTATTATTTATTTTTCACACAGTATATGCACACTTTTGAGTTTAAATATTGTACATTAATTAATATTAGTGTAAACAATGTATGCAATGGGAAAAATTACACCCTTGTTTGAAAAAAAAACAAAAAAAAAAAAAAAACACTAATCAACAAATTTATTGCTGCATCAGGTTAACCACAAGATGCAATCTGTTGTTGCAGTTTTGAGTGGAGATAAATAAATCTTTTAACAGATTATCTGTCCATTCACCACAAGAACCCAGAAGATCCTGTCATAAATGACCATATATGGACAAGTAAGTGTGACGCCTCTGCTCAACTGGGTTGCCATTGGCTTTGAAGTTCTCTTGGCACTCGCAGACGTCGCTTTGATTGGACTATCTTTTAACCCAAATTAAAAAAAAAGCTTAATGTTTCAAATTTCGTTTTGCTGTTATTACTATGTCAGTAAAAACTTCAGTTAACAATGCAGTGTTGCTATGTCGTGAGAAACTACCACTTTACCGAGATTGTAACAAAAACCCTGAGCATAACTTTCTTAAACTACAAATACCAGCGCCATGTTTTTCGCGTTTGAATAGCAGAGGCTTATGGGTAATGTAGTTTAAAATGTTCAATAATAAAATGGGGAAAAATACAATCTTAATTGAACAAAGGTATATCTAAACATGTTAATTGTGCAAACATTTATGACATATTTAAGAGGCAGGCTGAAATTTGGTATTTTACTAAGAGTACTTATTTAAACACCTTTATATCACCTTTCCATACATGTTTGAAAACTCTGTCTAACATTATTTAACATAGCATAAGTACTTGTCCTGACAAATTTCTCCTTAAGACTATAATCAGACTTGGTTTTACAGCCATTTGAAATGTTAAATTTTTTTGCTCTTCCAGGGAACTCCACTGGGTCCCTGGGGATGGAAGGGCAGTAAAACATACACAGATCAATTTTTTTTAAAGGGGTTTACTGTTACAGTAAACATTACTGGAGAATACAGCATAAAGACAGCTAAAGTAGCATATAAAGACAAATCATATTGAAGTGAAATAAAAATGAATTATTTAAAACCATATTATTTTAATCAGATGAAGTCACCCAAATGCATGCATGGTAAAATGTCTTGAGCATTATATAATCGCATTCAGTTTCCTGCTCATCATCAGAGCTCTCCTGGTTTTCTTCCTCTTGCTTGCTTGTCCATGTCCCTATCATAATCTTCTTCTTCCATGTCATAAACAATTTGCAGTTGTTATCCAGCACCCTACAGTACAACTGACAAACAAAAGATGTGACCAATTCAAATCAAATTGGCTTAAACAGAGCATTATCGTCTGTTGGTGTGGATGCTAAAATACTTGCCATTATATTTCTTGTTCTTGGTGTGAACAGCTTTAAGTGATCTGATTTGGCCAAATTAATTGAATATCTGATTTGTCACATGAGAAGTTAAACTAGCATTTCCAGACTCTTGCTCCTTAGACAGATGTGTATAAAAATCAGGTGTGGTTGTGAACAGATATCATGTACTGTTAGAACGTGAAGAGACGGCGCCAATTTGTAAAGGTTAATAAAGAATACAATGGGCTTAATATAAACTTTATGATATAGACACTCTGACTACTTTCAATGGGCACAATCTGCATGAGAGTTGAGGCAAAGGCCAATGACAGCAGTAGGAGTAAAAGTCGTAGAATTTTGTACAAGTATGCTTGTACAATATCATATGAATTTGCTGATTTCATAAATTGTATGAATTATTACTACTTCAACATGACACTTTGTTGAGGGTTCTTCCTGATGGGGCCGTGGGGTACATAAACCAAAGTTAAAGAAACATCAAATGCTGTGCAAATAGTCAAGGTGCTCAGAACAACAGACGTACCATTGGAAGTGTTTGCCTTTGCAGCTTTTGGTCTTCTCCGTAAACGCACAATACGGCCAAATTCAAATCCCATGACAGGCCTTCCTTTGGTCTTCCTTTCAGCTGAAATGAAGAGAAATATATACGAGTAGACACAGTGTGTTAAAAATGATCTGTGATCAAAATATTTGAGAAGGACTATAAGCAAATATATGATCAACACATAATACAAGGTTCATTAAAGCAAATCAGTTATTACTAAAAGTGTTCAACAAAACCTGTGAAGTTTGAACCTTTGAAGGACTTGTTCAGCCTATTTGGCAGCTTCTTCAAGATTAGCATTGGGAGCTTCGAGTTCAAGTTCCCTGTTAATTCCAGCAGCTTTCTGAAAGAACTGGTCAAAATTTGATTCTGAGTTTTAAAAATATGCCATGATGAACCACAAAAAAGGGAGAGAGCAAAATATGTGTAAATGAATTATGGATTACAGTTAGGAAAAATAGGAAAGGAAAAGCTGAGAGAGAGAGAGAGAGAGAGAGAGAGAGACCTTGCAAGCCACTTTAATTACCAAAATATAAAACTACATTTACTGAGGTAAACTCAGAGTAAATACTGAGGTTATTGTGCTTTATCTACAAATACCACAGTAAAACTACGGTTACCGAGGTAAACTCATAATAAATATTGAGGTTATTTTGCTTTAACTACAAATACCACAGTAAAACTATGGTAACTGAGGTAAACTCAGTAAATATCGAGGTTATTGTGCTTTAATTACAAATACCACAGTAAAACTACGGTTACTGAGGTAAACTCATAGTAAGTATCGAGGTTATTGTGCTTTAACTACAAATACCACAGTAAAACTACGGTTACTGAGGTAAACTCATAGTAAATATTGAGGTTATTGTGTTTTAACTACAGTAAAACTACGGTTACTGAGGTAAACTCATAGTAAATATTGAGGTTATTGTGCTTTAACTACAAATACCACAGTAAAACTACGGTTACAGTGGGAGAAGTGTGGTATATTTTGTGGTTACTGTGCACTGACTACACATGACATGGTCGAGCGACAGTTACTATGGTAAAAATATGGTAAATGTGTGGACTTTTTTTAATTATCCCTTTCCAACCATAGGCAAATTTTAAATTAATAACTTCATTCATAAACACGGAACGATGGAGTATTTAACGAGACGGTACCTATATATGTATCTTGAAGTAATCTTAAATCCATCTTTTAATGCGCTGTTTCGCTGGTCTTTGGTCCGTGTGCAGTTGTTGGCATTGGGGAAATGATCGCCCTTGTTGGTACTCCAGCGGTAACTTCCCCTTCATACATGCGTGCGGTGATTAACCATGTGGATCGATGATAACAGCCTTCTCAGCCTACCAGTAGGCGCAGCAGGCCCCTTCTGGCCCATATCTATGAGCTGATAACGACTGATAACGCCCATTCAATCGAGTGATAACATCCAAAGTGGTTGCACGCGGACAGTGTACAGACTGTCAGGGAACACGGACGGCATTATTGCTGGGTTAGTAAGGGTTATGACTGATTGATTGATAGATTTGTTGTTCTCCAAAAAAGGAAGCTGTAGAATTAGCAATAGGCTATCATGACTTTTTACATTCACAAGAAACAAAATAACCTTTGCATTCAATGTCATTTTTAATGAGATCAACACCATCCGTGGATGTGTGGCTCACGCTGTTTCAAGGAACATGGATAGAGATGTTAATAGATTGTTGTAGATAATGATTGTACTGAAGCTTATCGATTAATATGTTAGCATGTACAGGCAGATGTGCTGCACACAGGAGGCCAGTATTAATAGTCTTCCTTTAGGCATCAAGAATTGTTAGCACTGACTGTATGTCATCCATTTTTGCCTTAAGCCATTGCAAGGGTTTTTGTCGGTGTGACTCCGTTAGCGCCCTGAATAACTACAGCACCTGCCAGATAAATCAGGATGAGCAGAGTCAAAGGACGGCCATATTAACATGCTGTCATGTCCTTGTGCATAATGAAGTCGTAAATACAAAGGCACTACTGAAGCTCGGTCCATGTGTTAAAGCCTTGGGGACCCGGTCTCTCTTGCGCTGACACATGTCTCGCACAGAGTGGGACGTGTTTCACTTCAGGTCATGTGACTTAGCGATCAAATGTCTGCCACTGCTGACTTCACGTACAAGGCCTTACACAACTCTGCTGATGGACATATAGGAGTGTGAGGTCTTTTAGCAATGAGTAGACTGAGGAGGTCAGTGGTTGCGGGGTTAAACAGTTTTGACAGCAGAAGAACCATCTGTATGCTGTCAACGGCCCATCACTGTTTTTATAGCTTGGTAATTACAGCACTCTTATTATCTGAAGTTATTTAGTATCGGCTAAGAGCTGTGGCTGGCGTTTACAGGATCAACAGTAATTACCACGCAACACCCTTGTTGACAGTAACTCAGCCAGCCAAAAAGGCTGCGTGTATATCCATCATTGCCACTGTGTTGACACTGATACTGAACAGCAAGAAGAGGTCAAAATCAAGACCGATCAAAATCAACCAAATGATCTTACATGAATCTAAAGTAAGAATCAAGAATCTATCACTTGCACATTATCCTAAAGGGAAAGAGCATAACCAAGGTCATGTGGGTGAGGAAAAGAACCATTAATATGTTTTCAATCTAATCAAACATTGGTAAAACTTTAGTTTAGAGACCAATTCTCGCTATTAACTAGTTGCTTATGCCTATTATTAACATATTGGCTGTTTACATACTTATAAAGCACATATTGTGCATGACCATATTCTACATCCCTAATCTTACCCAATATCTGAACATAACAACTACCTTACTAACTATTAATAAGCAGTAAATAGTTTATTGAGGCAAAAGTCATAGTTAATGGTTTGCTAATAGTGAGAATTGGACGTTAAAATAAAGTGTGACCCAAAGATGGATACAAATCAAGTCTCTACATTTATTTCTGAATACTGTCTAACAGCATCGCAAAATGTCTCTTTAGGGATGAGTTTGTTTGTTTTTTTATTCTGGACCAAAAACACAATGATAAATTTAGTCCTGGTTCACTTTGTGTTCACACACTGTCATTTTTAACACTGAACATAAAGATACAAAACAAAAGGTATAAGGATAAGGTCACGGCCTGATTGGACAGCTTTTATGATGTATATTTTGCAGCAGAACTTTCTGAACATCCAAAACAATGCTGTGTGCTTGACTAAATGAAGAGTTCCAATGCAAAAGCTTCTAAAAGCCATCTTGGTCAAAAATGAGATAACGATACTGAATGAATGCTTTCCACACATAGTATATGTTCATCAAATACTTTCACTTCAAATGCGCTAATCCCAGCTTCAACCCATTCAGAAATACCAGTACTTACATAGAAACCTATACATAGTAGCCAGAAAGAAATGATAATTTTAAAGAAAAACGTCAGACATACTTAGAGGCTTTTGCATCTGAACTCTTCAAATGCACTCATAGTATGTGTGTACATATGGTGGTATTTTTACTAGCTGAGAAATCACAAAGAGTCAAAACAGCGCCAGTAATTTCTCAGGAGATGGCAGTTTGGACACCTGTAGTTAACTGTAATGGGTTTTGGTTAATTTAGATGTTTTTTGTCCGTAGTTGTTTGGAAGTGGTCCAAGACCCACTGAAAAAGTGGGTCTCGGTCCGCTTGTCTGGAAGCACCAAAGCTTGATATGGCAGCGTTCACACTTACTCAAATGATCCGCACTAACAGAACAAATAAATAAATAAATAAATAAAATCTTTGAATTGTAAACAATTATTTGTGAATGTGTCCCACTAAATGCATTGCAAATGCTGATTTATATAATGTAGTTCATACATATTCTAGCCTTAGTTACTTATAATTCAATAAAATACTACAATTTATTTTATTTTCTTTTTTTTTACACAGTAACTCTCACAAGTAGCTGTCAAAGTAGCTCTCATTATTTGTGGCTGCTCATAAGGGCTGCCAGGTGTTGGCCCACCACCCCTAAGCAGACAGATGGAGGATGAATTTAGCGAGGAGAAAGATGACTCTCAGAACCCGTCTCACCTCTGTCTTGCTCGCTCTCCCACCACCTGCTCAGCCAGCGTGAATGAGCTGTTGCCAATATCAGCGGATGTACGTCTAAAGCCATCACCCAATGAGAAGTGTCATATCAGACAGATGATCCATCAACATCCTTCAAATATTATTCACACTACCTCTGGAGAAGATAAGGTTTACCCAGGGTTCAAAATTAACTTTTGCCACCACTTTCCAATGAAGAGAAAAGGGAATAATTTACTGGCCATACCTGTTTCTTCTAGCCATGAAACTGTATTTTACGAAATGCATTTTGTTCAGTATTTAAAGAATGAATTGTACATGTCTTCTCATCAGCCAAGGTCAAAGTATTATTTTTACATTTTGACAGCCATTAAATATTTTATCCACTCTCAACATCCATCTAATTTTGCATTTACCAAATATTCAGCAGAAAGAAGCCCTGATCCATTGGGCATCAAACTATTAGCATGTAATTAGCATGGACAAAAATGTGTGATTAACAACAGCTAATGTCACATCCTGGTCACGGCACTGAAGCACAAGACACTGCTTTTGATGGGGCAGTGACTCACGCACAGGATGACCTCAAACGTGTGTGCCAGGACTGTAAGATGTTTGGCATGCTTGTCTCTATTGAGGAACCATCTTAATGAAGACGTGTTAAATTCAGGTGAGGAACTAAATGAATCTTTATGGCGAATGAATATTTCCTGCTAATTCGAATGTTGCTCTGATGAAGTAAGAACTCTTTTGTGAAGAAGAAACTTCATATGGGAGCACGTACGGTATATGTATCAATGGCATTTGCTGTAAAGGGATAGTTCACCCACAAAATTGCAATTATTTACTCACACTCAAGTTGTTCCAAACCTGTTTTGAGTTTCTTTCTTCTGATGAACACAAAAGAAGACATTTAGAAGAATGTTGGTAACCAAACAGTTGCTGGTAGCCATTGACTTCCATAGTATGGAAAGAAATACTGGGAACCAGCAACTGTTTGGTTGCAAATAAGTTACCAACAAATGTATCTTGTTTTAAGGATATTACTGGAAACAAAGCAAAGAAAGACTCCAAGTCATTAAGAGGTAAATTGTGTGCAATGCAAAACATTACCGACACCAAAATTATCCAAATAGATCAGAGTACACATTTAAGTGACATCTGTGCTCCCCCCACTCTTGGAAACTAGCAGCCACCACTGATGTGCATCCATTTACGAAGATATGGATGTGGAATAATCTAATAATATAGGCACTTACCTGAGCTTGATTGAAGTTATGAAGATTAACACAATCCTCTAATGGCACGCAAGTGTGAAACTCAGGTGATTAGAAAGCATAGTACCGCTGGGCAAGAGTTTATCATTGCGAAAATGTGTTCATTTTTTGTTTAATCTACATTGGAGAACCCCCCCAGAGTAAGTAAAACATGGAGCATCTGTGTGAAAAGAGGGAAAACAGAAGAACAAACTCAAATAACCCTCTTTCTGTGTCTCTCTAGATATCGGCACGTGTAACCCTTGCCTGAGGGCTAAGCAGCACTTATACTGCTGTGATTATTTGTCATTCTGTTCACCACCTCACTCTCTCTTGCTGTAGAAACCACACCGAGCATTTGTGTTTTGTGCTCGAACAGCATCTTGTTGGTCTGTAGTCTTAACAGTGTGTGGGAAATTTGTTTTATTTTTCCCAAATTCTGGATCCTGTTTTAATGGGTAAATTGTGTAATTAATTAATATGATGAAACTTATACAATTTAACAACAATTTATTAAAAGTTTAACAAAAATGTCATTTTAGGCCCAATTTATTATTTTTTTTATCTTTACCCAAATTCCGTTTCTGTTTTGGTTTGTGTTTTTATGTCCTCGTATAGTAAGACATCAGGCTGCGTTCCACTTCACTTCTAGACACACACTCGCAAACTTCCCTATAAGCACTTCCCCTCGGGGAATCCCTTCCGTCATTTTGAAATGTGTTCCACTTTGTCAAAGGGATGAGGGAAGTATGTATGGACAGACCCTCAACCCCCTCGATTTTGACTGAAGGAGTGAGTCTACTTCATATGTACACTTCAGGCAGTTTCATATACCAAAATGCAATACAACTGGGACGTCACTGCAGATCGCGTTTAATTTACCCAACTTCAAACAACTCTATGATGTATGTATTATTTTTAAACATTTAAAACAGCCCAAGCATAATTATATACATTTATAATGCGGCATTAAACTAATTTGTAAGGGAAAAAATTTAAATAATAAATCAACTCCATAAGGATTCCAAGTGATCAAGGGCTTAGGATGTTTCAATTCAGCCTTCCTCCAGTAGTGGGCACTTGTGTAGCGTAAACAATAAGGTACATAGGAGTCAACAAGATGATAGTGAGGGAAGGTCATAAAAAACAAAGTGGAATGCAGTTCAAGTGTGCCACAAACATGCTGTAAAGTGAAGCCAAAACATTTTGACCACCCCCCTGGTGGCTGGCTGCAGTATAGGTCATGAGGATATGAGATAAACTAAAAAGCAAATTATACTCAAAATTATTATTTTTAGAGGGTTTCCATCATTTTGAGTAGGTCGTGTCATGCAGTATGTTCAAGTGTTCTTTTTTCATATTTTTTCAGTTAGTTATTTGATTCTATAAATCATGGTGTGGCATCGTGATTGTGTGCTTGTGATTGAGTCTGTGGGAATTTTGGGTGGGACCTTGATTCCGTGCTCCAGCTCATGATCACTACGGTGTGTGGACTCTGGCTCCAAATGACATTATCAATCCGTGTTTTCCTCATTGCAGAATTCATATGCAAATGAGATTTCAGAGCTGCGGCAGCAAGCTGATAGGAGGGTTTTCAGGGGGGAAAAAATAACAATGAAAATAAAACGTTTTATTTTGGTCTTTTCATTCTCCTTTTTCTGACTTCTTTTATTTTTTATTTATTTTATTTTTAGTTTTTGGAGCTTGTCAGGCCCTGGTCATTATGCCTTTGTTGTATGGAAAATGTCTCCTTTTGTATTTTACAGATTAAAAAGAAAGTCGTACAGGTTTGGAAAAACATGAGAGTAAATAAATGATTTTCATTTTGGCTTCATTGGCTCATTTGGCTTTATTAGCTGGTTCTGGCTTAGCAAGTTTCGGTGTTGACTTTGAACATGTGGTCAAGGTGAGAGCTTCCTCAGACCTGGCCGACCTCCATCTTTCAATGTTTGGGCCAGGCCTGTGGTGTCTTTGATGTGATCGGCCACAGGTCACCGCTGGACCTCTGCTCGGAGATCATAAATGCTTTGATTTGATTAATTCCTCACCTGGGACATCATTGTGGAGGACTTCTGGCAATCTCCCCCGAATTCTCAAGCAGTCCTCAGGTAAATGATTAAGTGCCGAGTTCAAAAGCCAGACCTGCACTTGTCCCCCCGGAAGCCTTTACTGTCATGAATATTTCATGAATATTCATTCTCTTCATCCACACCCCTTTCTTCTGCTTTGATGGGGGTGGATGTGAGCGGGACAGCTTGCTGCTCGTATGGATGCTGAAGAACAGCATATGCCGCTAAAGGTCAAATCCCAGCTGTCTTAAAGTTGAGAAACGCAGGATGATACCTGCTCTGAAGTACAAAGGCGTGTGATGTTTTTTAAGACTGTAATTTCTAGATCAAAGCAGACGAGCGTACTGACTGTACAGTTTTAAGTTTCTCTTTTGTTTGATCAATAGAATGCAGAGACAGAAAATGTCTTTGTTGAAACTAGCGTTGCACTGAATAGAATTTGTAAAGGAGAACGAAGGACGTTTTCTTGTGAATCTCAGATATTTAATATCTGAAATATAATGAAAGAAAAATCTGAGTTACTCAGCTTTTGCAGATCTATTTCAATTTTATTTAAAGACAAGAATCAAAGTTTATTTGAGACAACAATCCCCCACTGACCAAGGGAAATCATTAAGATTAAAGTTAGAAGATCAGAAGGGCTTGCAAGAATATTGCTCTCTGTTCCCCTGGCGATACGACATTGGAGGAATAATCCATATTGCCTAAAGAAAGGATTAAATAAGGAGGGACAGTAACAATGAAGAACAAAGTTTATGCCACAGACTCATTTTCTTAATAATTACACCCACTGCAAAAAATGTAAGACATTATAGTTCTTATGTACCAGTTTATTGAGAAATCAATTTCTCAGATCCTTTGTAGCATGCCTTGCTTTTGTAAGTGCAGCCCTGGCCAAACAGTATTTGACAAATAGATCAGTCATTCCCAGATGGATTTATACTGACTATATCTAACTTTGCAAGAACATGTCAACTTATTAAAGTGATGTGTGGCCAAGTATGATGACCCATACTTGGAATTTGTGCTTTGCTCAAGGGTCTCACCTCAGTCATGGTATTGAGGGTGGAAGAGAGTGCTGGTTATTCACTCCCCCCACGACAATTCCTGCTGGACCTGAGACTCAAATCCGTGACCTTCGGGTTACAAGTCCAACTCTCTATCCATTAGGCCACAACTGCCCACCTTATATTACTAACCTTAACCCTAACCTATTAGTCTACTAATACGCTAATGACAGTTACATCGTGTCTACACCGCACTGCACCACAACAGCTTGAGTTTGTCTACATTGGACACGACAAAGCAATTGTTGCAAATAATTTGTACTAGGTGTCAGTACGTCATAAACAGAATGAGGTATCAGTTTACTTATTTGACGTTATTTATTTGACATGTTTGACAAAGTTACTAATGGTTAGTAGAATGTCTAAAGTGGACTATTGAAATAAAGGGTGTGAAGTAGAGCTTCATTGCTATCGTATCTGAAATAAATGAAAAATCAAAGGGTGAATGAACTTTGTGAAAGCCAGCCGTTCCAGTATCTTTTACAGGTGCAGATTCCATGTGGGCCTAGTTAAACACTCTTGTAAAAAAAAAGAGGTTCATTTTGGAATAATGTGTCCCGGGTCATCTGTTCCCGTTTGGCTTTAAGACTCTTATTTTAAACTTTATTCTATTCCATTATTTCTGGTTTCACTATTCCTGTGGTTTATTTCCTGTTTTCATGATTAAATAGGTTTCTAATTGCTCTCGTTGGTTTCCCTGGTTATTGATTATGTTCCACACCTGTTTCTTGTTAGTTTCATTTTGTCTTATGTATTTATAGACCTGTGTTTGAGTCTTTCATTGTTGGTTATTAAGTATGTCCACATATGCACCAATAATGTGATTATTATTTTATAATAATCGCAGTAAGATGTTTACATGATATGCAAACCTCTTCAGTTTACATGCAATTTTTATTATTCTGATTATTCATTTAGAACTGTGGTCATATTTATCATTATTCGCATATCCCACAACACAAATGATGAACTCACTGTCCACTACATTAAATGCAAAACTTGACTGCAGACATATTGGAAGATTATTCGGCATTGTGTTGAACATCTCAACATTGCAATCTCACAAAGTTCCGTTATAATCAATAAATCTCTCTACACTGTACAATGAATCTATTATTTACATTGTGTATAAATTTTGTTTGTTATAACGAAAGGATTCGAGAGTTTGCATAACTCATCACTGAACAAAACTCTGGCGTTTCAAGTGGTGAGGGGATGCTTGAACTTAAACGCCTCTGACTGGCCACTGCGTTCAATAAATTAACAAATATGTCTGTGATTGGTTACATTGTTTAATGCTACATCAAAATTAAGTGAGTTTTTCCTTAGAACAAGCAAAATAATCTGCCAATGGGGTAAGCAAAATAATCTTATTTCAAACAGAAAACACTTAATTTTGACTTTTTTTATTTTTTTTTTTTTTTTTTCTGAAAGCAAGACAATAATTTTTACTTGTCTAGAAAATCCTTCTTGATTTATTTATTTTTTTGATATTTTGGCTGGAAACAAGACAAAAAATCTAAGTTTTTTTGCTGTGTAAACAAAGTTTACTTTAACTACACTCAATTGGTTTTATTTTCATTATTATCTGCAAGTACAGATAATATACTTTGTGCACATTCAATACAATTAGACACACTTCTTTTTCACAAGGCTTGGGAAATATAACAGTGTGGGTTCTTTTAAATTTAAGATGAATTGTTTCTCTTCCCTTCTTTGTCTTTTTGTCTCCCAACATGAATTCTGTTGGGTTTTTTTTTTTTTTCTATCAGACTATCTGCTTGTCTAGTGAACAAATCTTATGTGCGTAACCTTGATTTAGGACTTAGAAACGTATATATAGTAAACATTTCAGCCTACATCCTTTTATCTGCACATACAAATCCAGATTCCAATATTAAGATGTACATGTCAACAGAAATCTTGACTGCAGGCTAGAAAACTCATACCCTTTAATGCTGACCTTTGCCTATGCATCCCACAACAGCCAGGCCAGAAAAGTCATTTTGATTCTTCTGCCTTGAAGTGAAGCTGGTTGCTAGGAAACAGTCTGTCCAGGTTGGAGGTGTAAAAAGCTGTTTGCACATTAGCAGCTCTCAGCTCAAGGTCACTACTCTTCTGTTTGACCAGAGGATGTGAGACCAACTCACAAACACGGTCACATCAATCCCTTGCCCATGATATGCATGCATCCATCAGTGATGCATCTGATATAGAGGTTTACTCATTTAGAGTAAAATAATCTTGAGACACATGTTCAGGGTGTTGTGTTTTATTTATGTGTTGTTTGAATTTGATGCCAACAGATGACAGTTTTGTTCAGTTTCTGTTGAAAGACTTTTCTCCTGCAAAGAGACTTTCAGTTATTTGACTATGCATGTCATCGAGCAGTTTCTGGTTAATTAGATATATCTAGTTGTCAGGATCACATTGAAACAGCCCTCAAGTTTTGGTTCATGCAGTCCTCTGTCAGCTTGCTTTGTTTTTGAAAGGTAGAACCAAAGTATGGTCACCGGTTCATTTTTGTCTCGGCTCACTGGGGTCTTGAGCCAGCAGGATATGGGTCAATAACGCACATATTGAGCATCTCAGCCATCTGCTGCCCAGTGTTTGAATAATCAAAGTTAGTGCTCCACTTTTCCCAGAGCTAAACCTTGAATCTCAGAAAAAATAGCGAGTGGAAAATTGTATCTGCAGCTTAAATGCTGTTTAGAACCAGACTGCAAGAAATTTTGTCACAGTCCTTGATTAATTTGTAAAGATTTCTGTTTAAAAGTCAATGACAAAGAGTTTTCATATTAATAAGCAGCAAATCTGTTTATTTTGGTGAGAAATAATAAAAGGCAAACTACTTAAGCTTTTCTTTCCCAGCTTTTAAAGCTTTTTTGACATCAAAATGAATTTAATACAGAAATTAAAAACATGCATGTGCATTCAACTCAGATTTAATTTGAATATTTTTGTGAGAAATAATAAAAGATGATGGCAAACTACTTAAGGTTTTCTTTTTAAGCTTTCAAGGCTTTCTTTTTCTTGATTTAATACAGAAATAAAAAGTTTTTGTATATGTGGATTGCATTTTAATATATATTTAATAAATATTCAATAAACAGGACCAAACTGAGCAACATGTTATTCACCTTTAAACACTGTAAGGTAAACAGATTTCTACTTGAATAGTCACTTTGCGTTCTACAGATAGTCACTTTGTCTATCTTTTAAATGACAAGTAATAACTGATGAATACTCGTTTACTTCTTGGTAAAATTTTACCATTGTTTAAGTACAATGAAATTTGTTCCAGTACATCAAAAACTGGACAAGCTTGAATTTAAACAATACGTTAATACTTTAGATTAGGGAACACTATTCATGATTAACTAGTTGCTTATTATAGCATGCATGTTTCTAGCATATTAGCTCTTTATTAGTACTTGTAAAGCACATATTAATGCCTTATTCTGTATGACCATATTCTAGATCCCTTGATCCTACCCCATACAGTACCTAAACTTAACAACTACCTAACTATTAATAAGCAGCAAATTAGGAGTTTGAGGGAAAATGCTTAGTTAATAGTGAATATGTGTTCCCTAATCTAAAGTGTTACCAAAAATACATTTTCAAGGGAGCTTAACTCTATCATGCTACATGTCTTTTCTTGCAACAGCCAATTTAATTGTCCAGTGCCGTCGTGCCCTCTGACTCTGGATGGTTGCATTCATTTACATAATATTTACTCAGCTATCCACCCACAGTGGTCCACTCAAGAGACCGATGAATAGAGGGAGGCGTTGGGAATTAGAAAGCAGGAGCCTGTGGAGTGGACCTTTCAATTAAGGTAAAACAACTTAAAAACCCAGTTTCATGAGAAAACTGAAGTATTTCATGAGGTGGAAATTTCGTATGGATTTGTAGGAAAATGTGATTTTTAGGAAAAAAAAAACAAGCATTAAGGTCAACCCCTACACCTAACCGTTACTGGGTTGTTAGCATATTGTATAAAAATGTACAAATGAGATTGCATGAATTACCATGCAAATTGTGTTGGTTTCACAGTTGAAACTCCTTGGTTCGCCCAAGCCCTGATACATGACACTTATGTTGGTGTGCTGGCCCTGCTGGGAAACACTGACTGACCACTTTACAAGAGTGAAGAGGAGTGCATCTTAATGAAAGCACTAGTTTGTTGCCTGGAGAGAACAATGAATAACATGATAATGTGTTTTCAGGGATGGAACAAGGGGGTCTGTTTCTGTAGGCTATCCAATTGCATTCCCATTCAAGCTGATTTTTGCAGCTATATGGTGTAGTTATGGCACTTACTAGCATGGGTTAACTGGATCATGCTAACCAGCCAAACTTTGATCCCATGGTGGCGATTTTAATGCAAAGGGGTATGAGTCAGAGTGAGTGTGTAACTGCAGGCTTGAGTCAGTGAGGATGTGCTGCTGTAATTTAGAGTATTCTTGTTGCCATAAGCTGAAAACGAACCCTTGACTAATGCGGGAAGGAAATGTTTAAAAAAAAATCCTTGAATGAGTCATCAGACACACTTGCACGTTCAACATTCTTGAGTCTTTTCCATTAATAGTTTCCAATACTTATACTGAGTTGCCAATGAAATATACCAAACAAATTCATTCACTCGTTCTCAATTGTGTCTGTCATGTCAGATGCTGCTGCTGCTTGGTAGCCTTAGGCTTGGTATAGGATGTCAATTGAAGGCCAAATTTTTGAGCCACTCATTATGCCACAGGAAGGGCTGAGCAACTCAGACATTGGGTTGCTGGTCAGTGTTAATGAGCGCATTTTTTTCCCCAGCATTTCTGAAGTACAAATACCAACCAGGCTTTTTGGAAAAAAAATATGCCTGTGGCGTCATTTCAGCAAAATTGTATCACATAGATTCTTGCATGTTTTGTGACACTTTCAAAATGAAATGTCCTGTCAGTGGCTACAAAAGGTATCTAGTTTTGCTTAAAACAGATCACATACCACCTACACTACACCTTACCTTAAACTAAAATACCCTAAAATAGCATTAACCAAAGCAAATGTGTTAAAAGCTAAAATGCCATGGTTCTTCAGCACATGCGTTTTTAAAGGTGGGGTAAGTGATTTCTGGTATCCAGTGTTGACATTTGAAATCACCAAAACAATCACGCCCCTACCCCAGAAGGGTCTCGCCCCTATTTTGATAGCTCCGTCCCACACATACGTACGGCAACAATTAGTTCTGTGAAACAAAGCAAAACCAATGTTACTCACCTATAGAGAAGAAACAAAGCAACCTCGGCGTCCGATCCCTTCAGTTCTCTCCAGCGCTGGAAACCTGATCCAATATTTACACGGGTCCTTCTTCTTGCCTTATCGTAACATCGTGTCTACACCGGATGCGAGCGGCGTAGTGCGGCGCGACAAAATCCTATAGAACACATTATAATCAGTGATGCTGTCTACACTGGATGCCGTGCCGTGACACGACAAATCCCCGACAGTAAACTGCTGCCGCGTTTTATGACATATTGACACAAATTTCAAATGATTTTCAATGGTCACTTTGTTGCGTCCAGTGTAGACAGTCCTGTCGCATCCGGTATAAGCCTTCTTTTGTTCCGCAGACGTTTTCCTCTTTTGTTTTATTATCCACTATCTCTATCTTTCTGTCATCGCTCGGCCCATGTCCGTCATGTGCACTGATGTGCGCTCTCTCCTCGCATCATGAGTAGACACGTCCCTTACTGCTGATTGGCTACAAGTTTGTTTTGGTACTGGCCTGACTCAGTTTTCTAAAGCGTTTTTAAAAAACTGTATACCCCACCTTTAAGTGCAAAACTGAGCAAACTTCTTGCTATTTTAGAAAAGCCATATGGAGTATGTTACGCAATGCAAATTTCAAAATATACATTAATTTACAAATCACGCACTTTGGTTAAAGTGTTTTGAGGTCATAACAGAGTATTGTGCAATATTTCTGTTTACTAATACTTAGTTAAAATCTGTACTAAATTAATAATTCACCCAAACATTTTATTATTCAATTTTATATTTTTAAAAATTTAAATTTTTGTCCATACAATAAAAGTCACTGTGGTTTTGGCCCCCACTAATTTTCAGTGTATGGGGAAGCTGTTTTAAAAAATGTTTCAGCTATATTATTTTGTGTTCTGCAGAAGAAAAAAAAAAAGTCATAGTTTTGGAACAACAGAATTGTGAGTAAATGATGACAGAATGCTACATTTTTGGTGAACTAACTTTAAGGAACACAAAGATCTCCTTCATTTAAATGCCTTGTGTTATTTCATTAAGATTAGCAAGCTACAACAGTCTACAGGACATTTTTCCCTCACTGTAATTAGCAAGACTTTGTTGGACAACCAGCTTCACCAGAAAGGATATGCAGTACAGTACAGCTATGCTGGTCACAGCTAATAGACTGGCCTAAACACAGCATGGAAATTCATATTGGTTCAGGAGGACAACAGGGAAATAAACTGTTTTCTGTTTTTTGAGCTAATAAAAGGCAAACAAAGACAATCTCTTGTAGAGAAACCTGGAAAAAGGGGTGGTCAGGAAAGTTTAAGGAGAAGACTGGACATCTGTGGCTGCATTTGCTTACATCCATAAGTGTGTGCTGATTGTGCCCGATCTGATTTACCTATGGGATGTGGTGCCACTGTCCCATCTGCTGCTTACATCTGGAGTGCACTTGGACACATCCCAAACACTGCCAGGCGGTTCAGTGCCAGCTTGGAGAAGTAAGAACAGGAGGGGTAAAGGGAGGCAAGAACTAGTTAAGCAAGGGCACCACAGACCAGTCAGGAAATCATCTCGTAATTTCTTAAAGTGCAGTGAGTGAAGGAATTCTGTGCTTCCAGTCAGTTCAATAAAAGTGATTAGTGGAGACAAGGTGGTAGTCGGACACATAGGAGAGAGAACGATGATGTTTCCTTTTGTCAGATGGTGTTGGAGGACTTACCTGTGAGTGGAGCTAATTGACACTCTGCAGTGGTAAACAGACAGATGATTAGGCTGGAGCCGAGAGTCGGTTGATCCCCAGCTGATAACTCTGACAGCTGAACATGAACCTGCTTCAATCCCTGTCTTAAGATGTGTTTGCTTAGCTGGAACTGGGATGAAGGTGTGGTACTGTGGAGTTAATTCAAATGTGAGCTGATTAGTGTAGGATTAAAGAAATAAATCGAAGTTGTTTTGCGGAAAGAAAGACAAATGAAAAAAAAAAAAATAAAAAAAAAAGCACTGGAGACGTGGTAAACATTAGTAAAAACACATGCTGACAAGACCAGAATAGCTAGTCAGCAGATGTTCCCAACAGGTTCCTATGAATGCGTTTTTTAGGTCTGAAAACGCGAGGCGCACCGCACTGCCTTTTTTTGGTGACTTTTAAAAAAGAGCATTGTGCTACATTTTTTATGTTGCTAGGCAACCACTAAAATCAGCTGTCCTGTTAGTCTAAACAAAGGATTATAGTGCGAGTGCTCTAAGATCTTTGGTTTTTGCTGTTAAGTAAACTGTCATATTTGCAAAAACCTTAAAAAATACAGCTCCGGGTAACCCGCAACAGACACCAAATGTTTCTCCTCCATCATTGCAGTCTCCGGACTTTCTAAGTAACGGTAAACTTTTGTCACCACAACGGAAGGCCTGCTTGTATGGGAAAAACTCCTTTTTTCCTCTTCAACTGAAGCGTTTTCAATCACGCAGTGAAACTGCACGTCCATTGGTTTGTGCAGTGCTATAAAAACGAACCAATGACTCGGCGGCGGTGACGAGCGAGCCTATGGCTGAGCAGCCCGCCATAGCCCACCAAACGGGCGGGGACTGTGGCTATATAAGTGGCCGCTTCGCCGCCACATCTCAGATTTCTTCGAATGAAGCGACTGAGGCGTGCAGCTCATAGCACGGCCAGGAACGCAGTACTCGTTCCCATATCTAAGGGAACCGAGGTTACGAAAGTAACCGAGTACGTTCCCTGTCGATATTTTGTATGGGAACCAGTACAATCACGCTGTGCTATGATGGGGACTCCTATGAGAGAAGACCCAGGGGAGTCAATGGAATACACCAAGCACAGGCTGAGCCATCAGGGTCATCCGTGGCCTGGGTGTCATCCCCTATAGTTTATACCTGGTATCCATATAATATGGACCATCCAGGTGAAGGAGGGACTTTAACAATGCTGGTCAAGTGAACCCATAAGACTGCTAAACTAGCCGGAGGCAGCAAACTAAGCAGAAAGGACTCTGGCCTGTAAGGCAGGGATGTCCAGGTTGTAAAACCTTACAAATGTGGACGGCGAGGACCAGCCGGCCGCCTCACAAATTTCCGAAATGGACACCCTGCTGGACCATGCCCAGGAAGAGGCGATGCCTCTGGTGGAATGGGCTCTGACTCCAATGGGGCACTGCAAGCTCAAGGAGGAGTATGCTAGGGCGATAGCATCCACTAACCACCTGGAAATTCTTTGCTTCGTAACAGGGCGACCTTTAGCGCGTTTACCGAAGCTGACAAAAAGCTGTTCTGATCTCCTGTATGAGGCAGAACGCTCAATGTACACCCTCAGGGGCCTGACGGGGCAGAGCAGGGATAATTCCTGGTCATCCGTCAAAAGGGAAAGCGCGGAAAGCGCTATGACCTGGGCTCTGAACGAAGTGGAGAGCACCGTAGGTACATAACCCAGCCTTGGTTTCAGGACAACCTTGGAGTCGTTGGGCCCGAATTCCAGGCAAGCAGGGTTGATGGAAAGGGCCTCTAGGTCTCCTATTTGCTGAACCGACGCCAGTGCAAACAGCAGGGCGGTTTTAAACGAGAGTGATCTGAGGCTCGTGGTTTGCAATGGTTCAAACGGGGGGCCTTTCAAGGCCCTTAGTACGGTTGGTAAGTCCCAAGGTGGAACTGTACGAGGACGCAGGGGATTAATTCTCCTGGTGCCTCGTATAAACTGGACTACCGCACTATTCCTGCCCAACGATCGGCCAGCAATAGGGGCATGGAAAGCCGCTATGGCTGCCACGTTAACTTTGATGGTGGATGAGGAATTCTGTATATGCAGCATCTCCTGCAGAAATGAAAGAACCACTGATACATCAGAGGTAATCGGATCTAAGTCACAGTCTTGACACCAAGCCGAAAAAATAGACCATTTCAGAGCATAGAGGCGTCTGGTAGACGGGGCTCTAGCTTCTGCCATAGTGTTTAAGACACGCTCTGGGAGGTCGAAAGGCTCCCGTTTAGCGGCCACACATGCAGGGCCCATAACTCGGGCCCTGGATGCCACAGCGTGCTTGAGAGAGCAGGTCCCGTCTCAAGGGAATGAGCCACGGGGCTGCTTCGAGCAGCTGGAATAACTCCGGCTGATTCCTCCAGAGGGGGGCTATTAGAAGAAACTTGTGCCGTTGTTCCCTGACTCGTCTGAGTACCTGCGGTAGCAGAGCGACTGGAGGGAACGCATAGAGCAGGAGGCTGGGCCACTCGTGGGCCAGGGCATCCGTGCTCTTCATGAAAAAGGTTGGGCAATGAGAGTTGTCTTCGGAGGTGAAGAGGTCTACTCGAGCACACTTCCCAGATTTTCTGAACCGTGAGTGGGTGGAGCATCCATTCTTCTGAGGAGACGTTGTTCCTCGACAACATGTCCGCTCCTTGGTTCATTTTGCCCGGCACATGCGTCGCCTTCAGTGAGCGCAGATTGGTCTGAACCCAAACAAGAAGGTCGTTCGACAGCGTGCAGAGGCGCTTTGAGATGAGGCCGCCCTGGTGATTTATTTATGTCACCACGGACCTGCTGTCTGAGCGTATTAGCACATGGTGTCCCCTTATGTCCGGCAGGAAGAATTGACAGGCACGGCACACTGCTAGCATCTCTAGGCAGTTGATGTGCAGACCCGACTCTTCTTCGGACCAAAGACCGAAGGTCAGTTTGCCTTCGCACAACGCTCCCCAACCCTTGTTGGAAGCATCTGTCATGACAACCTTCCTTCTGTGCGTTGTGTCTAAGATCACACCCTGCTTCAGCTAGAGGGGATCCCTCCAACGGGACCAGGGCTGATACACAGGCCCGAGTCACCATTATGCGATGGCGACCGTGACGCCAAGCCGTGGAAGGAACCCTTTGCTTCAGCCAGAACTGGATGGGTCGCATGTGAAGCAGGCCCAACTGAAGTACTGGTGAAGCTGCTGCCATAAGGCCCAGCATATTCTGGAAAGCCTTGATCGGGTAAGTGGTCCCTTCCTTGAAGGAGGACGCACGGTGCTGAATTGTCATGGCTCGTTCCGTTGAGACAGTTGCTGTCATCTGCACTGAGTCGATAACTGTCCCCAGGAATGACACTCGTTGGCTGGGTGACAGTACGCTCTTGGCAAAGTTGACCCTGAGCCCCAGGCAATCTAAGTGGCTGAGGAGGGGGGTCTTGTGCGATGTTGAAACTGCCTCTGACTGGGCCAGAATGAGCCAGTCGTCGAGGTAGTTGAGGATGCAGATTCCCATCTGTCGCAGAGGGGAGAGAGCCGCATCCATGCATCGCGTAAAAGTGCGGGGAGCCAGGGACAGCCCAAACGGAAGGACTCTGTATTGATATGCCACCCTCTCGAATGCGAATCTCAATAATCGTCTGTGATGGGGGGCTACCTGGATGTGAAAGTATGCGTCTTTCAGATCCAGTGACATGAACCAGTCCCATGGGCATATTTGCCAGAGGATCTGCCTCAATGTGATCATCCTGAACGACCTTTTTACCAGGGTGTGATTCAGGAGTCTGAGCTCTAGAATAGGTCGCAGGCCGCCGTCCTTTTTGGGAAGTAGCATCTGTAGAAGCCTGACTCGCTCTGGGCTGGAGGAACGACTTCTATGGCTCCCTTTACCAGCAGATTCATCACCTCTGCACGCAGGACTTGAGCGTCCTCACTGTGCACTGTGGTGGCGAACACACCGTGGAAGCGTGGTGGTCTTCGAGCGAATTGGAGTGAATAACCTTGTCTTATCGTAGCCATTACCCATTCTGACACACCGGGGATGGCCTGCCAGGCCTCGGCCCGTGTGGCAAGAGGCTGAATAGGTTCTAAAGACTGGCTGCATAAGGGCAGGACGCTTATGGCAGGCAGAAGAGGATATTTGCTCTCTTTTTGAAATTGTGTGTGTGTTTTATTTTGTCCGCTATCACAGCGGTTGGACGCCCGGGCGCTAGAGTGGGCCCGTGGGGAACCAATAACACACTTCCATCTGCACCCAGTGCTGAGCAGGGTGACAAGAGGCACATTAGAGGCTGCTTGCGGGGTGGTCCGGCGGTAGCGAGACTCGGGCCCCTCTTCTTCCTGCCTGAGGCGCCGGATCCAAGGCGATCTTGGGCCGGGGTCCTTGGCACTTCGGGAAGGGGTAGCGTCTTGCCGAGCGGGAATGCCCTCTATCCTGCCGATCCTTAGGAGGTCGGGGCTCGGGAGTGGCCGGCTTGGCTTGGCGGGCTGCTGAGTCAGCGCAGACTTGGGGCGACTAGAAGCAGCAGAAGAGTGACAGCACGGCATTTGAAACAACGCCGTCAAAATTTGCTCTTTTGTGAGGCTCTTTTAGATAGTCGCCAGATGGCGGCAGGGGATAAACTGAGATCTGCGATCTGAGCGCTGCAAAAGGTCCAATCCGGCTGCTGAGGTGTTTCAACAGCGAATCTCGGCGTCAGGGAAGAGTCAGCGAGGAAGAAGCTTCGTCGCTGAAGAGAAGAAATCTGAGATGCGGCGGCGAAGCGGCCGCTTCTATAGCCACAGTCCCCACCCGTTTTGGCGGGCTATGGCAGGCTGCTCAGCCATAGGCTCGCTCGTCGCCGCCACCGAGCCATTGGTTCGTTTTTATAGAACTGCACGAACCAATGGACGTGCAGTTTCAATGCGTGATTGAAAAGGCTTCAGTTGAAGAGGAAAAAAGGAGTTTTTCCCATACAAGTGTCTTACGAAACAGTACGAGTGAAAATATTGACAGGGAACCACAAATGATGTCAGGTGCTTTTCTGCTCAAGAGTTGCTTTTTTTTTTTTTTTTTTTTACTTCAGGCGCTCAGATCGCTTCAGCAAAAACGTGAGGCGCAGCAGGCAGCTAAAACGTGAGGTGCCCGGGGCGTATAAACAGCGTGCAAAACGCTCACTGCCAAAAGAAAACAATTTAAATAAGGGGCCTAAGACTTTTCTGACCAGCAGCTTCTCCAGAAAAACCATACTGGTCACCCGTCAACAAAATACACTGGTCCACCAGGAAAAACCAGCTTGGACCAACATGCTAATTCAATGTTGGTCTTTCAAATGGGATTTAAAAATTTTATGATACACCCTATTTTCATCCTTGGCCAAGTCAATAATATCTAGCATCTACAAAGCTAGTACAGTTCAAGTGTTTATCTTTCTCATTTCCCTCAAGAGAGGAATTCAGCTAGGAGCAAAGTAACATCAAAATCCTTGTCCTAACACTGATCATGGCACTCATCATCAAAGTAAGCGTTAGAGGATGTTTCTGGGCAATGAGATCAGAACAACCTCTGAGATGCATGATGAGAATCGGTAAGTATGTTTCGCACAGAGGAAGCTAGCATGCTCCCAGAATCCCCAGGGGTGTACTGTATTTTACTGTATTTTTACCACTTTACTACCACATTTTAGACTGTCTGGTGGTGTAATACAAAAAGTCAACCAATAACACTTTAAGTAGTTTGATGTTTAGTTTTTTTTTTTTTGTTTTTTTTTTTCAAACCAAAGTGGATTAAAGTTGATTAATTGGAGAAGCAGTTCACATGCCCTTGTATGCAAGAAGTGTGCACAATTTTATTGAATGTGCACTTGTGTACTTTAAATCTTGAAAATGTATGGACTATTTTATGTCTTACTACCTTTCTGGCCTTGAACATGTTAGTTGTGTTGCTGTTTATGGAGGGTCAGAAAGCTCTCAGACTTCATCAGAAATATATTAATTTGTGTTCTGAAGATGGACTAAGGTCTTATGGGTTTGGAACGACATGAGGGTGAGTAATTAATGACAGCATTTTCATTTTTGGGTGAACTATACCTTTAATGAAATAAAATGCCACTTAGTTGGACTTAAAGAAAGCAAACTTTCATAACTGTTTCTTAATACACTTTAAAAAATGTAACTGTGTAATAGTGTCAAATTAAAAATTTAACATTTTAAATAAGTGTTTTTAATCTTTTGGCATGCTTTAGAGAACTACACAAATTTGTTGTGTTGACTAATGTACTAAATTGTATTAAATTGCAGCTTTATTATTATAAATGTTTAATACTTTACATGTACCTTGGTATGTTAGTCAACACATCAAAATGAGTGTACTTTAAAATAAAGCAATGATTAAAAGTACAGTTTTTAATTTGATATTATTACAAAGTGCACTGAACTGTGTTAAGAAACATTGAAATGTGTACTCTTTAAGTTCACTTAAGTTGCCGTTTATTTAATTAATATTATTATCTGCAAGCACAGTTTTTAAAGATATAATTTTAAAATGTGAAGTACACTACAAATACAAGTACACTACACATTCAATACAATTAAGCACACTTCTCTTTCAGAAGGGACTTCTTGCCAAATTACAACCTTTATCTGATTACATTTACAATACGACACATCCACTCAGACTTCAATGCTATTTAATTAGCAATTAGCTGTCTTGATCCCAATACTTTTCCAGATAATTATAGCAATTACTAACGGAAGTCCTTCAAAGAAGTTCAAAGTGGCATTTACATTTGTAGGACTTACATTACTCTAGTGCAATCAATAGCCTAAAGCAGCCTTGTGGATGAAACTTTACGCCAGGAGACATGATGCTGACCTCACCCCCATTTGGGCTAGTTATCCAGGGGCACTTAGCCTCTGTAGTTGTTAGTATCATCATGTGAGGGCACCTACGGCATGGATGGCTCTATGCATTTGTGTCCTCATTCTTTCATGGCTGTGATCCTGGAGAAGAAGGCAAAGGAAAGTCTTGAGGAGCTACCGAAGGAGAGAGAGATGGTGGGGGAGCCGTCTTGATTAATTGAGACAGAGCTGACTTACCGCAAGTCATTAAGTCGCCATTGGGCTGAGTGTGTGTCACTTCTCATTTCATTCACTGACAAAATCCACAGGCTGCCATCATATCTCACCATCTCTCTGGTTTCATCTCTTTGTTTTTCTCTTCCTCACTTTAATCATACGCTTCCCTGCCCATCTCTCCGAGCTCTTTATATTTGTCAGCTCTGAAAGTTAGTGTGGATCTTCATTAAGAGCAGGAGCATTTTTTTTTTTTTAAAGCAGCGCCAGGATACATCATCACCTTTTCGAGTTTATGTCAGAGATTAGAGGGATATAGATGAGCTGTGCTGAGATTATAACCGTCATATTTCCGACCCACCGCAGATATGAGTCAGGCTGTTATTTTCAGGATGTGTGCTTCTGTGCAGGTGTGGATAAATAAATGATTCTCAATCTCAATTTTCTGTATAGCCAAATTTAGTTTTTCTTCTGAAAAAGTACTTGAGAGGGTGCAAAGCTATTGGAATATTCCTGTAAAGTAAGATCTTCTTCTCCTGCTTTTCTCTTCTAGAAACACTGGAAATCAACCGTAGCAAGCATTATAGCCCCACTTTTAGAAATGTGAAAAACATGTGAATTAAAAATATGGTGGGTGGACACATAAAACAACAAATTCAAGTCTAAGCAAGAGCTTCTGGCAACTAGTTATGCTACATGGATTGAGTGAATGAGTGGTGTATGCAGCTAGCACCCACTAACCTGCCTTTTAGCAAAATGGTCAAGCATTGTATTGCTAAATTAACATTATTGAGCCAAGGCAATAAGGTCTAGACTGTAGAGTGTGTTCATCCAATTTTCAGATGGAGATGTTTGCTGTTGTCATTTGTTTCACAATTGTTTAATCATCTCATTCACAGTAGTTTAATCATCTCATTCATTAATTCTCATTCACATCCTTGACAACAGCACATAAGGGTGTGAAATGTAGATCATTCTTACAGTGCTTTTAGCTCCTGTATATTGCTTTATGTTCATTTTGCAAATTAAAGTAATTGGAGTTTGAAGTATAAATTGTAAATACTGGCAATTATTATTATTTTTTCTAAAATGAGTGAAGACAATCACAAAAACCCTCTGATAACTCATATATGCAACCAATTTGAAGTTTGCATACATTATCAATTAATTAGATTGCATGTGTATAATACACACACACACACACACACACACACACACATATATATATATATATATATATATACATAAGTTACATTATGATGTGTGGTAATTGTCACACCTTGACAGACGGGAAACAGGAGATGATGGGCACGAAGTGGGGTTAAACAAAAACACTTTAATATTAAATTGACACAGACAGGTAAACAGACAGGGTAGGGTGAACCTACGTGCGATTTTTCCTGGCCGCATCCTGGCCAGGATTTCTGTATTGCCTAAAATATCTAGGAGTTGGCTTTGTTTGCGTGTGCAGACCGATCAGTGTATGACATCGATTCCTTATGTTTTCGAAACGCTCTCGAGGTACTTTGAATCAAAACAATATAGAAATCCTGGCCAGGATGCGTCCGGGAAAATGGCACGTATGGTCACCCTAAAACAGGGTAATCCAATGGGCTGGGGTCCTTTCTTCGTACCTCGCCTAATAGATCTGAGATGATTTGAAATATTCCAGATTTTATAATCCTTATAACTGATCTCTGGCTAATTTGGTTCTTCAAACAAATTTGCGTATTAGATTAAAATATCTGGGTTAAGTTGTCTAAGATTAGTGCGCGTTCTCGTGCTCCTCGAAAAGGGCAGATGTATCGATACTCGAAACCACGATCGACAATGCAGCGATTGGCTGGCAGCAAGACAGCAACGTAATGATTAAAAAAGTCATCTGACGAAAAAAGTTGACAAATTTCTGGACCTTTATAAGGAAACAGCCAAGCGAACAAAACTAAATGTTATAATAGATAAATGAAATGTGCATTTTATATGATTCCCAATTATTTATATTCCCAATTTCTAGTATTTGCACAGGCTTTACGTTTTTATTTTTATGTTGTAATTAGCTATTCATTTAATTTTATCTTTGAAGCTGATTTGTTACGTGACAGCATTAATTAAAGTTTCTTAAGGGTCAAGATCAAATTATCTGCATCTCCTGTGCTCCATCAAGCCGCTCCTATAATCGCCGTCACCGCTCAAATTAATGCACGACTCAGATTAACTGTATAGCATGTGTGTAAGACTCCAATACAATTATAAAGTTATTAGTTTATAATGAATAAATATATCAATGAGTAAAACTGGCTGTGTCTATATGATTATAGACTACACAACATTATTAGATTATTTTAAAAATAATTTTGTAATTATTATTATTTTAAATTATTGTCCCTGGATCAGTAGGGTACTCTTCTAATAAAGTAGCGCTGACTGGAACAGATTTTAAGTATTAATTCCATTTACAAAGATGCAATCTAATCCTGTTAACATGAAATAAGCCTGCAACGAGCAGGTTTAAATTTATGGACCTGTTGCTATGACAGCAAATCCAGGATGAGCTTCGAAGAACCAAATGATCCAAGATCAAGTGAAATCGGCAACAATCAAATCCAGCTAACTGAGTTAGCGACGTACAAAGAACAGGCCCCAGGTCACATAAAGCAATGTAATCGTCAACAATAACCGACAAACTCAAACTGAACAGACAGAAACTTAAATACACAGACTAAACAAGGATAATTAGCAAGGCACTGGTGATCTAACTAACGTAATCAAAGGGAAGACAGAAACTAGGTCAAAGAACAAAACAAGACATGCAAACAAAGTCCAAACAGGGTGATGGTGTGACAGTAACGTTATAGTGGTAAATTACAACTATGGGCCCTATTTTAACAATCTAAGCGCATGGTCTAAAGCGCACGGCGCAGGTGCACTTAGGACATTTCCGAATCCACTTTTGCTAGTATAACGATGGGAAAAACGGTCTGCGCTCCCGGCGCGTGGTCTAAAAGGGTTGTCTCTATTCTCTTAATGAGTAATGGGTGTGTTTTGGGGCATAACGTGAAATAAAACAATCAGAGTCGCATCTCCCATTCCCTTTAAGAGCGAGTTGCGCTATTTAATTCGCTATTTAAACGGCAGAATTTTAAGGCGCACAGACTGAACGCGTCTCCAGAGAGCAAACGGATCTGCTCATGCGCGAGCAAATAGGTAGGCTAATTCTGATACACGCAATGACTATCCATTATGACATGTATGACATTTTTATATTTATGTAGCCTACACAATAATATTATTTTACACTGTAATCCTTTAATTTTTAATATTTGGCATGTTTGTGTGCTGCTGTGTGTAATAAGCAAAGTGAACGTGCGTTGTGGACCCGCCCAGAGACGCATTTTCTACTAACGCGTTCTTTAAATAACAAAAAAATATATATATATTGCACAATTGACTTTAGACTTTAAACCAGGTTTCACAGTGAAGAACATTTACATCCAGAAGCACTCTGAAGCTGAAATTTGGTTGTGGAATGTCCTGCCCAGAGGTTGCGTTAACCGAAAATTTTCCATCATTGACGGAATTTTTTTAGCAGTGACGGAAAAACCTGAAGGCTGTCCTTCACTTTGACAGATTACACTGAGGGTGATCTATTGTAATTTATAACTGTAATTCCCAACCCTGTCTAGTTGGTGGCGAGTGCGCTCCAGTGTGGCAGCAGAGCGTGGGATAATCAGCTCCAGAACAAAAATAAAACTGTCACGATTCTTTTGCTATGTGTTTGATTACGAACAGGCGAGTATCCACTAGTAAAGCGAAGGAGATGATCAGTTTACACTTTGCGTTGCCACTTCACTTGATCTGAGGTGGTTCCAGCGATCTGTCGCCACATTAAAAAGCGCCAAAATGGTATTTATTGCTTGAGTTTCCTAATAAAATGGACAGAATTTGAAATCTTAGACTTTGTTTCATATCAAAAGTAACAACACACAGAGCTTAGCCTATTGCGATTTACTGGATGGGAGGCGCACTATACTGTTCATTCATCAACTGAAAACAACATCGATTGGGATTTAAGAATCGATATTGGTTCATAAAAATGAGAATCTTTTAAAATAGATAAATCGTTCTTTTGTTTTACCCAGCCCTAGCATGTTTTGTTGTTGGCCTCTATTGTCACTGCGGTGCATCTGTCTATATGCTCATCCTGTTGGTTCATTATTAAAAATTAAAATGTGAACAAAAATAAAATCAATTAAATGTGTTATTATAATTAAAACAAGAACATTAAAATGATGGTTAATAATAGATTATGACGGAATTTTTACTATGCTGTCCGTCAAAATAACTGACAATGTTAAAGTCTAACGCAACCTCTGGTCCCGCCCCAACCAAAATTATGCTTTTGATTGTTTTTCCACTGAGTCAGGCTTGTCTGTCTTGTTCATGTCTACAGGACAGTGCTATGTCCACCAAAATATCCAGCACTTACTCAGAAAGTGCAGTAGTTTGCTTGGTCAAATTCCAGCTCACCTTCATTGCAGCATTTGGACTTGGTTATGTATGGATATTCATCTTTAGGTGAACAAACAAAAGTGATAATGGGCATACAGAATATGCCCCTGACTCCACTGGTATTTACCCTATCCATTTACCATGCTGCTTCCTCTTCAGCTGCTGGATATTTTTAAATCATGAAAGAGGCTTTATCCTGTTGGGGGGCTCTTGACCTGTAAGTAAGGGCACAGTCTGTCTGTGCAGAGCACTTCCTGTAAAGATCAATTTGGGCTTCCTTTCTTGGTGAATGAGTGTGCATGTGTCTGTATGTCCCTAAGGACATGAAGGTGCTTGTGTCCATCACCCTGTTTTAGCCCTGAGTGCACTTGACAGGTGACCTCAGCGTTACGGCGGTCAGACCATCGTGGACTTCCAAACACTGTAAAAGCCACAAAGTTTCTCTTTGCCTATACAGATTTAATAGGATGATCACAGATAGGAATTAAATTATATCTGTCTATTGTTCTCTCTTTGCATCTGTGTATTGTGTTGATGGTGAGCTCAGTCAATTTATTCCATTTGGCAAGTCTTCAGTCATCGAATCTACAGTCAGACGCAGTCAGTGAGCCGGAAGGCCTGTCTGGTGTTATACGGTCAGCTCCAGATGATAGACAAACCAGAGCATTTATCTACAGTCCTCCCCCAGCTCAGCTAATTTGTTTTTAAATGAGTTTGTGGCACGAGTCGTCCCTTCTGTCTCTTTTTTGGGTGTCTGTCTTTCCGTCTGTCTGAGATGTTGAATATCCGTTTGCCTCACCTGTGGGGAATAAAAAAAAGGTGTGTTTTGGATGCTGATCCCAAGCATGAGACAATGTTGTCACCACCATTTTAGGTAAATAAGTAGAAGAAAGAAAGATAGTAGAATAACGTAGAAGAACTAAGTAGAATGAAAGAAAGATTAAATAAAAAGTAAAGTAAAAGAAATGAAATTAAATGAAGTATGATTAAATATAAAGTAAAATTCAATAAAAATACAATTACATAAAGCAAATATAATTAAACAAAAATTTAATGAAATTAAAAATAAATTAACAGAATTAAATAAAATACAATTAACATAATATAAATTCAATTAAATTATGTGTGTGTGTGTGTGTGTCTCATACATACATACATACATACATACACAATACATACAAAACATACATACATACACATACATAATGTATGTATGCATGTATGTGTGTGTGTTGTTTTCCACTATAAAACATTGAAACATCCTTAAAAGAAGGTAGTTTTGCTTGAGAATCAGAACTGTATAAGAGGTGTTTTCAGGGAATATATCTTGATTTATATCTATAATTGGGGGTAAAGTTGCAAAACTGTCATTAAAGTAATGTCACAATAATAGAAAAAATTTAATGGTGCTAAAATAGGTTAATTTTCTTCATTCCATATTTTGCAAAAATATAATTTTTAAAATATTTGTAAAATATAATTTCTTAAATATAAGTTTTGATTTTCAGTTGAAACATGATCTGGACATGTTCTTGACAGGCTCATGAGAATCTCCATTAAAAAGCACGCCATAAGCTTCAACATTGTGTGCACTTGAGCAAGACATTTCACCTCAGGTTCCTCCAGAGGTTTGTCCTCTATGTGAGCTGTAGGTCATCTTGGATAAAAGCATCCACTAGGTGTCTTTCTGCTTGTGTAAGAAGCACCTGCTCTTGTTGGGTGATCTGACAAAGTTCATACGTTTACACAGTCACAGTATGTCCCACTTTAGAATCTGAAACCAGATTGTTTCAAACCAGGATATTTGGTCTGGAGTAATGGTTTTCAGCTGTTTTTTTTTGGCTTTAGGAACCAGACTTGACATCAAGTTTAAGCAACATCAAGCAGTTCATTTTATTTGGATTTAGCACTTATTTTCTAAACCAGGCTCCTTGGATTGTACCTATACATTTTTTTTACATTTTTTTTTTTTTTTTTTGCACTACACCCATTATATCTGCATAGTTTTGTTTATTTAATGGTTGCACTATCTGCCATGTGCCTTACGCCACTTTACCCATCTCTTTTTTACAATGTCCTTATTGCATATCTGTATAGTTTGTATTTATATATATTTAAACTGTAATTATCTGTATTTTTACATTACTGTTAGTGTTTAGTGTTAACTGTATGCACCAAGGGTCTGAGAGTTACGCAATTTCAATTCTCTGTATGTATGTGCTGTACATGTGGTGGAATTGACAATAAAGCTGACTTTGACTTTTGACTTTGACATACAATTCACTGCAGTTTGTATGAAATGAACGAGAACTGCCAAAAAAAAAAATTTCTTTTCGCACACAAAATATGATTACAGGGGCAGCTTATTGATAAATAAAGCCTTATTTTCATGCAGTTTCTTGCACAATTTTATGTTATGACCTCAAAACACTTTCATCATAGTGCATGATTTGTATACAAATACATTTTGACATTTGTATCACAACCAGCTTCATATGTTTTATCTATCCAATTGTAGGCTATGTCTTTTCTGACATAGTAAACTTGCTCGGTAGCATTGCACTTGCAATGCAGATCACTTGGGTATGAGTCCCATCCCCCCTTTTTCCCCCTCCATTTTGAAAAGAATGTCATTGAATGTGGTTCCAATTTCTCATTTTCCATAAACTGTGCCTTTTTTTTTTTTTCTTTTTCTTTTAGCATAAAAAACCCTGGTAGCTTAATTGTTTTATTAAATGCTCAATCAGTGCCATTTGTTTTCAAAGTTTGACAGTGGAACTCGACCTTTCATTTTAAATACACAATCCATATTGTGTATTTAAAATACACAATATGGATTGTGGGGAAAATACACAATATGGATTGTGGGGAAGTCGTGGCCTAATGGTTAGAGAGTCGGACTCGTAACCTAAAGGTTGCGGGTTCGAGTCTCGGGCCGGCAGGAATTGTAGGTGGGGAGAGTGAGTGTACAGCGCTCTCTCTGCCCTTAATACCACGACTGAGGTGCCCTTGAGCAAGGCACCGAACCCCCAACTGCTCCCCGGGCGCCGCAGCATAAATGGCTGCCCACTGCTCTGGGTGTGTGTTCACGGTGTGTGTGTGTGTTCACTGCTGTGTGTGTGCACTTTGGATGGGTTAAATGCAGAGCACAAATTCTGAGTATGGGTAACCATACTTGGCCACATGTCACGTCACTTTCACTTTCATATAAATGGTTAAAAACTTGATTTTTGAATACTCAACACAACAAATGTTCCACCAGAAAAGAAGTGAAAACTGATTGCATTCAATCTGTACACCACAGTTGATTCTGACTGCAGAAGACATCTGACTGAATGTTTCTGCAAACACTGAGTCATTGTATTGATCACCATCATATGCTCTTTGCCTTTTCCTCTGCAAATGTACGTCAAAGCCCGGCATGAGTCCTCAGAGGAGTCATGATCTGATGATTTGAGTTCAGCCTTTCGATCCTGACTGTCAGGTCCTGTATCATTATCTTCTCATTTGTGTATGAAATAATGTTTACTTATTTACTATATTTTTTCTAGATATAAAATGAAAAAGATTCAGTCTCTTAAATGATGTCTGTTGGAATGAAGCATCTAATTAAAGATGGCACTCAATTGGGTTTCTTTGTGGAGTATTAGTTCCAAGCCATTAAAGACACTTCAGCTCCACAAAGCTGCTATAGCACTGGAGTCAGAGAGGGAAACACACTCAGGACACCGCTCAACAAATGCGGAAAAAATAATAGTTGATTTAATTACTGTAGATAAAGCTCATGCTTTCTAAAGTAAGAACCAAAACTAAACAGCTGACTCACTTTTATGTGGAGTGTATCAGCATCTTATTCGTTGACTGCCTACAATCTAGTTGAAGCAGTCACTAAATGACCCAAAATACCCTTGACAAAAAGAAGTCTGCTTAAAATTGTATTGAATGTGCACTTGTAGTATTCAAATCTTAAAAATCTGTACTTGCAATAGTAAAATTAATTAAAAGCAACTTAAATGCACTTAAAAAGTACACTTTCATAACACACTTAAGTACACTTTTAAGTGCATTTTGTAAAAATGACAAATAAAAAAAGATTTTAAAACATTTTAAATTTATACTGTTTAAAATTCTTTATTTTTAAATTTTAAAATTTAAATTTTGAAATTTTCACCAAATTTCAAAGACAGTAATAATCACGTAATAAACAAGTAATAATCATATTGCATATAAAGATATACTTAAGTCCTACTAAAGTGGGTTTAAAAAGGCACTCTGAAGTTGAACTAATTGTAATTAATTTACATTTAAACTATAATATGTTTTCATTTAATTGTAAATAACATGTAGTTAAGTGTCCGAAACATTACATTCAATTCACACTTAAGTGTGTTCTTAAGTATATTCTTAAGTATTTTATTAAGTGTACACTGTAAAAAATGAATAAATTATGTCAGTTACTAAAATCATAATAATACAGTATGTTGTGACCTATGTTTAGGATTTTTTTTACAGTCTACTGATTTTCACAAGGGTCATGTTGCACCATGAATATTTAAGCCATTGTTATTAATTTTATACATTTTGTGTGTGTGTGTGTGTGTGTGTGTATGAAAGTCCAAGACTTAATAATGTGCGTGATATATCTGAAGTTCTCTGTGTGTGTGTTCTCTGAGATAAACAGAGATGTGGCAAAGGGTAGTCAAGCTGAAGGAAACAGGAAATGACATGGAAACATTGCTCCTCAAAGCATTTAAGTGGCTAAATGCTACATGGCACTTGGACTTGCTGAGGCGTGAAGAATTTTATTTGTTTGTGTGGTGAGTTTGAGCAAGGGTTGTGTTACATGTGCACACACACACACACACACACACGTGGGCACAGGCTGAGTTTGTAAACATGATGTCAGCAGAGCAACGTATAGCCCTCAATCTTCTGTGTTAAAAGTCTTGACTCAATGATTTATTAACATCAGTGCACCAAATGATTTGAAGCGTGATTTATCCCTCTATTTTAATGATGTATTGCAGGAGGATATGAATGTAATGCCTTTCCTATTTATCTTTCTGAGCTACAGCTGTTTGCATTATCTGTATTGTTATTATAATCCCATGAAAATAAGTCAGTAATTACGTTCAAATAATTACTCTTCATAATTTGGGGTTAGCAATTTTTTTTCTTTTATTTAGCAACAACACATTAAATTGATGCACAACACTTGAAAAGGACATGTTAATTAATTAGACTTTTTTTTGGCATTTTTTTCACTTTAGTACATTCAGGTTTTTATTATTAATAAAAATTCATATTGTACTTTTTTTCCCATAAAAAGAAAGCTTAGACTGCAAAATAGCTTTAGTAATTCCAGATATGGTCATGTTAAGAATTAGCTTTGATTTTAATCCTAAACCCCTGAGAAACAAATTTCAAATCAGTCCATCATTTACAGTCCAGCAGAATTACCATAACTTCCACCTTGAGAGAGACAGATTGAAGAGAAGCCTCAGGGTGTGACAGGGTTTGTCCTTGTTAGGTTCTATGACAGAGAGCACATTGAACATTCCTCCTTGCCCTCGTCTGCTTCTTTACTTTGTCTGCATTTATCATCCTTTCAGAAGCTGACCTCATGTACAACCCGTGGGCAATTCCACCTGCCATTGATCAGAGAAGTTCCTGCCGCCAGCTCATGGCCACTTACAGTGGTTACCATCACTGTTTTTCCTCCCGATGTGACCCATCTAATAAATCAGAGGTTCAAAATATTCTTTAACCTGTCCAGTAAAGGTTTAACGGAGACTTTTATCCAAAACTTCTTTATTTTAGGGCCAATCCCCTACATCTAACACAAATTGCCGTGTACACATGAATTATCAGATACTATCAACCCAGTTCTCTGGTACAGAACTCTAAAACATGTACTGTATCAGCCTCTGCTTTAATTCAAAATTAGGTTTTGTGAGAGTTTACTAGGTCAGCAAACAGAGATGATGGATGTTTTACATCTGATTCACTATCAACTGGCTTGTGCTTTGTTGCTGAGAGAGCATATGCTAGCATTAGTATTACATATAATGACAGGACGGGTTTCCAGAGTTATAACATCATGAATCTAGCTACATTTGTTATATTTTCATAAAACATGTACTGTACATCTATGATGCTGTACTTTGTTTTATATACAGTAACTTTGAAATGAAATTTCAAAACAGTAGTTATAACTCCTACGAGAGTGTTTTGAATACAACGGCTGAGGGAGTGATGGTAATTTGACATCCTTCTCTCTTCTGACCACCGTAATCAATCTCTCTGTATTTTTTCCTCTCTTTTGGAAAGTCAGTTTACACCATGGCTATCTAAATTTATACTGTATACTCTACACTAAAAATATGTTTCATTAGTAATGGAGATTTCTGAGAAATAAGAAAATAGTACATATCTTGTTACCACTGACCTTTTGTTTTGTGGTGTTTGTGTTAGCAACTACCTAAATATGTTACATTCAAATTCAATTTACTTAAAGTCATGAAACTGTTTATTTTATTGACAAAATATTATAGTTTATCCTGTATATGTTTTTCATTAAATCAGATAACATTTGCTCTCCCCTATTTAGAGAAACAGTTTCATAACTAAGTTTCTTAACACACTTACAGTAAGTATACTTTTGCTTTGCAATAATGTCAAATTAAAAGTTTAACTTTAAAATACATTTTAAATCATCGTTTTAATAACTTTGTTGTGATTTGAAGAAGTACACTTATTTTGATGTGTTGACTTCAAATGATGACATTAAAGTGCAGTTTATTTTACTATAATTCTGTGTTAGTACATTCAGCAGTTCACTTTAACCATATTTCAAAGACAATAAAATTGAAATTATGAAATTAAATATAAAGATGTATTAAGTCCAACTTAATGAGTACAAAACAGAATACTTTCCGCTAACTGCATTTAATATACATTTTTTTTATGGCACACAGCTATGCCATAATTTATTTAAAATACATTTCTTTCATATCAATCAAGCACATAAATATATAAATGTATTTGAAGTATACTTATTACAAAATAAATTTTTGCACCCGCTCATCACAAAATATTTTTTTTATATATATTTTGGTAGTTTTCTTTCTTTTTTTCACTAGAGTGTTCACAGATCAGTTGTACCCAAAAAGTCACTATTAGATAAACTAATTGTAATTTTGCATCCTATTTAGAAGGGATAACATGCAGATTGGAACACAGCATATGTCTACACAGTAAGAAGGTGGCGTAAAGCAACAAAACACTCTCTTGTAGTGTAGATATGGTGTTATATGCTTCACTGAGTCTAAAACAGCTGATGTGAAACTAAAGCAACTCATGAGGTCTCATTCACCTAAAACAACACATGCTGTAGATAATTATAACATCTGCCATCAGGATCTTCATAGACAGATTTTAGTTCTTTTCTGAATGAGCTGTTGTCTGTCTTACTAATGCAGTCATACTGTACAAAACTGTATAATGACCCAGCATATGATTCAAATTGGCTCCAGTATATTATCCACTCATGTAATCACATTCCAGGTCTGTGATCACGAGGCCATGCACGATATACATTTAGTATCACCGTAATTGTGACAGTTGGTCACATAGTCATGGTCACTGTTAATTATCATATAGATTAGAGCTGCTTAACTTCACTATATACGTCAAGGGTTCGATCATCCAAAATTACACAATTCTGACATCATTTATTCAACCTCATGTTATTTCAAACCTATAATGGTCTGTGGGTTTAAAACAACATGATGTTCAGTTAATAATAATAGTAGTGTAATTTACTCAGACATTAAGAGCCTGACTGTAGGTGTCAGTATAGTCTTGGGTCTCCAGTCTTGTGTTGTGGTCTTTCGGAGTGTGTTACAGGGCCTCAGGTGGGCCAGACAGGATTCGGTTATCCCTGTAATTCCAGGAGATTAGATCACAGCTGGACCAGCAGAGGTATATCAGGACATGGGCAGTTTGGGGAGAACAGCATATCCATATTTAGCTGCCCTTTACCAAAGAAAAGTTATGTACACACCAGATCGGTGTGCAGAAGCACAGATGCACACATATCAAAATGATTCATTTCCGCTCGTAGGACCAGATGCCATCTGACAAAACTTGCCATTTTCAAGCCATTTCGTCTAAACTGGCACTTGACTCGATTACTTTAGAGAGCAGTTTGATTTGTGTGCTAGACTTTGCCCTGCTCACTGGAGCTCGGGTCAGTGTCCCTTGTGTGCTACGAATACATACACTTTCCAGGAAGCATCAGGTGATCTGCTGGAGTGTAAATCAATGGTGTAGAACATTGAATTAGCTGTGATATGGTTTCTGTTCACCCCTTTGCATGTCTGTGATACACGTGCACAACCCAAACTCAACAATTATACTTTTGTGAGCCTGGAAAGGGTATTCTGATGGTAACCTTACTGATTACACAAATGCGGGACTCCATGTTCTTTGTAATGATAATTATTAGATATGTTTGATAAACAGCAGCTCTGCTCATAAGTTTGCACCCCCCATGCAGAATATGCAAGATACTAATAATTTTAATGAAATAAGAGTGATCATAAAAATTGCATGTTTTTATGATAATGTATGATAAGTACTGTCCTGAATAAGGTTCACACGTTCAATGGTCTTCAAGAAGAAAACAATACATTAACTGAATTGTTCTCCCAAAAATGAAATGTACTCACCCTCAGGCCATCCAAGATTTAGATAATTTCTTTATGTTTGGAGAAACTCTGCAGTGAATGGGTGCCGTCAGAATGAGTTCAAACATCTGCTAAAATGATCACAATAATCCACAAGTAATCCACACAACTTTTTTCTTTTTGTTTATCAATTTGTCATTAACATAAAGTGCCAAACTAGATAGCCCCTATAGTGAAAACTTACTTTAGACTAAATATGCAACCCTTATGCCCATTCTCTATAATTTTTATATTGTAATATCTAAAATAAATGGAAAGGACATTTTCTGAATGTTAAGCATGTTTTTTCTCCACTTTTTTTGAACAAGAACAAATTTTACTTTCATTAAGAGCCTTAAAGGGATATCGCAACCCAAAAATAAAAAAATGTGTCGTCATTACTCAGTACTACGTATATACAGTGTTGTGTTAGGTCCCATTGACTTTCATTGCATGGTCATGAGCAGTTGAAAAAAAAAATCTTCTTTTGTGTTCTGCAGAAGAACGAAAGGTGAGAAACATTTTTGGGTGAACTGGGTGATCTCTTTTGAGCCATATTTTGAACCCTATTCCTGAGAAGTTCCACACACAAATACCCTTGTAGCTATAAAACTCACCTGTACTGATATTGCTAAAAACTTTATTTTAAAGTCCAATTCTCACTATTAACAAACCGTTAACTATGACTATTGCCTCAATGAACTCCTAATTTGCTGCTTATTAATAGTAAGGTAGTTGTTAAGTTTAAGGTAGTGGTAGAATATGTGTTTTACAAGTAGCTAATAAACAGCTAATATGTTAATATAGACATGCTAATAAGCAACTAAATAGTGAAAATTGGTCCCAATACTAAAGTGTTACCAAACATTCAATTCAGTTCACATTTCTACAGCACTCTCTCAATATGTATCATTTCAAAGCAGCTTTACAGCAAAAGCATGTCCAACATGTAATGTAAATGTAGCCTGATGGCAGTGACATGGTATAAAATAGCTGCTACAGTGAAATGGGAAATTAACCTGTTTACCATTTGCAATTCAGTCAACTGCTCTGTACTAACAAGCAGACAAGGCGGTTGACTCATTTCAACCAGCAATTCTCCAAATCCCAATGAATGGCTAGTTTGTGGTGGGAGAGATCCAGACTGCCCACCTTCTGCTCTTCTTCTCGTCTGTCATAGAGGATGAGCCAGTGGATGTGCGATCACTCATAATTTCCCTCATTTACATATGCACCCGCTCATTACATTCCACTCTCTCTCTCCCCTCCAATTCCTTCCTCATTAACCCCTCTTACATATCCTTAACGCCCATGTAATTACAGCTCTAACTGACCACATTATTTGCTTCTCTAATGGATTTTTTTTCTGAGGTTGATTGCAGGTCTAAGTGGAGAGTTGATTGTTCGGCTTGTTAAATTGATGGCCTGTTGTTTAGTAGAAAGTTTGTCACAGGAAGTACACGGTTGTACAGCAGAGCACTTACCTTTTTGAAGCTGAACAATCTCTGTTCTCCGCCAGTCTCATCTAAAGCGCAAGTTTAAATGGCTTAGGAAAAAAATGCATAATTGAGAGGCTCTCCAATAATTCAGAGGCTGATTACTGAGTCCCACTGTAATTCACACTTTCAACTTCCTACTAAATTATTAAAAAAAAAATTACTGAGCAGCTCCTCAGCTCAACATACTTCAGTGCAATGCTATTAAATATGGTTTAAGAACAAAAATGTTTTCTACTGCACAAATAATTAATCACCGTTTCCTGTCATAAAGTTAGGACACATTATGATTTTAACATTTTTTCCTGCAGTATTTGCACATTTCACTGTATGAAGGGAGGTGTTTCTGGCAGTTAGGAATTTACTGGCTGGAAATGTTAAATTCCATTGATCTGTATGGTATAACAAGAACGTCCCAGATTACGTATGTAACCATGGTTCCCCGAGGGAATGAGACGCTGCATCGGAAAACGCTTTGGGAATGCCCCTGTGTGCCCACGCTCTGAATCACATGTGAAATGAGTCCAATGGAATGGCGAAACATCAGGGGCGGGGTGATGTAGAGACCAGAAAGCTTAAAAGTGCATCAGAAACAAGCAACGTTAGCTTCTGATAAGTTGAAGCAAGTCGCTCACAGGGTACATATGAAGCCTCGGTCACGTCTGTACCATGTGATGGAGAACCACAGGGGACATTGTGAGGTCTCTCGAGACACAAAAAAGTCCACCTGGGCTCGCCCAAACTTCTTCCAAATCTACTCCACCACCTCGGTGTGGAGCTTCCATTCCCCAGGCCTCAGCCCCTGCCTTGACAGGATGTCTGCCTGTTGATATAAGAGACCACCGCTGTGTTGTCTGCTTGTGAACCAGCACATGATGGCCCCTCAGGTCTGGGAGAAAGTGTTTCAAAGCCTGAAACAAGTCCAGCATCTCCAGGCAATTCATGTGCCACATGAGATGGTGACCTCCCCATAGACCCTGGGCGGAGCAGCCTCTCATGACCCACTCCCCAGCCCGTGAGGGAGGCATCCATCATTAACGTATGCGACGACAAGGAGCCCCCAGCACTGGGCCTTGTGACAGGAACCAAGGTTCCTCCACATGTCTAAGGCACGTAAGCATGGCCGCATGACCTTGATCATGCAAAGCGGGTTGCCCCTTGGGGAGAACCCTCTGGTCTTGAGCCACCACTGCAAGGGTCTCATGTACACAGTGCAAGAAGATATCACGTTGGACGCAGCTGCCATCAGACCCAACAGTCTCTGAAACTGTCTGACAATGAGTGACTAGCATTCTCTCACTCTCTTCACAGCCGTGAGGATCGACTCTATCTGAGCAGGAGACAGACGCACCTGCATCGTGGTTGAATCCCACACCACACCCAGATAAGTGGTTCTCTGTACTGTTTTCCCTGGCACTTAGCCTTAACCCCAGCTATTTCATATGGGCGAGGATGACATCTCAATGCCGAACCGCCATATGCTCCGAAGAGCTAGTATCAACCAATCGTCGATGTAGTTCAGTATGCGGATGCCCTGGAGTCACAGGGGAGCCAGAGCAGCATTCACACACTTGGTGAAAGTGCGGGGTGAGAGTGCCAGACCGAACGGAAGAACCGATATTGGTACGCCTTGCTCCCAAAAGCAAACCTCAGGAGCTTCCTGTGTTGAGGAAGGATGGATATGTGGAAGTATGCGTCTTTCAGATTTATCGCCACAAACCAGTCCTCAGACCTGATTTGAGACACAACCTGTTTGATCATGAGCATTTTGAACTTGAGTCGTCAACAAACGCAGATCTAGAATCGGACATAACCCCCATCCTTCTTCGGAATGATGAAGTACTAGCTGTAGAACCCGGACTCTCTGTTGAGAGGAGGGACCACTTCGATAGCCTCCTTCCTCAAGAAAGTGTCTACTTCTTGTTCCATGACCAGAGCCTGCTTGGGGCCCACCAGAGTGGGAAACACCCCGTTGAATAGAGGCGGACGAGACCCGAACTGAATCGTGTAGCCTCTTTCTACAGTGTGCAGGACCCAATGAGACACATTTAGCAGAAGCTTCCACGCTGCCAAATGATCTACTAAGGGAACCAGTCTCTCAAGACTGGCTTCTGGTGTATTTAGAGTGGTTAGCTCTGTGCCCTGAAGTGGAGGACCGACAGGAAATGGCCGATCTAGCTGCTGTAAAGACCTCCTTGGTGGTAGCGAGCCTCTCAGGACCATTACGTTTCCGGGCGGATGATGAGAGATGTGCTCGCTGGAGACCACTGTGTCCTGAAGCACCGGGGGTGGCATGGTTGACAGACTGATCTCCTGAGGGCACTAATGAGAGACGAAGAGGTGTACACCGCTCTTCCCCAGAGGGGCCCGCTCTCAGAAGTCCTGGACCATAGGCTTCAGGACCTTTAAGTCGAAGAATATCTAGCGAGAATGATGGTCCGCAGATCCGCCTTCTGCTTAGAAGCCTTTGGCCCAGGAGCGCCGCTCTGACCCCAGATATTCTGGACGAGTACGAGAAGCGACGCTCCCCGAATGAGGAGCTGGAACACGGCTTATATATATAACTTCTCAAAGCCAGAAGAATATACATCATTTAATTACTCAGAATTAAATGCAGCCAAACAAACCAGACAAGTCAACACGGTCTGATTATAATATTAGATGCAATATGAAAGAATTGCGAATAACAGCCTGCAAACATATTCATTTGCACGCATTTGGGGGAAAGAGAGAGAAAAAAGGAACCTCCCGTCTGATCAAAGTTTCCCCCCGGCATTATATTGCTGCAGACCCGTAATGCACGGCAACCTCGGTTTTAATATTGCATAAAACTTTCTTCCCACGAGAAGAAACGTCAGCGGGAGCAGAGCTAAACATCTAAGGTAATGTATTTTCACTTGTACACTTAGGGTTAATTTATGAATGAACACAGCTAGCCCCCTCGAGAGCTGACTGTGTGTGCTCTGCTCCAAAACAAACCACAATTCGTGTGCATCCCACCCCTTATTATAGCGAGGGCAGGGAGAAACGAGCAATCTAAAATGCAATATGCTTTTCATATGCAAAAGATTGAGATGGTGAGTTCTCAATCTCATCACAGTGCTAACAATATCAATCCCGGAGGAAGATAGCTGCAGATAGACTCACTCGAAGGGGGAAGAGACTGCAGCACGGGCTTCTGAACCTTGAGAGAGAGCGCTAGATTCAAATGCGATCCCTGCGATCCCAATCGCCACCATGCCTCAGCAACAGCGGGACAGGAACCGCAAAGACCGCAAACACGGACACACTCCTCAAAGTGTGCCCTGTGGGAGCGGAGCGTTCACGGCGGGACCACGATGCACAACCAGCTCCCTCGAGAGCTGACTGTGCGTGCTCCGCTCCCAAACAAACAACACAACGACTGCGTGCATTCACATCCATACAAGGTGTGAACAAGGTCACACCCGTATAAGTTTAGCGCGGGCAGAGAAGAACACGTGGTCTAAAGTGCTGTCTGTAGCTGTCTGTAGCTCTGTGCACTGTTAATACAAACAACAGTAAATAAGACACATTTCACACAGAGTGCTTGCTGAAAACACAGAATGGTGCTTATTTCGGATGCGCTTTTAAGCTCTCTGGACTCTACGTCACCCTGTCCGTGACGTTTCGCCGTTCTGTTGGACTGATTTCACATGTGTTTCAGAGCGTGGGCACACAGGGGCGTTCCCAAAGGGTTTTCCGACGCACCGTGAGTTCCCAAAGGGGAACACCATATTCACACGTATTTGGCAGAGGTGAACTACCATGCAGAAACCATTTGTTACCATGACAGGAGGTACATTATTTTGCCAGGGTACATTTTCACACATAAAGGTCATTTTCACACATACAGGCCATTTCTCGCTTTTGTACTACTCAACCCATATTAGTCATTTGTCTTAAGCATAACCACTATTGGGCCACAAAATGCATTGATTTTCCTCTAAAGTGATTTAATTAGTTACACTTAAAGTCTTCTCCCCAAAACAATAACTGTTAAAATTAATAAATTTTTCTTTCTTTCTTTCTTTCTTTCTTTTTTTGAGAATTAATTGTCTTTATTTAACATCTTCAATTATTCATTCAAAAATGAATAAAAGAAATTTATACAGTTTCAGAAAAAGTATTTCTAAATATATATGGGCTTTTTTTATAGCTTTATTGAGACAGGACAGTAGAAGGGAGATAGGAAAGCATTGGATGAAGAGAGGGGAGCAGGACTTCAAGACAGGAATCAAACTCATGTCACCATGAGCACAGGTGCACTGTATGTCAGCTTGCTAACCACGAGGCTACTGGCGCTGACAGAAGTACTTGTTGTTAAAATGATATTTAAAATATAAATGCACAAAATGCATTCCAGACGGTAAAATGTTATGAAAATATAGTGTCACACGGGGAAAAAATTGGTGTAATCATATTTTCTTGTACTACAAAAACCTTTTGTTTTATTTGCAATAAAAAATAACAGTGCACAAAAAAATTGCATTGCAAAATGTAAAATGATTCACTGTTTTGAAGTACATCTGCTGGTCAAAACTATGTAAAATGCTATGAAAACTCACAACATGCATAAAAATTATATTTTTTTATGAAATCTGAGAGCTTTCTGACCTTGCATAGACGGCAACAGAACTAACTCGTATAGCTTCATAAAATTACGGTTGAACCACTGATGTCATATGGAATATTTTAATGATTTTCTTAATACCTTTCTGGGTATTAAACATGGTAGTTGCAGTGCTGTCTATGGAGGGTCAGAAAGCTCTTGGATTTCATCAAAAATATCTTCGTTTGCGTTCTGAAGATGAACAAAAATTTGGAACGACATGAGGGTGAGTAATTCATGACAGCATTTTAATTTTTGAGTGAAATAACCCTTTAACTAAATAGCTACTAAATTAACTTAAGTCTCATAAAAAATCTCTATAAAAATGATCCTGGTTGATGAATGGTTCACTGGTTTGTGCTGAGGGACAATCCCAGTGATTCATGGGTTCACTGAACTCACCCCCAGTGGTGAACCATTAAAGTTTCAAAACATTTCGAAACAGCTGTGACATATTAAAGCGTTGTTTACTGAAAATCATGTGGCAGTTTGATGTGTGCTCTGAACCAGTGATTTGAAACATAAGATTTACAAAACTTAAGTTTACGAAAGTACCCATCACTACTAAAAATATGCTCCATTCTCTGTAAATAAAATTATTCTTATATATTATTAATTCTTTGGATTTGATGAGTAATACAACCTTGACAAATTTCATGAAATTCACCTCATTACATCAACTATTGATATGACATTATAATAAACTATAGTAACGCCGCATTTTATTGTCAGTAACGATAACGGCGTTGTAACGGGGGAAACAGTAATTCGTTTGATTACTCGTTACTGAAAAAACATAATGCAGTTAGTAACGCCGTTTATTTATAATGCCGTTATTCCCATCACTGACCATCACACACTTCATTTATGAAGATGTTTTAGGTCAGTTTTCTTGCCTTGATTCGTATACAGAGGCTCATTCCCTATTCTGTCTATTCCTGAAGCAAAAACAATAAAGACGATTGGCAAAAAACTGTCAGCTAAATTGTTGTTTAATAAGATCAAATCAACATTTAGTGATGATGTGCATGTGCACGAGTGTGTGCATTTGTGAAGAAAGAGGTCTGTCTTCCCTTGATTCGCCTCATCTCCCTCTACTGCTCCCCAGATGTCACTTCCTTTAATAATCAGACATGCAGAGAAAAGAAATATTGTTGGATGGAAATAAGACCCCTGCATTTACCTGTCGCAGTGGCTGCAGAAGGACAATATCCTCTGCTTTGAAGTGTAATTAGCACTTTGGGATGCCTGCGAGATGCACCTGAGGCTACTTCCTGTCTCCATGCCTTTTCTCATTTAGAAAGCTGGCGTATAAAGGGAGATTGTGTGAGCTCGTGGGGGTATAGGGCATAGAGTCTTCTTGTTTTTGCTTATTGTTGAGTGCACTTGCCTTGAGCTCTCTCTGAACTCTACAGAGCCCCTGAAAAAACGCTGTCATCGTTCACGGCAAGCACTGATAAAACACGATATGATGCTGGTCTGCTCTGAGAACTGCTCTGTGTAAACACCAGATGCAGGAGTTTTTCCAGAGGCACACTCATTAATACACACCCAATCGTGGACATGCGCATGTTTAATTCATTTCCATAAGGAAAAATAAGTATTTTTTTTCTGGGTCAAATATATTTGAAATAATTTATATGTTGGGAACAGCATGGTTAAAATAAATATATTTTCCAAATTCAAAATGTATATTGTTTAAATATTTCAAAATGTGTATGAAAATTAAAGATATATATATATATATATATATATATATATATATATATATATATATATATATATATATATATATTTTTTTTTTTTAAATCAATCAAAACTTTTTTTTTTCTTCTATTAAACATTTCTTAGCTTTGATTTTCATTTTAAAATATACAAATATATATCAGGAAATAACTAAAATATATTTGAACCACATTTATATAAATCAGGGTTATAGTTGACTAAATAGTTGACTAAAACTGAAATCATTAAAAAAAAAAACTGAAATAAAATACATTATTAAAAAATAAAATACATTATTGAAAAACAGCTAGTCTCCAAGGCAACGTTTCTTCTAGTTTAAATGTATGTACTAAAAGAAAGAAAGAAAGAAAGAAAGAAAGTGTCAGGATTGTCTTGTGTTTCCCTTCCTCTTGTATGCCCATATTTGGTTAGTTTCCTGTTCCTGTGTTTATTAGTTAATTATTGTCCAGCTGTGTGTTTAATTATCTAGTTACTTTGTGTATTTATGTGTTCTGCCCTGTGTTTCCTGTGTCGCGTGAGTGTTCCCAGCCTGTGTTGAACTTACCTGTTTTGATTTAATTAAAGACTTTGTTTTGATTTATTCCATGTCTCCCCGTTCCTGGTTTCCGTCTCCCCTGTGGAATTGTGACAGAATACTCGAACTAAACAAATGATGGCAAGTCCACCGCTCACCCGAGGCCGCCGCCGTCTGCGGCTGGTCCCAGCAAGCTGGACGGACTATAGCCTGGTTCAGCTGCCAAGCCCGCCGCCGCCCGCAGCTTAGTCAAGACTGATGTTCGCGGCTCATTCACGGCCACCGCCCACGGCTTAGTCAAGGCCGCCGATATTCGCGGCTCTCTCAAGGCCGCCGCCCACGGCGAAGTCACGCACACCGCCGTCTGCAGCTCATGCAAGCCTGCCGGCCGCTGCTCCCTCGGTGCTCCTGGACATGGAGCTGCCCCCGGGGTTTGCAGCTCCACTCCTCACTCCAGTGCCCGCACCTCGAAGGCACCTGCCAGAGCACCCTCCAGTGCTGGCACCTCGAACGCGCCTGCCAGAGCGCCTTCCAGTGCGCCTTCCAGTGCCTGCACCTTGAACGCACCTGCCAGAGCGTCCTCCAGTGCCCGCACTTCGAACGCGCCTGCCAGAGCGCCCTCCAGTGCCCGCTCCTCGAAAGCGCCTGCTAGATCGCCCTCCAGTGCCTGTCCCAAGTCAGGTCATGTCCCCTGTAGTCTTGTCCAGTCCTCCGAAACCCATTCTAGTCTGTCTTGTCGATCATGTCATGTCTGTGGGGGTTCTGCTGAAGCAGGAAGCTTCTCCTGTCATGGCCAAGGAGGCCATTCCCAAGCCGCCTGCTTCTCAGGACGCCCCGACAGAAGCGGTTCCCGAGTGTACCCATGAGAGGGCCCCTGACGCCTCAGCCAGCACACGGAGTGCTGTTCAGCCCCAGTCATGCCCAGAATGGTCCTCGGATTCCGAGCCTAGCCCCATTGGGGCTCATGTTCCGGAAGATAACCCACCGAAGACTTCAACTCCAGTTCCCGAGTCAAGCCCAGGAGAGGCTCCAGTTCCCGGGTCGAGCCCAGGAGAGGCTCCAGTTCCCGAGTCGAGCCCAGGAAGGGCTCCAGTTCCCGAGTCGAGCCCAAGGGAGGCTCCAGTTACCGGGTCGAGCCCAAGGGAGGCTCCAGTTCCCGGGTCGAGCCCAGAAGAGGCTCCAGTTTCCGGGTCGAGCCCAGGAGAGGCTCCAGTTCCCGGGTCGAGCCCAGGAGAGGGTCTAGTTCCCGAGTCGAGCCCAGGAGAGGCTCCAGTTCCCGAGTCGAGCCCAGTGAGGGCTTCTGATCCCCAGTTCAGCCCAGAGAGGGCTCTGGATCCCCAGTTCAGCCCCGAGAGGGCTCCTGATTTCCAGTCCAGCCCAGGAAAGACTCCAGATTCCCCGTTAAGCCCAGAAAGGGCCCCTGACCTCCAGTTACGCCCCGTAAGTTCCTCCAAGTATTTTTGGGGGGGGGGTGTAGTATGGCTATTGCCATAGTGGACTCGAAGGCTGCACCGCCATGGTCTCCTGAGCTCCCTGCACCGCCATGGCCTCCTGAGCTCCCTGCACCGCCATGGCCTCCTGAACTCCCTGACCCACCATGGCCTCCTGAACTCCCTGACACGCTATGGGCGCCGCCCTGGAGGCCGTCTGTCTTGTCTGTGTGTTCTTGTTCCTGTAGGCCTCCAGAGCGCCCACCCCCCTCCCCATTGGATGGTATATGGCACGAGGACGCACCTTCAGAGGGGGGGCGTAATGTCAGGATTGTCTTGTGTTTCTCTTCCTCTTGTATGCCCATATTTGGTTAGTTTCCTGTTCCTGTGTTTATTAGTTAATTATTGTCCAGCTGTGTGTTTAATTATCTAGTTAAGTTGTGTATTTATAGTGTGTTCTGCCCTGTGTTTCCTGTCGAGTATTATACGTCATTCCTGTCTGTCGCGTGAGTGTTCCCAGCCTGTGTTGAACTTACCTGTTTTGATTTAATTAAAGACTTTGTTTTGATTTATTCCACGTCTCCCCGTTCCTGGTTCCCGTCTCCCCTGTGGAATCATGACAGAAAGAAAGAAAGAAAGAAAAATATAGATATCTAAAAAATACAGAAAATATTAAAATAATATCTAATTCAAGATATTAACAAAAAAAAAAAAATCGAATAGTTTTTGTTAATATTTATGTAAATCTCAATGGTGAAAATGATTTATGGTTTATAGAAATTAAACTAAATTATACTATAATAACACTGATATACATATATATTTTTAGATATTAATAATATATTTTTTTGATATAGTGCACATTTTAAAATTAATTTATTTATTTAATTTGCTGTATGGGTTTTCTTGAATTCTGAATCTCACATTGATTCTCTACAGTGATTCACGCTGCACTCAGATTGGCCAAGAAGTTATATATTTAAATATGAACTCAAATATGAACCCAAGATTAAATTATTTGGTCTTTGCTATCTACATTCATTTTATATTGTTCTTACTCTCACTTATTTTAATTTTAAGAGAAACATCTGAGTGTTGATAATTCTTTGAAACATAACTCACACGTAAAGAGCAAACTCTGAGCAAAAACATTTTCCAGTGAGTTAATCTTCAGTTCTTCACAAGAAATACAAACGACATGTTTATAAACATCACCCAAATGTGCTCACATGTAGGTATAGTTTCTTGAAATACAACACTAAACACCAACTCTGCAATCTGATTGGAAGACAGCGTAATTATGCAAATGACCCTCAGCATGAGCAGACAAAGGAAAGTGCTGATCTTGAATTCTGGCTGAAGCATGTCTAGTCAGAAGACAACACGGCTTTATTTTATCTGTGTTTGTTTTGTTTTTGTCTTTTTCCCATGAGCCTGTGAAATAATCAGAGCCAGCGATCGCTGACTGATGGCTCCATTGTCAGCACATCCACCATCTCTGGTTTTTAATAGGCGCGGGTTGGACTTACACACAGCAGCGTCTTATCAGGACACTATGACCCTCATTCTGCTGCTGTCCGTCAAAGCGTTGATGCTAACATGTGGCTAACGCCCTTCCCTGAACCTAATCTGCTTTACTCTTCTGACTGACAGATACCTGCATCCCAACAATATCTGGCGACACGTCAGTGTCTGGCCTCTGTTCTGCTTGTTTGCTATTTCCTTCCAACACTAAATGACAACAGTGAGTCCTTCACCATTTTTAACCTTCCTCCACCATTGAATATCAGTCTTCATGGTGTTTGAAGGTCATAAGATGCTTGTAGAGCACTGAATGCTCTATTAATGATAAATTATGCTTCTTACATTGGGATGACATAAGCCTTATTAATAACACACAGAAGATGACTGTATAAAGACCCAACATGGAACCATTAGCTTTAATATCCTTGTGGATAACAGACGTCTACACAAGTCGGTCATGCTAGTGTCCATAAAACACGGCCCTCTGGAGAGAGTTTGAAGCAGCAGCTGTTGAAGTGATGAAGGATTATACTCTAAATCTGCAAGGACGATTCATATCGGATCCATTGGTCATCCTGGTGTTGCTATACTGATTACAGGCAAAGCCAAAGTTTTTCCATTATATCTTACATTTTGGCCATATAAATATGCACCAAACTGCATATTTTTTGCTCAGATTGTGTCAGATGTAAAGTTGAGGTGTATTTTTTTTTTCCCCTCCTCAAGTTTGAGCTCCATATTTTCCTGTATCATACTATTTGAGCCATAAAGGCCTGATGAATCAAAAAATGTGATACCGAACAAAAACAATGCCAACTTTTTTTTTTTTTTGGTCTAGATTTTATATAAAGATTCTTTAAACTATTCCATATTGTTTCACATGTCATGCTTTACAGGATTAAAGAGCATAAAAAAAATGTAGAACCTGTATCCTTCCAAACAATCCCAATGTTAGCAAAGGTAGCTTAACTCATTGGAACTAGAGAGTCATCTGGGGAACATAAAAATAACATTAAAGCTCTTACAATAACAATAACGCAACATTTCTGTATTGCAACATAAAAAGCATGTAATGCTCTACATACATGATCCTCAATAAGCAGGCAGTTTATACAGTAAATGACACATTTTTCGCTAAAGGCACCACATTAACAGTTTGTTAACAGCTGAGAACTTCCTCTGAGGACTGTGCGATGTAGCAAACGTGATTATGTGGTGTAATATAGAGTCTGTTTTGCATTTAGCTGCAGTGGCTTGTTTTTTGGCCTGGCATTCTGAAGATGAGATGATATTGTAGGTTATTTATCACTTTCCATCTTTACCTCCATCAGCTGCAGAGATTTCAGTGCTGCTGCCAATGGAAAGCAATTATTTTGTTGTGTTTAATCTGGTATTAGCTGGCTTCAGCTGTTGTATTTGATCAATTTCCGTGATGTATCTGCTATACTCAGACGTGGATATGTGTGTGAAGACGTCCCACCTCAGCATACATATGTACACCTGTTCTGTTCAGCAGTTTGACACTGGTGTGTATAAAAGATTGAAGAATTTGCATTTGGACGCCTAGTCACAATTCATGAGCAAACAGAATTCCTTTGCTTCATTTAATTTGTGTAATGAAAAGCTTCTGAAGTGGTTGAAAAGATGACACGAATATTCAAAGAGAGGAAATTGCAATAACAGTAATTTGCATTTTTGTTTCAAACAGAACACTCAGTCTTTGTAATTGCAAAAGAAATTCTTATTTTTGCTCCTCTCAGGCAAGTAAGGTATACAACAAAAACATGTTGAAAAGATCAGGTATATTATTGTGTATCTGTGAACAGATACTGTATGTGTGGGATTCTTGCGGTCATGATCCATAGGTATCATGTCTCCACCACTTTTTGCTATAGCTGACTTTGTCCCCATAACATTATGAGAAAGTATCATATGTAAAACAACATATGCTTCTCCAAATTTATGTGCAGGAGAGAGTTCATTTCATTTTAGTTATTTTTAATGTTGTGTGGTTGTTGCAGTTGTTATCAATAGCAGAAAGCTATTGTAACAGAGCTTTTTCCCCTACACATCTCTCAGATTTGCACTGTAAGCTATTGATTGAGTAAAAATAATGTGATTCTATAAGAAGGTTTCTCAAAATAATGACTTAGTATCTCAAAAAAATAATAAGAAACCAAGTAATAATTATGAAAAAAAAAATGGTAACACTTTAGAATAGGGAGCAATTCTCACTATTAACTAATAATGCTTATTATTAACATATTATTATTAACATATTATCTGTTTATTAGTACTTATAAAGCAAATATTCTGCATGACCATATTCTGCATCCTTAATCCTACCTAATACCTAAACTTAATAACTACCTTACGAACTATTAATAAGCAGCAAATTAGGAGTTTATTGAGGCAAATTAGTAGTTAATGGTTTGTTAATGGCGAGAATTGAACCTTAAAATAAAGTGTGATAAAAAAAATCTCTCAATATTAAGACATATTAACTCATAATTATGAGAAAGTTTATCATTATGAGATACTAAGTCATATTACGAGAAAATGTATCATGAGATAACAAGTTAGAAGAAAAATTCTAATTATGAGATACAAAGTCTTAACCATGAGAATTTCTCTCAATATTATGACATCTTAGCTAATAATTATGAGAAAATTTCTCATTATGAGATAAGTCATTATTATGAGAAAGTTTCTCATTATGAGATAAGTCATTATTATGAGGAAGTTTCTCATTATGAGATAAGTCATTATTATGAGAAAGTTTCTCATTATAATAAGATGCTAAGTCATTATTATCAGACTGTTTCTCATTATTATGAAATACAAAGTCATTATGAGAAAGTTGCTCATTATGAGATACTAATTCATTATTATGAGATGGTTGCTCATTATGATGAAATTCAAAGTTATTATATGAAAGTTGCTCATTATGAGATACTAAGTCATTATGAGAAGGTTTCTCATTATGATGAAATACAAAGTAATTATGATAAAGATGTTCTTTATGAGATATTAAGTCATTATTATGAGAAGGTCTCTCATGAGATACTAAGTCATTATTATGAATGTTTCTCATTGTGATGAAATAAAAAGTTATTATGAGGAAGTTCTTCATTATTAGATACTAAGTCATTATTATGAGAAGGTTTCTCATTATTGTGAAATACAAAGTAATTATTAGAAAGTTGCTCATTATGAGATACTAAGTCAGAATTATTAGAATTTTTTTTTTTTTTTTTTTTTTTTTAGTATGACAAAGACATACATTTTTATCAACTGAAAGAAACTTCAAGAAGAAGCTGAGGCAAATGCAAATATCTGAATCGTGACACTGCACATGGCTCCTTGACATTTCTGCCAGTGCCATCGGCATAAAAAGCTCAGATCACATTCAGTTAGCTCTGTGTTGTACTGTGGTACTTCTCAGATCAAAAAACATCGACATTTTGTGTCAGTTGAATTGTGAAGTGTACATAAACAAGAGCAAAAACAATTTTCCTTGATGCCTCCTTTAAGTTTTAAATAGTGTATGTTCCTTGAATTAAGCAAGAGGCAGTATATTGCCCCATCCAGAGATTTAATGTCACTTTTGATGTTTCCAGAAATACTAAATAACTCCTAATGACACTGCCTGGCATCAATGAATAAAACACAGTCAAAGAAAATGGTCAACACTGATATATAGTGAAATGTCAAGCAGAACACTGTGACATTTGTGAACTGACTTCAGATGTAGTATCTGATTAAACTGCAAGTATGTCAGCACACACTGCTGTCATCATAGATGTGCCAGAGAGCCTGTCCTCTCATTAGTCCTATCGGGAGAAATTTCCTCCTCACAGGTTGTCAGATTAGACACAAGGCTTTGAAATGACAGATGTGTCTGAAAGAACAGTTACTTCCAAAACAAAGACACCAAGGAAGAGAACTGTGAGGACGCCATGACCTGAACAAGTTTTTAAAAGAACAATGAGAAAGAAAGAAAGAAAGAAAGAAAGAAAGAAAGAAAGAAAGACTCTGCTGATAAGGCCTCTAGTGAATTTTATTGAATTTTCTATGATGAAAAATTAACATCTTGTGAAGTTAAAAGCTGTGTGTTTGTAAGAAACAAATCCATCATTAAGGCATTTTTAACTTAAAACTTTTGCTTCCAGGTGAAATACGAGTCGACTATACAAAATATTGCTTTTTCCAGTGAAAAAAAAACAAAGAAACAAACAAAAAAAACCATCTCATTTGAATTAGAGTAGAAATATACACAGATCAAAATCACTTCTAAACAAATAACAGTCCAAAACACTTCTAAACAAATATGTCAATGGATTTTAAACTGAGAGCACAACGGTAGACTTTTTCATCTTTTCAATGGATTATGGACTATTTTGGTCAGAAGTGACGGTTTAAAGTTAAGACGTCTCGATAGATTTGTTTCTTAATTGATGGACTGGAGTGGTGTGGATTATTGTGATGTTTTTATCAGCTGTTTGGACTCTCATTCTGACGGCACCCATTCACTGCAGAGGATCTATTGGTGAGCAGGTGATGTAATGATAAATTTCTCCAAATCTGTTTTGATGAACAAACAAAATTCATCTACATATTGGATGGCTTGAGGCTCAGAACATTTTCAGTACATTTTCATTTTTTATGAGCTATTCCTTTAGTTCTACTCCCTTAAATCTAAATTTGAATTCTGCATGCTCTTCCAATCCAAATGAATACATATTAAGGACTTGAATTTACATTTAAAAGGCAAGTTAGAGGTAAAGGAGGTGTTAAAGGTGGCAGCATCTTTACATGGGATTTTGATTATAAAATTGTTTTTATAACAGGATTGACGTCCTTGTCCAGTGTGGTTATTTATATATTTACATTTTCCTGATAGTACATGTCACACTTTACAAATTCATACAGATTGAAAGAAGGCCATGAACAATCAGAAGAACAGAGAAGAGGAGCTTAAATCTTAAAATAAAAGGTGACAAAGCTTCTAGCATAAGCCTCGGGAGAAAAGAGCTGCGGAGAGAAAAAAAAGCCCAAAAGATGCACGGTAAGTTGTCCTTGTGTGTCAGTGGTGTGAGTGAAGCTGCTGTGATTGTGGGAGGTAGAGGACACACAGTGAGGGACCTGCACTGCTGGGCAGACAATCTTAACAGTGCAGCACCATTTCTCCACACTCAGCATGGCACCTTAACACCCACAAATACCTCACACACACACACACACACACACACACACACACACACACACACACACACACAAATACACACATTACTCACAATGGACAAGAGATTACACCAGACCTTCACACTGACTACCGACAAAATAACACACACATACATTGAGCACCATATAGACACACACTGTTCTTTTGTTGTCTCTCTCCTGGTTTTTCACTCCAGTGGTTGAATACCTTTTTTGTAAACTTAATTGAGGAGATTTATAAAACCTTGGTCCAGTTATCCATTACAAGTAGTTTCATCTTTTGGGGCCCTATCATACACCTGGTGCAATGCGGCGCCAGGTGTGACGCAAGTGTTTTTTGCTAGTTTCAGCCCAACACAGTTATCATTTTCACGTCCTGTGCCACGTTGTTTAAATAGCAAATGCATTTGCGCTCATTTGTGCGCTCATGGGCGTGCTGGTCTGAAAACGAGGTGTGTTCAGGCGCATTGCTGGAGCTTTGCTATTTTGAGGCTACTGAAATAGACTGCGCCATTGACCAACTAAAACCTGGTCTAAAGTCAATGGCACAGTATTTTTTCGTTATTTAAAGAGTGCATTGGTAATACCCGCCTATAGACGTGTCCACAACGCGCGTACACTCTGCTTATTACACACACAGGGACATGCAGCAGCACACATACATGCCAAATATTAAAAATGAAAGGATTAGAATGTAAAAGATTATTATTGTGTAGGATACATAAATATAAAAATACTTACGTCACAATGGATAGTCATTGCATGTATCAGTATTAGGCTACCTATTTGCTTGCGCACGAGCAGCTCCGTTTCCTCTCTGAGAGGCATTCAGTCTTTTGCGCTTGCCGTGATATAGCGAATCCGCCATGGCGTGAGCGCAACTGGCTCTTGAAGGGAATGGGAAATGACACTCTGATTAATTTATTGCAGGTTATGCCCAAAACACACCCATTACTCATTAAGAGGATAGGGACAACCATTTTAGACCATGCGCCGGGTGCGCAGACTGTTTTTCCCGTCGTTAAACTAGCAAAAGTGGATTCGGACACGCCCTAAGTGCACCTGCGCCTTACGCTTTAGACCAAGCGCTTAGATAATTAAAAAAGGGTCCTTGATTTGTTTCAGTATTTAGAGACTTGACTTGGGCCTGGTTTTGACCTTTACCAAGCCGCAAAGTGGATCAGACTTTATGCCAATAGTCAGAGATTAATCGTGGATGAAATGGCTTTCTCATTTCAGACCAGCCTCAAACTGTCATATTAGCATGTGGCCTGGAGTGAATTGATCATATCCTCCAATAAACAGCTCTAAATGTGAATCATTAGTGCAGTGTCTGCCGTCACCAATCACAGAGGTATTGATGATGCATGATCAATGTGCCATCACGCCTCATTACCTTAGTCTTCACAAATATCTCATTTTTCAATATCTCACATTTCTGCTCATTAATGATCATATTAACAAGCCTCAATAATGTTGAGCTGTGGGATAAACTATAGCTGTAATCAATGAGAATCATATGATTTAAACCTAAAATCTTGAACTCTTGAGTTGTCTTTTTATTTATATAAATCAAAGAAAAGATAATATAAGACACAGATGTGCAATAAATATTTTAAAAATCATTAAAAAGGACACATTAAACCAACCAAACATGACATTGAAGACATTTATAATGGTATAAAACATTTCTGTTTTAAATAAATACTGTTCTTTTGAACTTCCTATTCATCAAGTAATCCTGAAAAAGCAGGAAATCATCATATTAGAATGATTTCTGAAGGATCACACTAAAGACCAGAGTAATGACTTTGAATATTCAGCTTTGCATCACAGAAATAAATGGCATTTTAAATATATATTACAGTAGAAAACAGCTATTTTAAATTGTAATACTATTTATGTAATAATATTACTGTTTTACTGTAATTTCAATGAAATAATTGCAGCCATGGTGAGTATAAGAGACTTCTTTCAAAATCATCAAAATCAAAAACTTTTGAACAGCTATTTCTCCCATCATGGGAAGAGATGTTTTCAGTGTTTGCTTTCCAGTGAATAAATGAATTGAATAGAAAAATAAATAAATAAAGTGCATTTCTTATCTGAATATGTAACTGATGTTATAGTGTTCATTTAGAACGTACTTTACTGATTATGTTATTTGTAACATACCCTCAACACAGTGATAAATTGCTTTCCGGCTCCAGCTTTTAATCTGCATCAGTGTCTACTTTGACCTTTATGAAGACATAACAGAGCTGCTTCTTTCTTTGTGTGTGAAATACACGTACTGTCCTCCGTTTGTGTCTGTGTGAGATTGAAAGTGTTGTGTATTGGCACACGGGTTGATTTTGGTAGAGTCTGATTGCTTAGTATGTCTGATTGCTTGGACTGATTGCTCTTTCCAACCATTTACTATGAATGTCTCAAACCATTAAAGATTTATATTGATATTTAATACATTTAGACTTGAAGCAGTGTGTGTTATATGTATATACTGTGTATTTTACAAATGGGAAACATTTAAGATGTAAAAGAAAATATCTACACATATGCACTTACAACGAAAATACAAATCATCTTCTTTGATGACATGCTTTCATATCCTTGTTTGATGGGCAGCCAGTCTGTCGTCTATCCAGTCTGATTAACAGGACACTGGGGTGCTCAATCAAGCAGTTTGTGAGCAATCACAATCACTTACCCTCTCTTTTTCCTGCAAGGCAGTCTACTGACAGACTTTCACTCAAGGTTCGGGCATATCCCTGTGGAGATCTCCTCATTGTCATTCATATTACCATCTCTCCATCAACAATTAGTGCCAGCATTTCCAGTAAAATAAATAAATAAATAAATAAATAATAATAATGAGGAAAACAACCTGATACTAACAGCATGTTAAGCAGTCATTCAAGGAAAAGCTATTCATGTCAGCAAGATGATGTTTCAATCAGAATCAGCGCACCAGGTGCCTTCTAGGAAGGTTTTTTTTTTGGCAAACATTATACTCTATTTGCACTCCACCCTCTTCTAGTAGCTCAATAGCTTCCCATGTCTAATTACAGTGACACTCTGATAAAACAGCCTCCGTGTCATAAATATCTGATTGCGCTCCAGATAGCATCTCCAGCCAGTTGCCCCAGTGTGGTGGCTGCTCCCTGTGAGGGCTGGGTGGCAGAGCATGTCAGGACTCATGCCTGGATCCTGGATCAGATGAGTGTGACCTTGCTCTGGGATTAGCCTACAGCGGCCAGCTTCAGTGACACTGAAACACTCTTATCCATCCATCTGCTTTGCCGAGCTGAATAACTCATTAACCCTGTCTCACAACACACAATGAGTGTAATATTTTAATTATTTAGAGCTGTATAATTGCTGCATTTATGATACGGCCTCCTTTGATGTAGAGTCTGAGACCAGCAGTGAAAATGCTGCTATTATGTATTCTTTTTTGATCATGCATTATCATGTATTATTAGAATAGCACACACACACATACTTTGGGTTTTTTATTTTTTTTATGAATGCTCTACATAGACATAATGATTTTTATACTTTGCAAACTATTCCATTTCCTACACTACCCCTGAATCTTATGTAAAACGTATCCGTATTGTTTTTCTTTGCGGGGCATTTGCATTTACTTGGTAAAAAATACAGTAAAAGCACTAATATTTTTACAAATTAAACTATTTTCTATTTGAATATAGTTTAAAATGTCATTTATTCCTGTGATGCATTACTCCAGTCTCATTACTCCAGTCTTCAGTGTCACATGATCCTTCAGAAATTATTGTTTAACGGTGGCATAGTTACATTTTATATGTCCTTACTATAGTAATAACAGTAAATTATGCATAATTTCATGATCTTAACCTTAAGTTAACCTTAAGTTAATTATTTATTTGTGTAATTACACTCTAATAACGTCACTTTAAAATAAAGCGTAACCAAATTCTGATTGCATCTTTCATAGATAAGGTAGTACTAGAATGCATTGCTATACAAAAACTGAAATTTTTTTGACTTTGAAAACTGAAAATGTTCATGCAAAATGTCAAATAAAACTGCATTGTTTTCAGTACTGTAAAATATAAATAGAAAATCTATAAAACTTTAATCTTCACAACTTTTAAAACTGTAAACTTCACAACTTTGTCACATCACCTCTGGTTTCTTTTACTTATGTATTCAGAAATTGCCAGCTGTCAATGCTTTATACCCTGCAACTTCTAGCAATAAGACTGTGATATGTGTGCACACCCCAAAAGAAATTCTTTTAAGACCGTACACTGAAAAAAAAAAAAAAAAAAAAGAGTAGAAACCATTTTCACTCTGAAATTGCCTTTAAATCTAACAATTAATTACAAAGAGATGGCAAGTAACATATACAATTTTGAAGCAGAAAGACTGAAATAGTATTTTCTTGTAAAACATACTCCGATAATATTCAACAACTTAGGAGCTTGAAATAGAATTTCAGACTGTCCTTGTGAAGCTCCTTCACTGGACATCAGGATATTACAGTCCTGTAATCTGGGTGAAGTGAAGTTCATTGTGTAGAGGGTCGTTTGACTGTGTTTTGTGGGCAGAGATGTTGAACCAGCACAGCATCTCTACTGCTAGCTGATACTGTATAAAGATTACTTGACCAGACTGTCACCAACTGTATAAAGATTACTTGACCAGACTGTCACCAACATCAACTCTCTTTTTATAATGAAAAAAAAAAAAAAAAAAAAAATTGTAATTCAGTGCCCAGAACTGGGTATGTGTGGGTTTGAGTGGACATGTGGACATGATATGTCAGCAATTGTATGCATCTGAAAAGTGAAAGTCATGATGTATTGTCAAGTATGGTGACCCATACTTGAAATTGGTGCTCTGCATTTAACCCATCCAAGTGCACACACACAGCAGTGAATAGTGAACAAACGCACACCGTGAACACAAACCCAGAGCAGTGGGCAGCCATTGCTCCAGCAATTGGGGGTTCGGTACCTTGCTCAAGGGCAACTCAGGTATTGAAGGCAGAGAGAGTGCTGTTCATTCACAATCCCCACCTTCAATTCCTGCCGGTGCGAGAATCGAACCGACAACCTTCAGGTTACAAGCCCGACTCCCTAACCATTAGGCCATGACTTCCCATAAAAATCTGAATCTGGAATCTGTGTATTTTATGTAGTATGTAATTTTATGTTTGGAAATGAAATAAGTATGTAATTATTATGTGATTTCTGCACCACTAGTGGCACCAAATGGAAATGCCATAGTAATTTCCAAACAGAGTTCCCAAACACTCCCCTCAACCTGTTACTGTTATACTAAGCTAGTAAGCTAAGCTGTTAGCTTGCTAACTGAAGATTAACTGAAAACACAAAGAAGTTTGGTTGTTTAGATGTAGTTGGTGCAGTTCTGGAATCTAACTGGGGAAACTAAGCAGTCAAACCCTGGTTCAGACATACACCCTTAAAATTCACACCACTGGCTGAGCAAGAATTTGTTTGGCAGCTCAAAACAAACATGAAAGATCTGAAAGTGTCTAAGAGCCAACATAGTTATATCCTTCAGGAAATAAACCTACAAATGACTCAAGCCTTTTACAGAATGTCAGTCTAAATCAGAGTATGTGAGCGGAGTGGAGCGTCAATAATTTCTCCTCCGTGTTCCACGCATTCTATAATCACTCTGCTCCAGCTCCGCTCTTGTAGAACTTGTTTAAATCATGCTTTCAGCTGAAAATATTCAGTATCTAGAAGGAACAAACAAATTCCTTGAGAACTATAACTTCCCACTCATGTCCATTGCCGTCATCATAGTCTTCACATTCTTTCTGTTTTGAGTGATCCTTCTCTATCAAGCTAGCTAAATATGTTTAACATGTGAATTCTTGCTAAATATGCAGTTGTATTATGGGTTGTTGGCATGAATTGTACTCGTGTTGGAGCGATGGTGGAGCACTCTTGGAGTGAGTGAAAATCACGACGCTCCGACTTTTAAAAAAAGCTCCTCGCTCCATTCAGAATCACACAGCTCCACTCCGTGCTCCGCTCCCACTCCGTTCCACTCAGATACTCTGGTCCAAATCCAATTTTTGTGCATATCCCACTGGAATCTGATCACATTTAGCAAGAACGGCAAAAATCTTTTACAAATCGATTTCATACAAATGCAACATAGTAACCAATACAGATATTCCAGAAAACAAAAGAGCATCACGGCACACGCAAACCTGATCTTAACGTAACGATACAAAGTGTGAACAGTCAATAATTTATATTAGATTCCAATCCTATTCACACATAAAACAACGGGCCGGGTGGGGCAGATAGCCTCGGACCTTGAGTTGCGAGGCCAAAATCAAGTTGCGTTTCTAATGTCAGACCAGTGCTACTCTAAAACCTGCCTTTAGCATGCCTCCCTGAAGCAAAAATCACACAACCCCACCATTTCATCAGACAGAAAAGGAAGTTTGATCCTTATATAAAGACATGATTTATGGTAAATGATGTTAAAATGACAATAATGTATTAACTTGTGTCAGTAGTGCACATCAATCATGTGGAATCAAACTTTTATTGAAATCCAAAGGCGTACATATATAGAAAAATATTCATAAATATTGATAAGCCTCCTGTATTTATGTAAAATTTCTTCAGAAAGAATGAGCATTTTCCTTGAAATTTTGATTATCTGAGAGTATTTGAGCACTGTCTCAAGTCTATACTATTGTCCTTTCAGCCAGAGCAACAGAGGGAGCTCATGGACAAAAAAGCAGAATAATATGTGTTATATAAGTTAAACAGAGTATATGTAATTATGACCTATATGGATGCAGACGTCTGTTATCAACAAAGACACAGGGAAGAGATAGAACAAATATGTGACCCGTGCTGGCAAAATGAGTCGGAATGCGCAAATGTTCAAAATAAGTTATTTTTATTTATATATTTATATATTCTCCATTAAAATACCTTCAAAATGATATATGACTTGTTGGAATCGAACGAAAAATGAAAAATTGAGTTAAAGATTCCAAAGCAGAATCACCAAGCAACGTTGCATATTTTCCTCCAATTCTTTTCTTAAAAATAATTACTATATTATTAATCACAATATAGCTATTTTTATTTTATCTTTGTTATTAAAAATAAGAACAGAGATGCAAATCAGACAGACTTCCTCTGTCTGATTGCCTCTTCAAGATGAATCGCTTTATGTATTCCCCAATTGTAAGTCGCTTTGGATAAAAGCGTCTGCAAAATGACTAAATGTAAATGTAATGTAAATGCAAATAAACAGCATTTAATGAAGAGCAGCGAGTGATTCTGTCTTTCCTTTTAATGTATGATTAACATTTAGACAGTAGTAGTTGAAGAAGACCTACTGTAATGCATGGATCAAATATAATGTTACACATCAGATTTCCCCCCAACCATTAACTAAACGTTCATGTAAGACATAACAGATTATGACTGTGTGAATCTCGCCAATACATATTTCACAATAATGTACTTAATAAGAGAGATCGCGTGCTTGCGGAAAGGCACGTCTTATGCACGTGCTTTGCAAATGTCAGCGAGATCGTTTTGTTTTCATCAGCATGGGTTTAAAAATCATATTTCACTGGTTTGGACTCATGTCATTGAGAATTCAATATGAATATTCACAAAGCTGGAATGCTGCGCTTTGCAAAAATAGACTTGCAACTTGTGTTGAGAAGCAGCAGCAGTCGTCCAGAAGCGAGCAGAGAAAAGGTACTCCTCTCAGAAAACGTACAAATAAAGATCATTTTAGATGTTTAATTACTATTTGGAGCATTGGGATTGCTAGAAGAGGGCTTAATGAACTAATTTTTGTGAAAACCTCAAATTCGACCAAAATTGATATTTTTCACTTCTTTTGCCTGTAGCTCAAAATTAGACCGTGCGCATTCCGACTCATTTTGCCAGCACGGGTCACATATGAAGTTCTCCAAGTGGTATCTGGTATTTTCATAATGAATGAATGAAATGCATCTGTTGTGTACAAACATCTGACAGACGTCTGTAAGATGTCAGTTTTACATACATTCTAAATCATAAACATTTTAAAGACATCTAATAAATGTCTATTTGACATTTGATAGAAAATATTCTATAGACGTATTGCAGATGAGCAAATACTCTAAAAAATACATCTTACAGATGTAAATGCAGATGTCAAATAGACGTCTCCGTGATGTACGTGTGCTATCAGGGAGCCTTTAGCATTTTTACCTCATACGGTAATCAGAATTCCCATTGGATCACAATCGTTAGTTATTTCAGACACTTACTGATGTCTCAAAATGAGTTTTGTAATTAAAATTGTTTTAAATGTCTTAAATGTTAATGTTAGCTAGTAGTTTGATAAGAAAACATGGGAAATGAGCAGTGGCGCCAACCATCTCCTAACTCGGATAAACTCCTGCCTTTGTTCTCTTCAATGCCCAGATGGTCCACTTTGGATCAAAGTATTCCAAGCAAGCCCAAAGGAATACCTTTGGACAAAGGCCATAGTCTTACAGTACTTATAGTTGACTTTGTGGACTAAATTGGACTAGGAGAAAATATTTTAACAAGGAAAAAATGTTTCCCATTCCCTCATTATTCATGAAAAACAAACCCTTTGAATATTAATAATGTTTGCCGTTATCTGTTGCCTCAGAATAGATTATGATCAATGTAAATGCACTACACAGAGTACTACATTATCAATCTAATGCAGCCACTCATGCAAAGTACCAGTTTCCCTCAGGATAACTTAAAGGTTTGTCTTCAGATGATCCTATTTCGATCAAATCCATAAACACACTTATTTCCCATCTCACACAGAAAGATTTTTAACCAATTTCCCTTTTTTTTATTTTGCCTGCAGCAATAACGAAATATACAGAGGCCACCGTTGTTTCGACGAGCAGATAAACCCGATCCAAAGGCAGCACAACTGTCGCAAGAGTCGCTTATTGGCCTCTTTCATTGACAGCCAGCTAGCTAATGGTGAAGTTTGCTTGTATTAGCAGAATAATTATCAAAGCGTTCCCCCTAACTGAGCATTGTGTGAGCGTGGTTTGGATGAGCTCCCAGCGGGCCCTTGGTTTGACAGCTCCCATGAATCGTCAGGCTACGGCTCCAGGCCTCACGGCTTTAAACAGCCTCTTCTTACAGAAATAATCTACCTCCCCTCCAGGGACCCTCCTCAGCAGATACTGCTAAATTGTGTGGGGCCATGTACACCATTCAGCCTGCGCTCTTTAAAAATGAGTTCATGGAATATTTTAAAATATCTTTGTCTTAGATGAAGCACCTCCACCATTTTCTCAGATGCTTGCCGCTCTCGGGTCCCGAGGCACTTTCCTGCTCTAAATAACTGCTTCTATCTTAAAATATTTAAAGTCTTAATACAAGTGATGGTTACATTAGGGACGTGTCGAGCGAGAGAGAAGCCTCCAACACGTTCGAGTTAGAAAACTTTTAATTCATCTTGGTGGGCATTTATGGTTCCTGTTAGCATTTGGCTGTCATGCATTTTGTCCCAGTAATTTGTCATGCCATTTAAGTTGTGTTTAATAATGCTTAATACCGCTTCTCCCGCCGAGCTGACGTGAAAGGCTGTCTTGTTGTGAGGTTGGTAGGTAGCTTAAGAGCAATTAAGCTTGTCAGGGTGTTGTTTGAATACAGTTAGGCCTGAATGTCTGCAGTCTCGGGATGAATACATCAAAATTCGTGCTGCTTTATGGAATCAATCAGAATATAGCAAAGCCACCGTGTTGCTTAGATACTGGGCTATGTATATTCTCTCTGCTTGATGCTAATATTCTCGCAGCTTGATGTTAATAACAATATTAATTTCAAAGTTTTCTACTGCAGTCTTGTGCTATTTTTGACCATTAGTACCACTCCAGCTGATGTAAACATTCTGAAGGTGGGAGTTCGTCATAAACTTCCTGGCAATCAGTAAGATAGTGTGTGGAATATTCCAGGCTTTTAAAGAAACCAATGAAATTGGGTATTGTGTCAAAACGATCCCCGTTCACACAGATCTGTGAAAATGACTAAAAACACTGTATTGACTGAATTTGTAACACATATGCACCTGACGTCACCGTTTTCACAAATTCGTGTTTTTGTAGTTTACATGGAGACAATAATAGTATCGTTTTCAAAAACTTCCACCTTGAAACTTTTTTCAAAAGTTTGCATTTTTAGGCCCCAAAGACACTGTTGCTGTGTAAATGAATGACCAAAATGCATTTAAAAGTTTTCAGCTTTTAGTTGAAAATGGTGTTGTGTCAAGACCGTGACCTGAGGAGTGTCAAGTCCAAATTGAGCCCATGACAAGGCCAAAACCATAAAACATGGTCCGAGTCTGGTCTTGAGTACTACAACATTGCTTTTTAGCACAAATTTAACATCTTACACCGTGTCTGTGCCGCAACAGCTAAAGTCTGTCTACACTGGATGTGACAAAACGACCATTAAAACTTTGTCAGTACATCATAAAAAGAACGAGACATCAGTTTACTTTCGGGGATTTGCGTTGCAGTGTAGACAGCATCACTGATTATAATGGGTTCTATAATATTTTGTATAATGAAATCTGAGAGCTTTCTGACCCTCTATAGACAGCAACACAACTACCACATTCAAGGCCTAGAAAGGTAGTAAGGACATCATTAAAACAGTCCATTTGATGTGACATCAGTGGTTCAACTGTAATTTTATGAAGCTACAAGAATACTTTTTGTGTGAAAAGAAAACAAAAATAATGACTTTATTCAACAATGCATCATAGTACTCTCATGAATAGCGTGGAGACTGAGCCGGAAGAGAAAAAATCATTGAATAAAGTCCTCATTTTTGTTGTCTTTGCTCACAAAAATTATTCTCATAGCTTCATACAATAAAGGTTGAACCACTGATGTCATATGGACTATTTTATCAATGTCCTTACTACCTTTCTGTGCCTTGAACGTGGTAGTTGTGTTGCTGTCAATGGAGGGTCAGAAAGCTCTCAGATTTCATCAAAAATATCTTAATTTGTGTTACAAAGATGAACGAAGGTCTTACGGGTTTGAAACGACATGAAGGTGAGTAATTAATGACATAATTTTCATTTTAAGGTCATATGTACCAATAGGTGAAATGTAGCCATCTCAATAGGAATCTGTGTCATTCAAAATTTCACAAGAAGGACTGTGAGGTGAAACAAAACAAAACAAAACAAAAAAAAAAAAAACATGGATTTTTCATTGAATTCAAGTTTGTTGTACAGTAAACATGCAAATTCACTTTGTTTACAAATATTGCTTGTTTGAAAGAAACATCTGAGTAAGTTGTGCTTCATGCATCTTTACACTACTGACAATGGATCTACTTTCTGCAAAATTTTACTAATGTGGCAGTGCCTTTAGAGACCTTCTTGGAATTCACTTAGAATTCTCAAGATGTTTATCCATTGTTCATAGGCAAATATGATGCTTAAATTAGAATGTCATGGTTTCCAGATGATGCACCCTTTTTCACAGACATTAGCACAATGCGTTTGCTCACTGTGTCAATTCTCTCCGATAAACTTGGTTTCAGGTTTTGTCTTAATTGGTTTTCACGGCCATCTCTTAACCACTGTTTTTGACATCATTGATGATCCATTTCTGCTGAGCATATGGGAAAAGTTTTGTAGCTGTATGCTTTCAAGTTGTACTCATTTGGGAGGGAAACAGCTTGTGAAATCTGCTGATATTCACCATCAATATGTTTTCACACATGGGGGACCGTGTTGGAGACGTCTGTGAAGACATTTGATTTATCTATAAAAGGAGAGTTGATGGATGCTATTTGTGTCTTATTGTGGAAGAACTGTGATGTACGATTTCATTTAGATTTAATAGTGGATTTGTGAGGTGATATAATAAAGTTGCGGAGTATCAAAAAGCTCACAATCCTTTGATCTTTAAACATACTTCCTGTTAGTGTCATTTTGAAAATTAAAAGTCTGTTTTCATTCTCTTAGGCTTGGTTTTCTCAATAAAAATTAAATAAACCTTTTCTGTGGTAGATGAATGGCAAATGATCAAAGTGATGTGAAACATGCTATAGTTTCCCTGACATTAATTTCACGTGACAGTATCTCTAAGGGTTACACTTCTCTAATGTACAGAAGCATAGTACACATATGAACACAAGTATTGCAAAGGTCCAGTTGACTTGATTTAATTTGAGTTGATTTAATGTGTTAATTTAGACTGATTAATTATGTAGTAATGAAATGCTCTAAAATTAATGCAATTAATGTGAAGTGATAAAAAATGTAATTAATCAAGCCTCTTGTCAGTAAATTCCGTAAAGAGGATTTTTTTTTTTTTGAGCAATTTATAATTTATTGAGTTCAAAGTAAGTGCCACCCAGCTGGTAAAATATTTTATGATATAATATTATGATAATTGAATTTTATAAAGTTTTTTTTGTTTGTTTGTTTTTAATTTTTGTAGAAATAATGAGCTCATACGGGAAAAACTGGACATCTTGTACAGATGCCATACGGATTCCTTTATCATATTTACAGCATATTTTTTATCATATAATATTTGTTTTCGAATATGACTTACTTCATTTGAAAGTAGACACTTTCAGCTTTCCAAGACATATTTCCTATGTCTGTGTGTCAAGTATTCACTGAGTTTTGCTTCATTTTTGTGACAAGTTTCAGAAAGAAGTTCACGAAAACCAAGATGGCAGAAAGCACACCCTTTTTATTTTCTGTATTTTACAAAACCACAATGTTTTGGTGATATTATGAGTGTATACAAATAAAAGCAGACCCTTTGCAGATTGTAATTACGTATTACTCTTATATGTATGATCAAAAATGAATGCAGATTTTAGGTTCTTTTTGCTGTTATCAGGAAAAAATGCAAGTTATGGCACCTGCACCTCCATCAACCCCAGGAGGTTAATATAAGAAAAGCTATATATTCTTTATTATTTATATTAATTAAATTATAAATTAAATTATAGATAATTTTCATTATTTATGTTGAATTTAAATTTTCACAAACACAACCTTTACTACTGTTAATGCAATGTGTAAAAAAAAAAATAAAAAATTAAAAAATTAAAAATTAAAATAAAAATCATGGAAGTGTCAGGGAGTTGCAGTCACCACAGTCACCACCAACTATGCTCACCAGATCCCAATCCCCTGATTACTGATCACCACCACCTGTCACCACTCATCAGGAGCACTATATCCTTGCACTCCTCCCGCACTATCATTGTCTGGTCTCAAACCTTGCATGTTTACGTACCTGACTCTTACCTGCTAGCCGCTACAGTGTTCTGCTCTCTGTTCTCCTCAGCTCCATCGTCTCTACGCTCCGCTGTTCCCCTCGAATCTCCTGGAAAAGGATTCATTAACTCTCAGATAAGAACCAAGGACCCTTGTCAATCCTCGTTTACTCACCTGGACTCGTTGTCTTGCTTTCATCCACCTGCCTGTGTTCAATAAACCTGCTGTTGTTTGTACTTACCTCTGTGCCCCCCTGTGAATTTGCTGACAGAAGACCAGACCATAAACGAGGTCTAGGGATGGATTCCTGACCGACCCGCTATGGCAGACCTTCTCGAGGAGCTCGTCAGCTCTCTTCGAGCTGCTCTCTCTCTGGTCACCAACCCTCAGTCTGCCTCTGCCAGTCCCATGGCCCTCCCAGCTCCTTACTCGGGTGAGGCGGTTGAGTGTAGCGTTTTTTTTGCTTCAACTCTCTCTCTTTATTGAGATGCAGCCCCAGAAGTTTGTCTCGGAGTGGTTGAAGGTGGCCTTCCTGATCTCCCTGCTCTCTGGATGGGCGTTGGGCACGAGCCATCTGGAACTCTCAGAGCAGATTAATTAACTCTTTTGATGCCTTTACAGCCCATTTTAAGGAAGTCTTCGGCCAGTCCACCGGCTCTCCGTCCATCGCCGACCAGCTCATTCGTCTCTGTCAGGGCACTTCTTTGACAAGTGATTATATCCTGCAGTTCCGCACCCTGGCGGCCTTTAGTGGATGGAACGAGGCGGCGCTGCTGACGGCCTACCGACAGGGTTTAGACCCCCAGATCTGGGCTCAAATGGCCATCTATTACGACACTGTCGGCTTGGAGAACTTCATGCAAAAAGCCGTAAGGATTTCTCAGCGTCTCACCGCCTGTCAGCCTGACGAAACCGCTCATTCACCAGTCTCACCCGCTGCCTATCCTCCAGTACCAGAACCGATGCAATTAGACACCAATCTCGCCACGGGTCTGTGCCTCTACTGTGGAGCCTCTGGGCAAGTCATTAAGACGTGCCCTTCTTGCCCCCCAACGCCAAGCGGTGAGTACCCTCCACATTGAGCCAGATATCACTACCTTACTGCTGCTGACAGTACAACTACTCATCCCTCATCATTCCGTTGCAGTGTCTGCCCTTGTTGACTCGGGCTCCTCTGGAAACTTCATCTCCCAAGCCCTTCTAAAACGTCTCGACCTGCCCCGAATGAGGCAAGCCCAGGAGCTCAGGATCGAGATTATACAAGGAAAACCGCTTGGGCGTGGACGTATTAATTACCGATCTCCTCCTGTATCCCTTCAAGTGGGATGTTTCCACCGTGAGATGATTTCCTTTCTGATACTGGAGGGACCCATCGTGGACATCATCCTGGGACGCCCATGGCTCTCACAACACTCTCCCGAGGTCCGATGGGATTCCAGCGAGACTCTCCGATGGAGTGAGGCCTGTTTCCAGAATTGTCTCCCCAATGTTCCGTCGCCCCCTTTGAAAACCTCCTGTCTCCAAGTTAATTCCCCTCAAGGGCCTCCCCACAGCCCTGGAGACTTCCGAAGCCCTGTTTCATCACGTTTTCCACAATTTCGGCATCTGAAATCTGGATGTCGTCTCTGACCGTGGGCCACAATTCATCTCCCATGTCTGGAAGCCTTTCTTCAAACTCTTGGGTGTCACAGTAAGCCTGTCCTCCAGATATCACGCCCAGACTAATGGCCAGACTGAGTGGAAGATACAGGAGATTGGAAGGGATCTCTGGGTGTACTGCCATCACAACCAACACAGCTGGAACGGCTTCCTCCCGTGGGCCCAGTATGCACAGAACTCCCTCAAGCAGAACACCATGGGCTTCAACCCGTTTCAGTGCATACTTGGTTTCCAAGCCCCTCTGTTCCCCTGGACATAAGAACCCTCCGACGTTCCAGCTGTAGACCACTGGTTCCGAGCGGGCGAAAGAGTTTGGGACTCAGCCCAAGTCCATCTGCAGCAGGCAGTGTGGAGACACAAGGCCTTCGCAGATTCTCGCCGGTCCAACGCCCCAGTCTGTCATCCTGGAGATAAGGTCTGGCTCTCAACCCGGGATCTGCGTCTCTGTCTGCTTTGCAAGAAGCTGAGTCCCCACTAAATAGGTCCCTTTATCATCCAGAGGCAGATTAATGAGGTCACCTTCCTCCTAAAACTCCTTGCCCGGTATCGAATCCACCCTGCATTCCACGTCTCACTCCTCAAACCCTTCTCTCCCTCTGCCCCAGGTCCTGATGAACCTGCAGTACCTCCTCCTCCCAAGTAATGGCAGAACCCTCCATCTACCGTGTGCGGAACATAATGGACTCCCAACGATGGGGCGGTCACCTGGAGTACCTCATTGATTGGTAGGGGTACAAGCTGAAGGAAAGATCTTGAGTTGCCCGAGATGATTTTCTGGATCCCTCCCTTCTGGCAGAATTCCATCACAACCACCCAGACCGTCTCGCACCCAGAGGCCGTGGCCGTCCACGTCGCCATAGTCGGGCGTCAGGAGCCACCCCTTGAGGTGAGGGTACTGTCAGGGAGTCGCAGTCACCACAGTGACCACCAACTACGCTCACCAGATCCCAATTCCCTGATTACTGATCACCACCACCTGTCACCACTCATCAGGAGCACTATATCCTTGCACTCCTCCCCACACTGTCATTGTCTGGTCTCAAACTTTGCATATTTACGTACCTGACTCTTACCTGCTATTACCTACCTGCTAGCTGTTCCAGCGTTCTGCTCCCCGTTCCCTTCGAATCTCCTGGAAAAGGACTCATTAATTCTCAGATAAGAACCAAGAACCCTTGCCAATCCCCGTTTACTCACTTGGAATTGTTGTCTTGCTTTCATCCACCTTCCTGTGTTCAATAAACCTGCTGTTGTTTGCACTTACCTCTGTGTATTTGCTGACAGGAAGCTCTACGGGTAATTTTTTTTGCCAAGACATTATCCAATAATTTTACAGACATTTCCCTTAACCCCAAAACACACTGTAATACAGTGCAACATACAAAATACAGGTAAAACACCTGTAAAAAAAAAAATAAAATAAATACAGGAAGTTCCTTCATATTAATACAGTACATTGTGTCCTGTTTTGCTTTTTTTTTTTTTGCTTTTTTTTTTTTTTTTTAAACAGTGTAAAATGTGGCTAAATTTATATTCTGTTGAAATATATGTATATACACATATATGTATATTTAGACATTTACATTTAGTCATTTTGCAGACGCTTTTATCCAAAGCAATTTACAATTGGGGAATACATAAAGCGATTCGTCTTAAAGAGGCAAACAGACCAAGGAAGTGCTCGTAATACCAAGTCTCAGGCATTGTTCAAATAAGTACAAGCTAGAAAGGGAAGGAATAAATAAAGAGAAAGACAGGTGTGTTTTGTTTTTTTTGTTTTTTTTTTTAGGATGACGTTAGGTAGTGTCGAAAGAGGTGAGTTTTCAGCTGTCGCTTGAAAATAGTCAGGGATCCAGCAGTCCAGATATGTGTATGTATGTGTGTGTGTGTATATATATATATATATATATATATATATAATTATTATTATTTTTTAATTGCATATGATTTTAAATGATAAATGAGGTACGGTTATGCTTCATGGTACAGTGAGATGAACTTGTGTCCTCAAGTAAAGGCATGAACTCAAAGCCTTTGAAGAAGAATTTCTTCAAATGATTCTCAGAGTGGATGGAAAGCAGACCTGTCTTCTGCTTCACTGAAGGAGGCTTGAAAGGAACAACTTGTCTTCTCTCACCTCCACTTACTCTATACTGTCTCATGTATACCTCTAATGAAAATTCTTTAGATGGCTTCATTATATTTCTGTTTGTGTGCACAGGAGCTTTAACAAGCCTCTATCTCACCCTTTCCCAAACACTCTCTGTCTTTCAGTCCCTGGGGTTCCTTTCAAAGGCAGAGCGAGAACGAGAAAGAAAGTGTGATTGAAGATACTGCCCTTTTCAATAGCTGAGAACACTATGAATGCTGTTTACATGAAAACATAAACAGAACATGATCATTTATTCATATGTAAACAAATTTAAGTGCTCCAACAGCCACATAGCAGCAATAATGCCAAAAGACTTTATTGTAGATATTCAATAATGGTTGTTTTGTAGTTTCAGGAAAATTATTTTTTTATTTATTTATTTTTTATTTTTTTTGCTATATACAGTATAAATACCTATTTAAATAAAATAAAGTGGACTTAATTTTGATTATTTCAAAATAACAGTAAGGTAAAAGAAGAATCAGCAGATATGAAACAATTGATGCCATTATTATATATATATTATATAATATTATTAATTATATATATATATATATATTCAATGTAGCCGTTATTCAATGATAATGTAGCCGCACCCATTAATTTTCATTACTGTAATACAGAATATAATACGGTAAGGTCAATCATCATTATAAAATGTGTACAAATAATGTACACAAAATGAAGATTGTACTTAACTGTCATCAAAACAATGTCACATTGAAATAAATAAAACATAAAATACATAAAAATTAGTGCTGTCAAACGAATAAAAATAAACAAATAAATCACCATGTTTGGTTATAAACCAAACTTAGAAACACCTCCATTCCCAAAAGTTATTAATAATGCACTGTAGTATATCTGCTTATGCCTTTAAAGATATTCCATGCTTTATGCATTCCTGTGAAATTATGAGCTCTGAATTGGGCTGACAGCCCCTGCTGTGGAAAAAACCTCGATTAGAGGAGAGTGGTCCATTAACAAGGTCATGTGTGCAATGTGTCTGCTCTACATCACATTATTTTTCTGCCAAAGCACATTATTAATCAGTCTGCATGGTGCGTGAGGCTGTAACTCTGCGTTGTGGTTTTTATTTACCCAACAGGCTTTCAGTTCTCTGATGTTGTTGCTGGAAATACTTGGAATACAGATGGCTGTAAAATAACATATCCTGTAAAAGAGAATGAAACAGGCCTTCAATCTTAGTGTTGTAGACAGTAAACCCTTCTTCACGTGGCACCTTAAACTTTACGGTTGTCATGAAAATCAGGGTGAATCTTGTTTTCAATGAACCTTTTTTTTTCATGTGATATGCATTTTCTCATTATTGTGATTCATGTGTAAGTTGCAAGATACAGGCTTATCAGAGAGAAAAAAAAAAAAAAAACCTTTTTGTAAAAGTCCAAAAGTGTACATATACATACAATTCACTCCAGTTTCCAGTTGAAATCAAGACCAGAGGCAGTGAAACACCAACTACTTGTATTCCTTTGAACACAAATGTTGATTATAGTTGCAAATTATTGATTAATAAAGACTTATTTTTGAACGATTCCTTGCACAATACTATATTTTGATCTCAAAACACTTTAATCACAGTGCATGGCTTGTAAACTAATATATATTGATGTTTGCATCACATAACCAGCTCCATATGTACAGCTTTTCTGACAAAGTAAACTTGCTCAGTAGCTCACCTGGTACAGCATTAAGGCCCATTCACACCAAGGATGATAACTATAAAGACAACAATAAAGATATAGTTCTAAAAATCGTTCTCAATATTAAAGAATAGTAGAGTTCACACCACAGCTATAGCCTAAAGGCACAGAGAAACAATATCGTTGGAATCACTTCCAGAATTATTTTTTTTTTCCAGCTGATGAACTATAAAATCATTGACACCCAATCAGAATCAATCCTGCTATAACAAGCTCGAGAATTTAAAGCGGCAGACATGTGTGTGCTTAGAATAAACAGATGATATCGTTCGCTGGTGTGGACGCTAATATTGTTATCTTTATAGTTATCTTTATAGTTATCGTCCTTGGTGTGAACAGGATTTTACACATATACAGAATGCTCAGATATGAGTCCCAAGAAACACAAGTCACAACGAAAGAGCTCAAATACTTGTAGAAGCAAATTTAATGGAATGGCTGCTTCAGCTTTTTTATCTCGCACTATTAAAAAGAAAGATTTCAAAAGAAGTTTTTTACAGTGATGCAATGGAAAATTGAAAAACCATTTCTTGTTCCTTGTTAAAATATATCATACTCTCTGCCAGATGTTTCTGTGAGTTTGCCTCTATGCAATCCCTCCTCCCTTCTCACTTTTCTTCTGATCGCTCCCTCCTCCCATACGTGTTTTTCCCCATTCTCTCTGTCTCACTCCCTCCTCTCACTCCCTCCTCTCACTCCCTCCTCTCGCTCTCTCTCTCTCTTATGTTTGACTGTATCTCTCTTATCCTCACATATATACATCTTAAATGGAGTTCAAATGTTCAACTGAGGAGGGGGCCTCCTAGCTCAGCGGTGACTTGGCATATCGACACTTGGCATAAAGATGTAGTTCTCTCCGTCCAAGTGTATCCCTAATATGTCCAGAACTTCCTTGCCAGACTTCCATTTTATATAATGTATATTTCTTGGCCTGAGGACCACACAGATGTGGTGTATAATTCTCATTGGATGTACCACTGCACCACCCCAGCAATGAGACTATATAATGTATGGATGTAACAATAAACTTGGAAGAAGTTTGTGAAAAGACAATTGGCGTCTTGTTCATAATTCTTTCCATGGGCCCATGTCTTCATGAATGCAAGGACTGAGAATATTCGGACGGCATCGAAAGATAAAGAGCTAAAAATTTCTTAACAAATGGGGGCTCGTCTTTCCGGGAATTTCTACAGACAGGTGAGAAATAATCTTTAATGAATTATTCTTACTGTCTGTTAAGAAATTGAGCACATTTTCGTGCCGTGAATTTACACTCTACCATATTTGGCAGAGTGTATTATCCTCGTATTTTAAGATATACGGGACGTAGGCTATAGTATGGGATATCGGATCGCGACCGATTGATTATCCTCACAATTTATATGTGGGAAGGAGAATAGATGTTTTGCAAAATACCTTTTTCATTACCCATTCTTAAAAAAAAAAAAGGAATGGATGCTTAGTGAAAAGCTATCTTTGTTACCTATTCTCACATTGAGATTCTCAGTCCTTTCAAGATTGAATGATTTTCTAAATGCAATAAGAAAATTGGTATAGTGAAGTCCTTGCAAGGCATTAAAACAAATAAACTGCTAAATAACAATTCTTCTAATTGTCTGTCACTTGATCTGGACAGGACAGATGAAACAGCAGATTAGTATGTTTCAGAAGATTGTTTAGTACAAATTCAACTGGCTATTTGCCATTCTCAGTTCACTTGGATTTAGTGAAGTTTTAAATGAATCTACTCTTGCTTTGTTCTGTCTCTGCTGTGTTAGATCAAGTGCGCTGCTATTTTTAAAAGCATTGTCAGTCACCAGCAAATCCAAAATTAGGAGACAATACGGTTGATTATGTGGATGACAATGTATAGAGCAGAGATTTACAACTGTATTTAGATAACTTGGCTGAAAAGATTTTTTTCATGAGATTTGACTTATTTATTGGCTCTGAAAAGTTAAAGGTTATACTTTATATGAAATGTGGGAGCCATGAGAGAATTATGTTGATAACTTAATAAACAGTATAATGTTAAATACAGGTCTTCAAAGATATAGTTTGTATTACATCTTGTTATCTTTAGATGTATGAAGTTTGTGTCCGTTATCCCTGGGGGACAGCTTGAAATGTGATATAGTGCAGAGATTAAGACTTTAGTTTGTGTTAACTGAAATAACTTGTGCATTGTGATCAATGAGAACAAGATTGAGTGACTACTTTAAATGGCCGTTTTCAGCTAATAATAATAAAAAAAGAGACTTTTCTTGACTTTGCCACATTTGCTAGACTATTTACAAGATTTCAGTCTAAAGTTATAATACAATACATCATGCTGATGTATTTATAAGGCTTATAGAAGTATGATATGCTCAGTTCAGTCAGAATAGGTTACTGCTCTTTTCTGCATTCTGCAAAGAAGGAATTGTTTGCTCTTTTCTCGCAAAGAAGAACTTGCTTTATTAAAATGAAATAAGGAACTGCTATATATATTGTTAACTGGATGAGATTCCTTAAATTTTGGACAGTTGCACAAGATGACTGACCATAGCACAGATTGCTTATATGCAGTTGTGGTCAAAATTTACAATGCGGTTCTCTTGAGTGTTCATTTTATAGAAGAAACCAGATGACTTCTGGGACAGCTGCCAATGGGCGACGCAACATGAAGAAAGAGACATTATGGCTGTGGAGAACAGGAAAAGCTGATGGGCGATCGGCTAAACCCCCCTATAAGAGGAATCCGACACTTCAGGGGTTAGAATGGAGAAAGACTGAGAAACAATGCAGACATGAAATATCTGCCATGAGAGGCAGAGAGGAAGATAACTGCATTCCGAGTCAAAACTCCGATGCCCCACCAGATCCTCATCACCGAGTGTCAGACCGGAAGACACTGCATGAAGAGAGAGACGCTAAACCAGCCAAAACATGTTCAACTGACTGATGATATCAGAGACTTTTACCTCTTCCCTCGTGGGCAGGTACTGCATATACAATGATCACTACAGAGACCGCCTCAAATTTTGATTTGTCATATTAATTTGCAACTTGATAATCCACTGGTTTTATAGCAGTTCTTTGTAATCTGTTCAACTAACAACACACTGCTTTCTTTTAATAGGCACCAGTCCAACACCATAGAAAGAAGTAATGTGTTTGCCTGATTTCTCAATCAGCTAAAATTTGGACTGGAGTTAGCATAGAGAGGAGATACTGTGAAATATAGAGAGTTTAGACTCTGATTTAAAGACAGAGCTTCTTGTCAAGCTGATAAACATTCTAGGATTCCTTTAAAAAAAAAAATAAATAAATAAGGGAATAGAGGGGCACAAAGTGTCCAAGATCAAAATATGAATGGTAAAACAATGAAACTGGTCACTCCATCTTGGTTAATAGATATTTCCTAGGGCTGAACATCAGTAATAATTCTAAAATTCTAAATTCATGAAATCACAAATGCTGTCCTACCCAGAGATTGCGGTAACACGATGTTAATGTTATTGGCCATGGATCCAAGTTCATGTGGAGATCTCCAATCTTTTAGAGCAGCTCATGAGCAATAGAGAGAGATAATAAAGACGAAATTAAAGTGCACAGTTGAATAATGAATTATATTTCAGAAATTAAAATTGGTTCTTTTAATTATGGCATGCCTAGGCCTAAAAGTTTATTTGGACAAAATATTGAAAACTTTGGAGTTCGTGACCGCGAGATCAAATTCAACCCCATTGTGATGGACATCACCCAACTGTTTTAGTCCAACGTTTAGACACTGTCGCAAGGGGAAAGCCACAGTGCCTACGTTGAGTAGTGTCTGTCATTATCGAAATTGTTTTATTCGAGTAGACTTGGTGGTATTCCACCCTAACAATATACATTCCCCATTCAGTTTACTGTCTTCGGAGGCAGTGACAAAAAGAGATGATGCTCTGGCCAGAGGTGGGGTGTGTGAGAGTGTGTGAAAGTGTGTGAGTGATGGTGCACCAAGGCAGACAATCTGCCATGAACAGCTGTTTTCAAATTTTCAAAGAGGGCATACAATGTAGATTATGCCCGAGAAATAATGGCTATGGATTAATTTGGCTAATTATCCTGGCCTGGGAAACTTTTGTGGCAGAAAGAAAAGTGCCACACCTGCGCAGGGTAAAACATGGGAAGGCAGAGCAAGAAGGCTTGCCCTGTCCACCCCACATTTAACTTTTTCCCTTTCAGGATGTCATGATGGACTTCATCAAATTGATTCTGTGTCAAATGTATGAAATACATTGTGTTAGTTAACATGTTACATGTGGGCTGAGTGTTTCACAAAAAAAAATGATATTAGTGAAAAGCCTGAATAAAAAAAAAAAAAAAAAAGTCATGTTTAAGAAACTATTTGATGAATAGTTAGACACCTTTAAACAACAAAGACATAATTGAGATGAATTTAAATTTAGTGTATACCACTTAGACGTGGTATACAGGGGGAAAATGAAAGAAATCAGATAAGATTATAAATGATATTGACTGAAATTGGAATGATATGGGTTCCAGCCCTGTCAATCTGCTGGTGTTATAGGAAAAATGGACAGCCCTCAGGCCACATTCATTTTTCCTCACAGGTCACTACAACAAGGATCGACTGGGTGAGGAGTAAACAGGTGTTGTCCCTAACAAAAGCACTTTAAGATCTCCTTTCACAGGTAGAAGTAGTTCTTCTGCTATCAAGGATGGTTTACTCTGCTAATCTGGACTGACAGAGTGAGATACATGGTTTCGGTGTTACCTTAACGCCGTTGAAAGGAGAAACACCCTGAGTTCACACCAGGCGTGCCTCTAACCCTGGCAGGGGCAGAAGAGTCCCCTAGGGGGACCAACGAGGAGAATGAGCAAACTCAACTGGTGGCTTAAAAGCCCGCTGTTTGCTCCAACTGATAAAGAGCCTGCTGGAATCAAGGATAGATTGAGGAGCAACTCAATGTTCAGTAGAGCAAGGAGAATGCAAGAGAGACTGGTTTAATAATCCTGATCCTGACCTCATTCTGATACAGCATGGAATGAAGATTGCGATGTGGGTTAGATTGATTGTCTGTTTGTTTGACATTACTGATAATGTTATTTTAGCTGACTCGAGTTACTGCATAGGTCTATAGTATTGAAATAGACTTCAAAAGTTAATTTGTTAGACTAACTTGACACTTACAATGGATACATTCCTATCACAGGCTAAAATTAAAATGGTAGCATACATTATATGAGCGGAAAAATCTAACCACATCTAGAAGGCCTCCTGACACTAAAAGCCTGAGAGCTGTAGTAAGTCCTCGACACAGCAGAAGTCCAGGAGACATAGGGGTTAGTTCTTATATTGGCCCAAATCTGATTGTCCTGGTTAAGGTCTCATACCTTACGAATATCTAGTTGGTAATAAATAGGTATTCATAACCTTTTAGAAACCAAAGATGTGAACAATGTAATGTAAAGCATTGCAATTTTGCAATCTAATACATAATGTTTAGATAGGGAATTAGGTGAAGGAAATTAGAACTTGCAAGACTATTACTAAAAGTATTAGGCCATGGCTGCAAAACTGGTAATATGCCTGGCTGTACTGAAAGCCTGCTCACCCGTACATATTTCTTTGAAGAGATGGGTGAGGAAAACTGGCTAGATAATGAAGATATACCATACATCTGCTATGAACGTGTTAGTGACCAGCCAACCATATTGTTAAATCTGAGGCCAAGGAAAAGCTACAAGGCTTATGTGTTATCGTAGGAATATTGTGTTGCATACATCCCATACATCCCTGATACGGATGCTGATTAATGAAGGTTTACTGAATATGTCTAGGAATGCTTAGGAATTGTAGGCAAGGGAAGTAGCGAATACTTCAGAATGATTTTTGTCTTGATTTACAAGTTAGTAAAAGATGCTCGTAAGTGCCTTGATGACTAGAACTGTTATATGTGCTGATTTTAAGTGGGATGAGAAAAATGTTGATTGAATGTTAAGAGAAGGGGAATTGGGCAGAGAGCCTTTATGGTGTTTATTATATAAACAAATGGGGGAACTGTTAAAATATATCATACTCTCTGCCAGATGTTTCTGTGAGTTTGCCTCTATGCAATCCCTCCTCCCTTCTCACTTTTCTTCTGATCGCTCCCTCCTCCCATACGTGTTTTTCCCCATTCTCTCTGTCTCACTCCCTCCTCTCACTCCCTCCTCTCACTCCCTCCTCTCGCTCTCTCTCTCTCTTATGTTTGACTGTATCTCTCTTATCCTCACATATATACATCTTAAATGGAGTTCAAATGTTCAACTGAGGAGGGGGCCTCCTAGCTCAGCGGTGACTTGGCATATCGACACTTGGCATAAAGATGTAGTTCTCTCCGTCCAAGTGTATCCCTAATATGTCCAGAACTTCCTTGCCAGACTTCCATTTTATATAATGTATATTTCTTGGCCTGAGGACCACACAGATGTGGTGTATAATTCTCATTGGATGTACCACTGCACCACCCCAGCAATGAGACTATATAATGTATGGATGTAACAATAAACTTGGAAGAAGTTTGTGAAAAGACAATTGGCGTCTTGTTCATAATTCTTTCCATGGGCCCATGTCTTCATGAATGCAAGGACTGAGAATATTCGGACGGCATCGAAAGATAAAGAGCTAAAAATTTCTTAACATTCCTCAAAGAATATTTCAGTGAACAGTTCTTGAAAGAACCTTTTTTTTCTTAATGTGAAGAACATTTTAATAATCTAAAGAAAAAAAATTAACCGTAAAGAAACTTTTGCACAATGTAAAGTTTCCGTGAATGTTAAAGGTTCTTCATGGAATCACAGAAACCACTAAAGAACCTTATTTTTTACAAGTGCAGGCACGTTTTTCAAATGAGCATGTTGGTAATTACATGTATGCTGCCACTTTACATAAACAACTTTGTGTAAATTATTATTTATTTTTATTTTTTGTGACATATATGATGCTTATAAGATTTCTGTCTCAACCCCACATTTGTGCCCCTGAATTTGAGTTTACCCTTCCAACATGCTTCACAAATGCAGCATTGCCATATGTCTGTTATAAGTGCAAATGCTGGAGGTCTAATAACATGTGTTAATCGCTCTCAACATGTTTCTCAGTGTGACATTTACTGGCTTAAACTTAGCAGAACTATCAGCAAAAAAAAAAGACAGAAAGGCCAGATTTAATCACACTGTCATGCACATCGTTTGCTCTATTTAAATACAATGCAGAAATCTGCAGATTGCAGAATGTCAGACTGCTGTTATCTCTATTACGGCATCTCTATTATGCTTTTCCTTCATAAAGTTCGCGGAACATCCAGTGAGGCATGATTTTCAAAATGCAGTTGTCAAATTGAGCGTTGTCTTATACATGCTTATCGAGCAAACATCTGGATGTGCAGTGTGTCATCTTGCTGACATTACACTGTCTAATCTGATGCATTATTCATAGAGAATAATAATGAAATTAATTTAAGAATAGTCTGACAGAGCTGTTATCTAGCAGTTATCTGTGGACTAGTTCAGCTAGATACGGATGTTATTAGCAGGCTCCAAGGGACTATGAGGGGCACAGGTTAAAGGCGCTTTGTCCTTCCCTACAACCTCTCTAAAAATGTGCCTCGTCATTTCAGACTCCCAGATGTAATGAGACAAGCTGGAGTGACTGTGACATCTCCATTGCCTGAAGAATATGTGTCATTGCCTTATAAGGGCCATGCATGTTTCTGTCATGCTCATGAAGGGAGAATAGCGAGAGTCTCTAGAACATACCATTTATTCAAAGACTGACATCTGTGATTTACATAATAATTGGATCATGTCACATTGACTGCATGTAATTCTGCTTTAGACTAGCATTGACTACTAGACAAAACTTGTATGGTTAAAGTTTTCTAACTTGCAGCTTGTGCCCATCATGACACTGTTATAATGTGCACATTGTCTCCAGCAAGCTAGAGGGCAGTAATGAGCCACAGCCAATGAAGTCGCAAGAAAAGTTGAGGAAGTTGGAAGCAAAGATTAAAAATTTGGCTGGTTAGTCATTGCTGATACATTACTAATATTTCCTTATACCACAGTAGTTTAAGAGTGGCAAATTTTTTCTGGAGGGCTATTTTCTCTGTCTGCTGTCATTGAAGTCACAGCTCAGTAGAGTCACTGGCTATGTCCAAGAGAGAGAAAAAAGGAAGCTGCCTCTGGCAAGGTAGACAAAGCATGTCTGAATCATACGATTGTGTCACATCCTGTCTAATGGAAACCTTCATCTGATCGATTTTTGAAGGCAGCATAGACGTATCCTTAACTGCCTATATCACACTATCTTGTGTGTGTGTGTGTGTGTGTGTATATATATATATATATATGTAAATGTGACCCTGGACCACAAAACCAGTCTTAAGTCGCTGGGGTATATTTGTAGCAATAGCCAAAAATACATTGTATGGGTCAAAATTATTGATTTTTCTTTTATGCAAAAAATCATTAGGATATTAAGTAAAGATCATGTTCCATGAAGATATTTTGTAAATTTCCTACTGTAAATATATCAAAACTTAGTTTTTGATTAGTAATATGCATTGCTAAGAACTTAATTTGGACAACTTTAAAGGTGATTTTCTCAATATTTTGAGTTTTTTGCACCCTCAGATTCCAGATTTTCAAATAGTTGTATCTCGGCCAAATATTGTCCTATCATAACAAACCATATACCAATGGAAAGCTTATTTATTCAGCTTTCAGATGATGTATAAATCTCAATTTTGAAAAATTGACACTTATGACTGGTTTTGTGGTCCAGGGTCACATATATATATATATATATATATATATATATATATATATATATATACACACACACACACACACACACACAAATGGACAAATAAACATGCCTGAGATAAAGCATTTGTGTATAATCAATTATTCTAATTAATTGTTAATTACTTTATATTTATGTATTTGTTTGTATTTTTAATTTTAAGAAAACCAAATCCAATACAGGTCAGTTTGACACTGCATTTGTGTAGTATTTTTGATTCAAGCATTGTAGCATCATATTTATGTATATATTTGTAATTACACATTTGTAATGATGAAGCTGCAATTTAGTACATAGATATATTAACTTTCAATGTAATATTGAATAAAATTATTAAAAATATTTTATATGTGTTTTAGTGTGTTAGTCATGTACTTCGTAAAAGCATGACGAAAGATTATTAAAACATAACGATACTTTGAAATAAACCTTTTAACTTGACATTATTTCAAAGTGCACTTAAAACTGTAGTTAAATGTGTTAAAATGGGTGCATTCTGTGCCAGCCAAGCAACTGCTATAGAGATCAACAGGAATGCTTACAGATAGCTTTCTAGATATGTAATGGGGGTTTATTGTCAAAAATAAACAGAAGCCATGTTCAATGTTGTTTGTTGAAATGCTGTCAAGAATACAGAACTTTTGCATTGATAGTGATCAATTCAATCTGAGTGGAGAAAGATCATGACAAGAAGCTGTATTGAATAGGAAGAATGATTTTGACATAGTGATTTGTTCAGTTCTAAATAGAGACTATGACTGATGTGTGAATTCCTCATTACGTGAATAATCTTGTACTGCGGTTATCTTGAGCTGTCTTTTGTGACCAGCAGCTCTATCCAGTCAGTTTCAATCAGTCATATGAGCATCTCCTGTAATGCAGCATGTATTCTCCAGTACGATGTGGATTAAGCCATGTTAGATGTAGGGAGGGATTACAGATAGACGTGGGGCACAGCTTTACAGGGTCAGGGAGCTCTGCCAGATGTTGGCTAAATCCTCCTACAAAACCCAAAGCATGTCTTCCCAGACTCAAAACATTCTGCATTTTGATTTGCCAGTGTTTAGATTTCAAATGATGTCTGAAAAAAAAAAAAAAAAGAACTTTAGAAATAGATTCAACAAGTAGTTTTCTTAAAAGAATACTCTGCACTGTAAAAAAAAAACAAACAAAAAAAAAACTGTAATTTTACAGACTTTTTCCTGTATTTTATTTTATTTATTTATGTTTTTTTTTTACAGTTTTTTCCTGTATTTTTGAAATACGGGGGAAAATTGTGAAATTACAGAAATAGACCATAAATGTACATGTTCTATAGGTAAAATAACATGGCAAACCTGTAACTGTAAATAAGCATAAAAAGTTCAGTTTTTTTTCACATTAAAAACTATCGCGAATTTATCAAAACTTCATAAATATGCATTTTTATTTAACAGGTGTCCATTTATAGTCATTTTATATTTTTTTTAATAGTATTTTTACAAAAAAAAACTGTCAAAGGTGATATCTGGTTACAAATGAGTTAATCCTTCCTCACAAACTACTTATTTTAATATTGTATCATAACATTATATCATCATACATTCTTTGTTGAAATAAACGGACATTTATGATAACTATGAAGATTTTAAATATTGGAACTAGAGGAAATCCCACGCGGCGGAAGGATACCTCTCCTCTAGGCACACAGTGGAGCAGCGCGTGGAGCGGGAAGCCAATATCTGAACAATATTGGCTTCTGTCATTTGTAACTTTGTTTTGACCATCATTGTTTAGTGTTGTTATTAAGCTTAATCTTGATTGTGTGTGTTTTTATTCAGACCGTTAGGCCTAATCTTTTAAAATGTTTATGATTTTTTACATTTGAGGTCTCGTTTTAGTTGAAGGTGGTGTAACGTTAATTATGTTTATTGCTTGACAGTAGTCAAGTTGTGCTCCCTATTTTGGTTCCCGTTGCATTCTGTCGAATAAGCGCCACTTTTCCACATGAGGGAGTTTCCTCATCAGACGATGATTATAGCTCAGATTTCTATTTAATCATAGGCATATGACATGACGTCTGAATTATTCAATGTAGGCTTCGCCTAGAAACTTAAAATGCTGTTTCAATGAGTGAAAACTTCAGTTCAGACTACTCTAAAACCAGATTAATTTGGGAGACCTAAATTTGGTTAGAGTCAACTTCATGCGGTGTAGGTGTGTGTCATTCACATTAGACTGTGTTCTATTTTAATATCTTCATACGGTGTTTTTGAATGTAATTCAAGCTGGTTAGTGTCAGCGCAGTTGGTCTGCCTAATAATACTCGATTCTGATTGGCTGGTGTTCGTTCAAACAGTTGAGTGCACCTATATTTCCAGTCAGTTTAATCACCTCAAAATTAATGCGCTGCCTTCACTGAAACACGAACAGGCGCACAGAAACGGATTCATTTATTGTGTACTAACAGAACTAATATTTCTTTGGATTTTTGTATAATTTTTAATTATCATGTCCCATGCACTCACATGCTTGTTTTTGTTTCTCTCTGCAGAAGTTACTTGAGCAGCTGATATCAAAGGGCAAGCTAAAAAGGTGAAAACTGTGATTTAAAAGATGTCTATTATTATATTATATTATAATATATTCGTTGTGGTGTTTCTGTGAAAAACTCTAAAAGGTCATGCACATCATCAAGGGCTACACAGAAATGAGGCACGCTATCTGAAATAATTTTTCACATCCCACCTAGAAAGCGCAAATCATCATGACCCGTGTACAAGAGAGTGTCTTTCACATCATAAAGCCTGTAGAATTGAGGAGAGCGCTTTCACGAATCAAAACTACAAGTATGTGTTTTAATTTAATTTACATTTAATTTGTGCAACTTTCATATTAGAAAAGTAACTGTCCTTCCTTTCATGCATATAATAAGGTGGATGGGGATAACGAGAACAAGATGGACCCAATTCAACAAATTTAGTGAGATGGAGGTGGTTACTCTTGAACCAGTACCAACAAAATGCCATCAAAATGCAATTTGTCTTCAACAAAAGAAATGTTAAGTATAACTTTAAATAATATGTCTTAATAGGTACATTGGTAATTATAATGATTCAAGCTGAATTTACTGCATGCTGATTTTGTCATTCCCTCTTTCCCAGAAATCCTCAGACCAGACTCCGATAAAGACACGTCAGAAATCCTCCAAGAATAAAACGCATGTAAGTCAGGTATGTGAACTTTATTTGTAATTTGTTCACCCTTTCTTCACTCATATTTGTTTAAAGTATTTATGGTACTTTTTAAGTAATAAAAACAAATTAAATGTTGTTTATCTTAGTTTTTATGGCTAACTGTTATAATTTTATCTTTCAGGTACCGTACTAATGCAGAATATGTGCAGGTTTTCTTCTTGGGAAATATTCTTTTACTTATGAATCTTGAAGGAAATGGCTATGTAAGTTGCTTTACAGACTTTACATTATGTGAAAAAAACCTTACAAGTGTAAGATATCTCAGAAGTTCTAATGATCAGAAGTTTGTCATTTCTGCTTATACATTTTTAGAATAGGAGGTTTTCCTTTTAATCTGATCTGTTTTTACCCTCTATGTTTGCAGTTGCTGTCTGAAGAAACACCAGGATCCTGTCCCAGATCTATGTTAAGGTAAGTATATACATTAACACAGAGCTTCTTTACATCCCCTACTATATTACCATCCACAAAAGGGATGATAACATTCGGTTTATTCTGAGTGGTTACACATAACACACTAACAAATTTCTGTTATTCAAATCTGTTAAAGGATTGTTCGGCTGCATTAATTAGGCCAACTAAAACCGGGAACACTTCCCATAACACCTGATGTACTTGTTACCTTTTAAGAAAAATGTAATCTACGCTAATATTAGTCTCTTTCATTCTTATTCCGAGGTCACCAGAGCCACACAGATCCAGACTGTATCCAGATCAGATGGTCACTGCAGTCACCTGAATCCAGTCCATATCCAGACCAGATAGTGGATCATCACCGAGAGATGACCTCTACAGCCCTGAATGTCAGCGGAGATCAACTAGATGAGCCCCAGAGACAGTTCACCAGTTAAGACCACGTCACCTCGACGGCCATCGGGACAAGACCACAGGAACCAGATGAGTCCTCTGCACAATCTGACTTTGTTGCAGCCTAGAATAAAACTGCTGGTTTCGTCTGGCCAGGAAAGAATGATGGAGTTTTGGTTCCTTCAAAACACTGTTTTCCTGTTTAATTCTGTAAAGCTGCTTAGACACAATCTGTATTGTAAAAAGTGCTATATAAATAATGGTGACTTGACTTGTTGCAGTTTAATTGCTTGACCTCTTTATTTCTATGCATTTAAATTGAACCGAATAGAGTATAATAAAACCAGGAAATGGACTTTTAGGCCCTTGACACATACTAAGTTGTTGAAAAATTGTACATTTAAAATAAAACATGTAGTACTATTTTTAGAAAAAGTGAAATTGTCTAATCTATGTGATAATGTTAATGGTATGGAAGTACAGTAACTGTGTATACTGTTTTTGGAAATGTGAAATTACTCAATATGCATCCTGCTATATTGATGACATGTTGTGATACAATATTTAATAAGCATTCTGTAAAAAAAAAAATGTGCACAGAAATGTGAGAATGTAACATTTCAATGTTAAGTAATAAATGTGATGGAACAGCATTGTAGTCTTTTTAATAATTTGATATGAAAGTTTTTTTTTTTTTTTTTCTGGCACCCCAGCTGCCAGAATATTTCCGTTTTTTTTGACTATGGAAAATTACCGTATTTTTATGGTTGAGTTATTGTCTGTTATTTTACTTTTTTTTTTTTTCCCGGCACCCCAGCTGCTGGAATTTTACCGTTTTTTTACAGGATTTTTTTTACAGTGTGGGTTCAATTCAAGTTAAGTTCCATCAACAGTGTTCGTAGCGTAATGTCAGCTTATATTTTTGTTAAAGTGCTTGCATTAATTTTTTCACACACACACACACAAAAAAGTGTCATTTGTCGAAATAGATAGGACTACAGTTCTAGGAGCAAGAACATCTGGTTGCCAAGATAATTCCTCTACACTCTTAAAAATTAAGATTCTTTATTGGCAGCTATTGTTCCATGAAGAACTTTAACATCCATGGAATCTTTCCATTCCGCAGAAAGTTCTTTGTAGTGGAAAATGTTCTTTAGATTTTAAAATGTTTTTCACAGTATGAGAAAAATAGTTCTTTTAAGAACTGTTCACTGTAAGGTTCTTTGTGGAGCCAACATGGTTCTTCTATGGCACCCTTTTGGGACATTTTTTTAAGAGTGTAGGGTGATATTTTCTATGTAAACAGTCCATTTGGACAGAACCTCACACAGGTAAGGTAGTAGTAAGCAATTTTATCACACTAGTCTCATGTTTATATTGGTTCAATGCCTTGCCTCACAGACCATGTATTGCTGTATATTTGTCTTTAATATTATCAGTCAGTGAATTATCCGAAAGATTATTAGCCAAAATAATTTTTGTGGCAACTGACAGCCTGTTAAATTCACTGTCAATAGAGTTTAACAGTACTGAACAAACTGCCCAGTCAGTTTTTATATAGGCTATCTCCTTTCTACAACACACTATGCTGTGTTTATCATTTGTATTCACTGAGAACAGCAGTAACATTAAAATATTTTTATCGTCAAGTTTTATTGCATGTAAGGACTCAAGCAGTGAAATTTAATTCCATTGTTGAAGAGACTTTACAGCTCCCCAGTGCAACTCAAACCAATTAACTGTCTAAAACTGCATAGGTTATTGCAGGACAGACATGCCATTTATTATTTGCATATTCACCACCAATGAAATTTATGTCCTTTGATCTGAACTAATTGGCTGAGCATTTCCTATTTGCCTTGCTGCCAGAGTCCCTCTATCTGTGTGCATTTAAATACAGTTGTCACTTCCACAGCCTTACTATAGAGGCTTGTGCAGTGAAAAAAACAAAACAAAAAAAAAAAACAACAAAAAAAGTGAAACCGGTGTTGAAAAATTTTCACTCAGAAATTGTTAGTGAATTTCACAAATAATTACAAAGAAACAGCAAGTAACACAATTAAGCATGTTTTTCCCCTAAAATTGCTATCTACTTTCAAAATTTTTTTTGCAAATTGCATGTAAAAACCAGACCAAATTTTAATGCTCAGTACTTGTGTTTGTGTTAACAGGCCTTTAGAGACATAGAATATTTTACAGATATTCAGCATTTAGGGAGCATTTCTCTCCATGTTAGTCTGGTATATCTGAGATAAGCTAAATGGCAAGAAACAATCTGTGATTGGCTGCTTTTTATGTCAGTCAAGCTGCTGTTCCTTTCTGATTGGGTGGTTGTTGACTAGAATAATCTGTGAAAGATCTAGACCTTCTGTAATGAGTCAAAGGTCTGGCTAATGTGCATGCATGTGTGTGTGTGTGTGTGTGCGTGCGTGTGTGCGTGTGTGTTTGTAAATGTGCATGGGAAATTGTGTACAAAATCCCACTTCTACACACAAAAGCTTCTTAGAGCATAAACAGGAAAATATTAATTTGTACTCAGGCAGAATTAAAGCAAGATTCCATCCCTCTCTAGTAATGTTACATTAAAGTATGCATATATGTATATGGGCCATTCTACAGATTTGGTGCAAACTGCTGTCCCACAACCAAAAACACATTTAAAAAGCATTTAAGTATTCAAATCTTAGATGTTTATTAAGATCCTTCTGTTATCTACTGAAACGCATAACAATATTTAAAATATTAGTAAGCTTAATGTATATAAAATCATAATTTATTGGGTACTTTCAATTGGGAGGTGGCTGTCCCGAACCCCTAAATTTCAATTTATGAAAATGAGATTGAAATAATTTTTGTATTTTTTTCTATTGGTGTTTTTAAAAGTATATATTTTTATTTATTTTTTTAAGTAAAGTTCAAAAAATATTTATTTTCTATTTTCTTTGTAAATTATGAAACTTTATGAAAAAAAAAAAAAAAAGTTTTAATAACTTTAAGGAACGTCACTACCAAACACTTTCTTTTCTACAATTAAGCACACTTTTTTTTGGGAGTTATTCCATAACATTTAGTTTTATTTATTTATTTATTTATTTATTTTATGTATACCACTGTTCATAACTGTGCTGATTAGCATCTTTGGGCTGGATTCAAAAGTATCTAAAATTGTCACTTCTGAAACAGTCACTGCTGAAACATTTGGTGGAGTTTCGGTAGTGACATCTTTGGTTTTTGGGTTGTTATCCCATAGAATTGTCACTACCGAAACAGTCACTACTGAAACATGTCATGATTGTTTTGGTAGTGACAAAATGGAACACATAATCCTCATATTTGGGGGAAATAATAAAAAATCAAAAAATTATTACAGTTATTCAATTTTATATTTTTTTGTATGTTTTAGTAGTGTTTTAGTATGTGACTTAAAATTCTGTAATGTGATGTACAGCTACCAAAGCATTACAGTAACTACCAAAAATGTGCAGTCACGACCGAAACATGGGATGTTTTGTCAAAAATAAAGTATACTGAATTATAAACTAAGATGTTTTGATAGTTTTTAGTTCAATGTACATTCTAACTAATGAATCCTTAACTTTGAAATCAGTACGATCAACTTTTTGCCTTTTACAAAGAAAAATTGGATTCAAAATACAACAGATCTCATAAATTACACTTGAAATATTGTTAAAAATTTAATTATTGATTAACCTCTGAATTTTTTTTTTTAATAAATTAGCAAAAAATAAATAAATAAATAAATAAAAATATTTACAATCTAGATGTAAGCAAAATCTTAATAGGACAATATCAACCCTTCTAATTAAATTATTATTACTGTTTTTCGGTAGTGACAAATTTGGGGAGAGAACAAATATTCCAAAACTTTGTGAAAATACAATATGAGAATTAACTGCACAATTACTAGAAATGTGTTCCTTGGATATTATACAATTTGCATGCATACACATTGTTAGGAAAAACTAAAATTTTCAAGAAGTTTCCAACTCTGACTTTGGACCAGTTCTGTAGAATGGCCCATATACAGGTATATGTGTGTGTGTGTGTGTAGGAATATTGTATCCATTTTCTTTACTAAAAGTCGGTAATGCTTTATATTACAACCCGCAAAGAACTACGTAAGTATACTGAATTTACAGTGTACGTTTCTGTAATTATAGTGTACCTTTAAAGAACGTACGTGTAGGTATAAGGGAACAATGTGTTATGTTTGGGTAATAAGGGGGTAACAACCAGATATGCAACCTGCAAAGAACTGCGTAAGTAAACTGAAGTTACAACGTAACTTTTTTTTAATTATAGTGAACCTATTCAGTACCTCCGTGTAGGTATAGGGGAATAATATGTGACGTTTGGGGAATAAAGGGGTAACAACCTGTAAAATTACAAATCATTTATACTGTAAGTATTTTGAAACTAAGGGGCACCTATTCTAACATTACGTGGTATGTATGGCCTAAATAATAATCTTATGTTTGGGAGTGATTTAAAAAGGCAATATACTTTTTATATTGGTATTTTATTATAGGCCTAGGTATTTTTAACCATTCTATTATTAAAGGAAACATGATGGAGATTACTGAACAACAAAACTGGACATGAAATGAGTTAAGTGGTTCCCAAAACTGTCCTGGAGGCCCCCCTGCCCTGCACCTTTTGTATGTCTCCCTTATCTAACACACCTGATTCCACTCATCAGCTCGTTAGTACAGACTGCAAAAACTAAATTGGGTGTGTCTGATTAAGGAGACATACAAAATGTCCAGGGCAGGGGGTCCTCCAGGACAGGTTTGGGAACCACAGAATGAGTTTCTGCTACGATTTATAATTCACAAGTCTACTTACCTTATGAAAGTTTATAGCGAACTGACAGGATTTTACCGTCTTTGATTTTACCATTTTGATCCACGTCCTCAAGCACTATTTTGACTAACTTAGTTAGCCGCAACACAAGGATACGCTATTTCCGTTCAAATCAAAGCGTAAATACACGTAGAATACGTATTCTTGTGTTGCGGCTGATACAGAAGAGCGTATGCAGTTTACGTTCAGTGGATAATCTCCAAAATGGTGCTACGGTGACGTGGAGAGACAGAGAGGAGACGAATTGTTGAAAAAAAGTTGTTATTTTTATTTTCTTTGCATACAAAAAGAATTCTCGTCGCATCATAAAATTCAGATTGAACCACTGATGGCAGATGGACTATCCTGACGATACTTTTCTGTGCCTTGACAGTGGTAATTACTTGGCAGTCAATGGGACAGTCACAAGCCTCCCGGGTTCCTCTTCAGGAACTCGAGCTGCGTCTGGAGATGCTTTGGAGAACGCCTTCAGCGTGGGCGGCTGTGAATATCGTGTGTAATCAGTCCAAATCATGGGCGAGACATCACGGGCGGGGTGACGTAATGACCAACTGGTATAAAAGCACGTGCGGTGAAACCGGCGTCAGCTTTTTGTCATTCAGCAAAGCGCTCTGTGTAAAAAAAAAAAAAAAAAAAAAAAAGTTCCTCCAACAATATAAACATGTCTAAATGCTATCTTAGACATGTGGGCGAGAAAAGCGGCCAGTACAAGTCATGTGTTCCTCCCTGCTCACGTTTTATGGATCCAGGTGATACACATGACTTGTGCGTGGTTTGCTTGGGGCGGAGCATGCACGGTCAGCTCTCGAGGGAGCTGGCTGTGCACACTGTGAGCGCTTACCTATTCACAAGCTCCGCTCCCGGAAGGCTCTCTTCAGCGCTGAGGGAGCCTTCATCAGCGTTCCCCGCGGTGCTGGTCCCGCTGCCACCGAGGCGGAGCGGCGTCGGCACTCAATTCCTTCCCCACCCATCAGATTCAGCGGCCGTTCCCCGAGATCGGAAGGCCGCGCTGCGGTTACTTCTCGCCGGGAAACGGACTCGACGCTTTGTCTTTCATCCTCCAAGGAGGGTGAATGCGAGAGCGCCGAGGCTCTGCCCCCTGTGTCGCCCCAGTATGAGGAGCTGTTGGAGGTGATGACTCGTGCTGTGGCCAAACTAAACATCTGTTGGCCGACAGAGAAGCATGCTGAGCCGCAGACTAGCAAGCTTGATGAACGCTTTCTGCGAGCGAAGTGATCACCTCCGATACGGAGCCTGCCGTTTTTCCCCGATCTCCACACTGAGGTGTCTAGATCGTGGGTGAAACCATTCTCGGCCCGCCTCTTTGTCCCCCAGCAGAGAGACATCTCTGGTTGACCTGTCCGACATCAGAGATAAGGACAGGTTCTTCCTTCTGGACGCCCCGCTTGCGCCTTCTCGCCTGTTCGGCGACACCGTCGATGCCGTTGTCGACAGGCACCAGGAGGCTCGTAGACAAGTGGCGGCATTCCAGCGGATCTTGCCTCGCTGATCTTCAGCTCAGACGGCTGCTGGACGGGAGCAGCCCCAACTGCTTACCAGCTCCTCATACAGGGAGGCAAAAAAGCAGAGCGTCGCCTCTCGTGCTCCCCCGAGTCGCGACCGAGGTGGCAAACAGCGCTCTGCGCCGGGGCCTTCGAAGCCGAAAACGGATCTGAGGGTCGTTCTTCAGGCTAAGAAGGCCTCAAAAAAGAAGTCCTGACGCCCATGGCTCAGGGCTTATGAGGGTAGCCCCCGCTGTAGGGGAACGGTTTTCACCGCGGTTCCTGGTGCCCGTTCCTCCCCAGTGCCCTAAGGAGGTCGGTCTGCCAACCCTGCCACGTACGGTGTTCCAGGGCGCAGCGATCTCCAGCGAGCTCACATCTCAGTTTCTTCCGCCCGGAAACGTAACGGAGCTGAGATGCTCGCCACCCCTTCAGAGGTCTCTAGAGCGGTTGTCGCCTGCCGGTGTACCGTTTCAGGGCACCGAACTAGCCACTCTGATTACTCCAGAGGCCAGTCTCGAGAGACTGGTTCCCTTAGTAGATCATTTGACAGTGTGGAATCTACTGCCAAAACTGTCTCGATTGGTCCTGCAGACTGTAGAAAGAGGCTACAGAATCCAGTTCGGTTCTCCACCGCCTCGATTCAACGGGGTTATTCCCACTCTGGTGGGCCCCGAGCAGGCTCTGGTAATGGAACAAGAAGTAGACACTCTCTTGAGGAAGGAGGCCATCGAGGTGGTCCCTCCCCACCAAAGAGAGTCCGGGTTCTACAGCCGGTACTTCATAGCTCCAAAGAAGGATGGAGGGTTGCGTCCTATTTTAGATCTGTGTCAGTTGAACCGCTCAGTCATGCGACTGAAGTTCAAGATGCTGACACTCAAGCAGGTCGTGTCTCAGATCAGGTCCGAGGACTGGTTTGAACTTCCGTTCTCTCACCCTCGTTGTGCTCCTGAGGGATACACACAGGGCAGGGACTTGGAAGTCTGGCAGCTTGGGCATCTCATTCCCCAAAGCGTCTCCGGACGCAGCTCAAGTTCCTGAAGAGGAAGCCTCTAGGTTACCTATGTAAACCTAGTTCCTCGAAGGAACGAGATGCTGCGTCTCGAGGCCACACTTCTGGCATCCCTGTCAGCGCTTTGCTTCATTCCTAGAAGCTGATGCCGCTTTCACTGCATTTGCTTTTATACCAGCTGGTCATTACGTCACCCCGCCCGTGATGTCTCGCCCATCATTTGAACTGATTACACACGATATTCAGAGCCGCTCACGCTGAAGGCGTTCCCCAAAGCGTCTCCAGACGCAGCGTCTCGTTCCTTCGAGGAACTAGGGTTACATACATAGCTGGCGTTTTCATCTAAAATATCTTAAATTGTGTTCCGAAGACAAACAAAGATTTTACGGATTTGGAACGACTTGGGGGTAAGTGATTAATGACAAAATTTTCATTTTGGGGTGGAGTAACCCTTTAAGCACCGCAGACACAGATTTCGTCGCACACAGAACCGTTAGCGTTTGAACCTCCACATTCCTAACAAGGGTTGCCAGGTTTTCACAACAAAACCCACCCAATTGCTACTCAAAACTAGCCCAATCGTGTTTCGAGGGGGGTTCCCCAGTAAAAAAAATTCCCCCGGGAAAACTGCGGACTTGGCAACACTGTTCCTAACCAAGGACCGTCCGGTTACTTATATCAGCCCAAATTGGATTAAATCAAGTCAGCTTCCTAACCCGACAGTCTCAACCTAGCATTTGGATTGAAACAATAACCCATTGTTTAAAAAGTAGACCTACACAGTGCATGTTTTTGCTAAATCGCTTGCAAATATAAGATTGTTGTTAGATCATAGCCTACCACGTAATATTAGAATAGGTACCCCTTAGTTTCAAAATACTTACAGTAGAAATAATTTGTAATTTTACAGGCAATTACCCCTTTATTCCCCAAACTTCGCATATTATTCCCTTATACCTACAAGTAGGTACTGAATAGGTACACTATAATTACAAAAAAGTTACACTGTAAATTTTGTTTACTTACACAGTACGTTGCGGGTTGTAATCTAAAGCGTTACCTAAAAGTCTTCTATCAGCCTGAGAGTTTGACAGAGGAAGTTAAGGAAGAGCATAAAGCAGTAGAATAAATGTTTATAAAAAATGAACACTATTTATTGTATAGTAGGCCTATTAGTTAGACTTCGTTGCTTCAATGCTGAACTTCCAGGATTTTTTTCAGACTGTACTTCATGCTGTACTTCGTCTAACCAGTACAAATCCAACAAGTGTTGTTATTATACCAAGCAAAATCAATGGAAGATCTGCTTCACAACATCATCCTGTAATACTGGAAAAAAAAAAAAAAAAAAACCTTGAAATGAAGACCTTGTATCTTATATGTGAAGACCTCATAAGATTAAACAACAATAGCAAATAAAATAATGAAAATAAGTAATCAATAAACAATGAAATAGCTAAAATATGATCAATTATGTACATTAGACAGACCAGGGTTTTTCAAATGATTTAATGTCAAACACCTCCAAAAATAATGACCACTTTGTGAGGAACCACCAAATATAAATATATTTAAATATTTTCATGAATAAAAACCCATACTGCGATAAAACAGAATAAGTTTGATATTGTGAAGACAACTAAATTTAATAATTGGCTTTTATACTGTAATTTTATATTAAAAAAATCTGTTAAATTATCATCTGGACAAATTATACTTTATATTAAGTTGACATTGTTTTTCTTAGTGGTAGAAACTGGTGCTGTCAGTTAATCTCATGATGCCTGATTAGTCCTAAGAAAGCAGACAGATGCAGGTGTAAACTTTTTTTTTTTTTTTCTTTGGACCCCAAATCACCCCATTGTGACCCCTTGGGGGTCCCTGCACGGTTTTGATAAAACTTAAATTGGATGGAGATCAGTGTTCTTCTGTGTTTTAGTGTAACAATGTGATTTATGACACTTCACTTCACTACAGTCAAAAGGGTGTACAGTGTCTCGTAATTCAAGGGTGTATACTGTCTGTAAAAAGTCTCACTGTCTGAGACTTTGAAAACTCTGGACCAATATGAAGAGTCCTTATATCCATATACAGTAAATGGCCCATCACTGGTACCCATCGTCATCTCTTCACCAGTGACCAGGTGAGGACAGGCGATACTATTCAGTGTTTTCACCAGATCACCGGCATTCAGTGCTCCATTGCCCTTTATGACTTGTAATCCATGCTTATTAAACAAGGTGCCTGTGCTATTAAGAGTGGAAAATGAGTCCTAATGGTGGAGCTGCTGGCAGCGCCCGCCTCGTCAATGCCATCTCACATTTATGAGCAGCGTTATATTACAACCCTAATTCAGATGGCCATGCATCACTGGCCCCAAAAATGTTTTCATCTATTTTATTTATTTATTTTTTTTTCCTTCTCAAAACCTCAGCGAGAGAATCTGGAGAGAGGTGGTTTGTCCAAGCATGCAAAGCTTCAGGTCTAACCTTGAGTTTTATACACATTCACCTATCAAAAATCCCAAAGACAAGTCTTTAATCTCTCTTAATTTAGTTTTACCCTGTGAGAACGGGTTATGGGGGAATAATATATCTGGCCCTGAAGTGATGCAGAAGTGGGTGCAGTTAGAGTTGAAGGTCCACCAGTGACAAGAGAGGAAATTATATCACGCTCTGAGATGATGGAGAGAATGGAGATGTGGCTGTGATGTGTCGGTAAATCAAGACTTGAGCGTGACAGTGGTGATTTGTAACCAAATCCTGTCTTCAGGTATTAGGGCCCTGAGGAAGAATATTGAATTGAAAGGCTCTGTTAAATAATTAAAAGTACATAATTTTTGCTCAGCCACAAGTTATGGATTTATGACAATGTGGTCACAGCCGTGCACGTAGACCGCCCACTGTTCATTCACTGACCGCTGGTTACATCCTGCATACAACAATAACAAGTGATTGATACTTCTGAGTGCTATTTTAACAATGTCTTCTGTACAACTGTCTGCATAGACTGCTATGCCAATAATTTAATTAATCTATATATTTATTTAAGTTGTGGCATCATTTCCACAAAACCAAAAAGACCCCTAATAAAGTTTTTTATTTTTATTTTTATTTTATTTTTTTCCCCTAGTTATTGTTGGCTACTTGTTCACTGAAGAGCTTGAGAAACAGGGCTGTCCTTAGCTGATGCAGGGCCCGGTGCGAGGTAGGTAGCGGGCCCCCCTTGGTCCGTTTGCGATCACGTTCCTTGTCCCCCTTGGTCCATTCACCACGGGACCCCCTTGAAGCGTTGAGAAGAAATATAAGGCGTGAGGAAAATGAAAAAAATGAAAAGTCTTGCCTTAGCAAGACTAGCAATTTTATTAAAAAAAAAAAAAAAAAAGACAAAATGCTGTTTCCTTCACAGAGTGATTTTAAATAATACATCATGTGAGCTGTGGTGGAAAGAACTTTTTTATTATTATTATTAGTTTTTTTTTTTTTTTTCTTTTGTTTTCCCCACAGGGCCCAGTGTTGCCCATAATTGAACAAACAACCTTACAAAGAACACAAACCTAGACAGGGAACAATGCTTACTTATTTCAGTTCACCACATGCCACAGGTCTCTGCATATTCTGAAAATGAAAAACATCAGAAGAAAGCATCAAACATATCATAAGCATCACCTTTTATAATATGCTGAGGTTTTTCTGTCAGATGAATGGTATTGACTGGTCTCTGGTATAGTGAGAAATCGACATCCAGCGTTCTGTCGCTTAACCCTATGCCCTCTGACCCCTGACCTCTGCCGCCGGAACAGTGACTCCGTAATTATAGGGCAGGAATCTGAGCAGTGAGTCACAGTGTTTGCACCTCTCCTTCTCCTCTGCAGCGCTTTCTAATGAACAGCTCTTCTCTGTGGCGTTATCTGTCTGAGGTGAACTCGTGAGCACTAGGGTCTACAATGAAATATTCATACCTGCATTTCTTCCAGGCAATTGGGTATCCACACAGATGCTTATAATTATACCGCAGGCAGGCACGGAACTCATCATCGTCAATGCAGAAGCAAAAGCAACAAATTATAATTGGGTCTGCATGGGATCCTCCAATCTTTTCAGTGCCAGCTCAGTGTCACATAGGGGTGAGGTGTGCTGAATACATGCACTTGCTGTATGATGCCATTAATAGATGCAGGCACTTCAAACGCAGATACTAGCAAGTATGAAACCTTAAAGGTTAGCTTGATCCTTCTGAGGTTCCTCCACTACAGAAACTGATTCATGTTATCCTGCAACACAGGATGTATAAAAGGTTTTTAAACGTTAGCATGCTGAAGGGCCGTTCATATGGGACACATTTTGCATTCCACTGTGCTTCTTTTTTTTTTGTATTTACATTTATGCATTTAACAGATGCTTTTATCCAACACTATTTAAATCACATTCAAGGTACATATTTTTATCAGTTGTGTGGCGTTGCAGTTTAAAGGTAGGATAGGTGATTTCGGAGAGTCTAGCATTAGCAAGCTAGCTTTGAAAGCATAAGATGAAAGACGGTGTTGTTGGAAGGTTGAATGCAAGACTGTCAGATTACGTCATGTCTCATTCACCGCAGAGAAAACATTACAGAACAAAGTGCATAATATTACAATAATAATGCTTTTCGTTTTCGCTCGGTCTGCAATAGTGTAATGAACATGCTGATGAAGTATCATGTCTGCGTGAACAGGGTGCGCAGAGGTATGGAAATACAAACGAGGACATGCTGAGGGATATGATTGGAAGAACATTTTATGGTCCTGCTCCTTCCACAAATTATGTAAATCAGGGGCGTAGCGTCTGGGTATGCAGGTGCATATGAGCCCAGGCAGATTGGGAGCCCGCCGAGCCAAGGGGGAACTTTTGAAATAAGGGAATGAATATAGAGCCCTGCACGAGCCCGGCCCTTGTCCGACAGCTTATCAGAATTCTCCACCCGAGTCCGACCCGAGCCCGTGTCTTCTTTCTCTCTCTCTCTTCCCCATAACACAGCTGCTGTTGCAGCCATTAAAATAGTTCAGTTTTGGTTTTTAATGGCAAAGTGGTTATATTTTGTTTCGTTTCTTTATTAAGTTAATTTAGAAACGTGATTGGAACATTTTATGTTTGTTAAATTCAAGTTTTTATTCTTATTTTTTAATAACAAGCGGCCAGTGCCAGACAGGGATTTGAGCATATGTTTGATCAGTTTAGCCTTCTCAAATAAACACTATTTTTAAAAAAATTTAAGATAAATGTGTAATAAATATCAAATCGTTTGTGCTAAAAGTGGAAGCTGAGATCACTTGCATTTTAATAAGAGTGGAAAATTAAAATACGCCGTAATTTGTCCTCATAAAGGTAAGATACATCATTCGAAGTTGCAAATAGTTTTATTTGTGTGCACTCACAATATCAAAAAAAAAAAGTTTTGCTTTTGTAAAATAAAGAAAACAAACAGGGTGGTCTTGATCTTGAGCAGGAACACTTCACAAAAACTGAACCAAAACTCAGCAAATGCTTGCCTCACTGACATGATAAATATATTTATAGAATGCTATAAATTACTACTTTACAATGAAATAATTCACATCAAAAATTAAAAACTCTTTCATTAGCCTATGTAATCCATAAAGATGCATTTCTCTCTAAAGGCGCGTCCAATCAGGAGATATGGAGAGTCAGGATCTTCAACTTCATACTATTTTGAAGTATGAAGTTGAAGATACTATTGAAGTACTATTTTATTTTTATTTATTTATTTTGTTTGTTTTGTTTTGTTTTGTTTTTTGGGCCGCTGTGCCAAGATTGTGTTTGCATGCAGTACAAAAACTCTACAGCAGCATTTTAGTGTCACACTGAAAAATAACTAACTAAATAAGATTAACGTCATAAATAAAGTCAAAATTACAATAATAAAATCATGTTATATTGTGTGAAGTTAATGTGAAAATTACAATCCTGTGGCATCAAGCCTGTCATTCTTAAGACAAAAAACAGCAATAAAACGTAGGCTTGTAGATGTTTTTGAAACTCTAATTGATCGATTTCATGAGACATTCGTTTGTATTAAATTGTTCTGATTTGTTTTTTCAATATGCATTCAAATATTTATTCATGTTTATTTCGTGCTGCAAATATTAAAGAGGAAAATATCATTGATTCACATGCCGCTTGAACTGAGGCGAATATAGTTACCTCACTACAAATAAAAGAGCGCAAAACACATTTATTGTTTGTATCTGATCTTAAAATTTAGAGAAGGATGAGACTTTGTGTTATAATAAAAAAAGCACAAAGCTTACTGCCATTATTGGGTGGCTTGCTTGCAATGAATGTACTTGAAAATGTTAAATATTATTTCCAAGTATTTATACCATAATTAAAACAGCTTGTGAATAGTCACGTAAACTTATTTACGTCGGAAAAATCAACAAGTTAATTGAGTTGGAGCCCATATCATTTGGGGGAACCCGTACAATTTTTTGCATATGGGCCCGGGGCTGACTTGCTACGCCAATGATGTAAATACATATAAATTTACACGACTTACCTTAGTGATTCCTATCGGGATGTGAAGAGACTTTCAACCAGCATAACAAAAATTTTTTCGAACCAAACCACCTACCCTTCCTTTAAAAGCACAATATGTAAGATTTTTTTTTTATTAAAATATCCAAACATCACTAGAACAGTGTTATATATTTTGCTGACTTGTGTACCTACATTATCCCAAATGTTTCGAAGAATGTTTAAATCCAGAGAAATAGCAATTTTAAATAGTATCTCATTCCTGGTCATTGCGTCGCCTGCCAATGACGTCATACACCCTCGATTGAAAACATAGAAACACCAAAGACGCTTTAATATGTTATGCGTTTTATTAGACAGGTGACGACCGCACAGAGTAGCATTATAACAGAACTTTCAAATGTATCTAGTATGATAAAACAGCGCTGCTTTACCCCACATACGCACGACCGGAGTGGAAGCAGTCAACTGTGGCATAATAAAAGCTCCGCTGCTTTCGAGCCATGTGTCACGCTTGTTCAGCGGCCTCGTTTCTATTCGACGGCTTTCAGCCTCACCGTGCTTCATACTACGATGTTAATAAATCTTTAATACATTAGCTCATCCACGAACATGATTTCTGCCTGAGTCCCGTCAAAAGAAGACGACAACTCCCATGATTCCACACTCAATCACGGCGTCATCAAACTACTCTTTTGTTTGTTTTGAATATGCGCCCTCTAGCAGTGAAAACTTACATATTGTGCCTTTAAGATATAGGAATGTTAACTTCCATGTATTTTTCACACATGATATGACGTACTAAAAATGTGACACTCAAGTTAAAATAAGTCCAGGTCTCTCCTGCATTTTTAAATGAAAACGTGTTCTGTATGAATGGCCCCTAAGGTGTAAATCTCTCACTGCACATTTTTGTTAACTGTTTTATCTACAATAATATGCATGTCCTCAAGGAAAGTTCTGGGTTCAATACAAGTTAAAGCTGAAGTTTCTGTGCCACCAGCCTTTTTATCACCAGACAGAATTGCAAAAAAAAAAAAAAAAAAAAAAAAAAAAAAAAATTAAAATAAACAAATAAATACATACATACATACATACATACATACATACATACAATAAAATAATAATAATAATAATAATAATAATAATAATAATTACACTTCCATCACTGGTTGTCAAACAAATAGACCCACCTTAAGCTTACCCCACTGCTTGACTCAGTATTTTACAGTATTCCTAAAATTTCAGCAGTATTCTTAAAATATCGTATACTGTCAAATATACTCTCATTTTAACTCTAAACCCTTCATTTATCTTCGGAACACAAATTAAGATGTTTTTGATGAAATCTGAGAGCTTTCTGACCCTGTATAGACAGCAAAGCAGCTACCAAGTTCAAGGCCAAGAAACATAGTAAGGACATAGTTAAAATAATCCATGTGACATCAGTGGTTCAACCGTAATTTTATGAAGCTATGAGAATAATTTTTGTGCGCAAAGAAAACAAAAATAATGACTTCAACAATTACAATAACAGCGCATGCATGTTCTGTGTCAGGACTATTTTAACGATGTCCTTACTACATTACTGGGCCTTGAACATGGTAGTTACATTGCTGTTTATGCAGGGTCAGAAAGCTCTCAAATTTAATCAAAAATATCTTAATTTGTGTTCCGTAGATGAACAATGTTCTTACCGATTTGGAACGACATGAGGGTGAGTAATTAATGACAGAATTTTCATTTTTGGGTAAACTATCTCTTTAATTTCAAAGCAAATACAAACAAAAATTACTCATTAGTAGAAAACACACAGTCATGGCAAGGCAATGCAAGAGCTGAACACTGCATGACACACCTAACCTTATCCCAACACCATCATATGTGCTTAAACATGTAACCTGCATCATGTGTTTTTCTTATAATCATTTATTTTATTTATTAATTGATATTTAGTCTTTATTTAAAGCTGCAGTCCGTAACTTTTGGCGCTCTAGCGGTTAATAAACAGAACTGCATGCGTGTTGCGGAAGAACATTGTAGCCAGAGCTACTTCTCTCTGTTCATGTCTATGACGAATCACGCAGGTACTGGGCTAGTCCACAGCGGTACCTACCCTAACCAGACTAAATAGTCCAATTGTAAACACTTATTATAGGTGTACCGTAGTGATTCAGGACAAGCCAAAAACGTCAAAAAATTTATTCATGGTGTACTCGCTTATTATATAAATTTTGTACATTTTGAACACAAAAAAGTTACGGACTGCAGCTTTAACTATGAACATGCACCAAGAAACATGATATTTAACACATACATGAGTTTTGTTGTGGTTTTGCTGGGATCATACCAGAACCCAAAAGATCCACCAGCACACCTGCTTCCTATGCAGAGGATCACCAAACCACCAACCATCCTCCCATGTTGAAGACCAGCAAACCACCAAACCAGCATGCCATGTTGGAGACCAGCAAACCATCCCATGTTTGAGACCAGCAAACCAGCAACCATCATCCCATGTTGGAGACCAGCAAACCAGCAACCATCATCCCATGTTGGAGACCAGAAAACCAGCATCCCATGTTAGAGACCAGCAACCATCATCCTATGTTGAAGACCAGCAAACCAGCGACCAGCATCCCATGTTGGAGACCAGCAAACCAGCAAACAGCGTCCCATACTGGTCCCAGCATGCAAAACATACCTTATGCTGGATTTTTCAGCAGGTTGAGAGAGATCACTCTGATCTGTCTCTGTTATCGAACCAGTGCCTGAGAAGAATGGAGAAAGTGATGAAAGCAAGCAAATGACAAAGTCAAGAGTACACAAAGAGGCTGTTCTTCATCTTACCTGAGATTTCCAATACACACATTTTCAAGTACCTTATAACAACATGGCCATCTGAAATGAAGAAAGTGAAGACCAACTGATCAACAAGATTTATTTTCAAAATGGTAAACAATCTCTGCTTTGTTTATGGTTTGTATACCTACAGTCCTAGTTTTGTTGTTACTTTTTGAAAGATGTATATAAACTACTGCCACTTGCTGGTATAGACAGTTTTTTTTTTTTAAATCACACGAGTACAGATTGCACAGTGTGTCTTTGTGGTGTGTGATCTTTTGGCGTAGAAACGTACCACGAGATGACAACACAGTTGGCTTTTGTTACCACTAGTCCTCTGATATCAGTTTGGTGTGTCACGACCTTAAGATCAACAAAATTTACAGGATCCTGGCACATAGGCAATCCAATCATCAGAATCAGAATCAGATTGAGCTTTATTGCCAGGTATGTTTACACATACAAGGAATTTGTTTTCATGACAGAGGCTACCGCAGCGCAACAGAATGACAGTGACAGAACAAAAAACACAGATTATAAAAAGAAGAATTAAAAAGAACAAGTAAATAAGGAATAACAATATACAAATTGACAATTGTATGTACATTTATATAACAGTAGACAGTTTTGTATGTACAGGTATGTTATATGCAAATTGAAATGTAGACTAAGTATGTGTGTTAGATAAATAAGTGTTTAAACAGTGTGTGTTATTATTGTCAAGTGTTCATGAGATGGATTGCCTGAGGGAAGAAACTGTTCCGGTGCCTGACCGTTCTGGTGCTCAGAGCTCTGTAGCGTCGACCAGACGGTAACAGTTCAAAGAGGGAGTGAGTGTGATCAAAGTGTGATCAAAGAGATCACACTGATCGGCCTCACCATCCTGGATGAGGCCGATCAGTGTGATGTCGTCTGCAAACTTCAGGAGCTTGACAGAGGGGTCTTTAGATGTGCAGTCGTTGGTGTACAGGGAGAAGAGCAGTGGGGAGAGGACGCAACCCTGGGGGCGCCAGTGCTGATGGTACGGATGCTGGATAAGAATTTGCCTAGCCTCACTAGCTGCTGCCTGTCTGTCAGGAAGCTGTTGATCTTCTGACAGACGGAGGTGGGTACAGAGAGCTGAGTTAGTTTGGGCAGGAGGCGGTTTGGAATGATAGTGTTAAAGGCTGAGCTGAAGTCCACAAACAGGATCCTCACATAAGCCCCTGGTCTGTCTACATGTTGCAGAACATAATGCAGTCCCATGTTGACTGCATCATCCACAGACCTGTTTGTTCTGCAGGCAAACTGAAGAGGATCCAGCGAGGGTCCAGTGATGTCCTTCAGGTGGGCCAGCACCAGTTTTTCAAATGACTTCATGACCACAGACTTTAGAGCCACAGGTCTATAATCATTTAGTCCTGTAATTTAATTTTAGTTCCAGTGATCTTTTGAAGATCTGTGTGAAGATGGGGGCCAGCTGGTCAGCACAGGATTTCAGACAGGCTGGTGTCACACAATCTGGGCCTGGTGATTTTTTCCTTTTCTGCTTCCGGAAGACCTGGCGGACCTCGTCTTCACTGATCTGAATTGCAGGTGTGGGGGAGAGGGGGGTTGCTGGAGGTGTTAATGGTTGTGTAGAGAGGTGTTCGGGCGGGTGTGGGGTGTTTTTTCAAACCTGCAGTAGAACTCATTCAGATCGTCTGCCTGTTGTTGATTCTCCACAGTGCTGGGGGATGGTGTCTTGTAGTTGGTTATCTCTTTCAGACTTTTCCACACTGATGCTGAGTCGCTGGAAGAGAATTGGATCCTTATTTTTTCAGAATAATTCCTCTTTGCCACTCTGATCTCCTTTTCCAGTGTGTATTTGGCCTGTTTATACAAGATTTTATCCCCCTTCCTGTAAGCATCTTCTTTGGCCTGACAGAGCTGTCTGAGTTTTGCCGTGAACCATGGTTTGTCATTGTTGTAGGTTAAATGAGTCCTTGTAGGGATGCACAAATCCTCACAGAAACTGATATATGAAGTGACAGTCTCTGTGAGCTCGTCCAGATCGTTTGCAGCAGCCTCAAAAACACTCCAATCAGTAAGGTCGAGACAGGATTGTAAAACCCGCTCTGTCTCATTGGTCCATCTCTTTACAGTCTTTACCGCAGGTTTAACAGATTTCAGTTTCTGCCTGTAGGTTGGTATAAGATGAACCAGGCAGTGATCAGAGAGTCCTAAAGCTGCTCATGGAACAGAGTGATATGCATCCTTTATTGTTGTGTAACAGTGATCCAGTATATTACTGTCTCTGGTGGGACATGTAACATGCTGTCTGTATTCTGGCAGTTCACGGGAGAGATTTGCTTTATTAAAGTCCCCGAGAATGATTAAAGCAGAGTCTGGGTGTTGTTGTTCTGTATCTGTGATCAGATCAGCTAGTTTCTGTAAAGCTGAGCTCACATGCGCTTGCGGTGGAATGTAAACACTCACGAGAATGAACGAGTGAAACTCCCGCGGCGAGTAGAATGGTTTACAGTTAATGAAGAGTGTTTCTAGATCTGAACAGCACTTCTTCTTTAACACAGTTACATCTGTACACCACCTTTCATTGATGTAAAAGCATGTCCCGCCGCTGCGCGATTTCCCCGTTGATTCAATCTGCTCTAAACAGCTGAAAACTCAGCAGATGAAGCACGCTGTCCGGAATAGCGTCGTTCAGCCAGGTTTCCGTGAAACACAGAGCAGCAGAGTTTGAAAAATCCTTGTTTAAACAGGAAAGCAGAAGGAGTTCGTCCGTTTTGTTGGGTAGAGTGCAGAGATTCGCCAGATGGATGCTAGGCAACGGCGTTCTTAATCCCCGCCGACGAAGCTTCACGAGCACGCCGGCTCGCTTCCCCCGTCTGCACGTCCTGAAGCGTCTAAACAGCACCGCTGCCCCGCTGACTACAATGTCCAGCAAAACATCAGAATAAACGAAATCCGGTGAAATATCGGGTGATGTGTACTTCCAAATGTCCAGAAATTCGTCTCTGGTGAAACTGATTGCAGGGATATGACTAAAGACAGGACAAACTAACAAAAACATAAAAACAACTACAGACGACGCCACGAAGGCTGCCATGAGCGGCGCCATCTTGCCAAATCATAAGTGGACAACGGTAAATACAGGTGAAAATGGTGCCCGAAAGGTTTTGAGCTTGTCCACTTTCGACCATTAAAGACAGCTGTGTTGGAGCAGGGCTGGATCTAAAGTACGATAGATCTCCAGGAACAAGATTGGGCAACTCTTGTGTAGATGCTCAAATGCATTCAAACAGACCGCCACCTCTCTGCCTACTGACATAATTCTTAAATATTACAAGAGGTGTTGATGAGGCGCACTAGCCAGATGGGATTTAAAATTTGCCATCTGAAACTGTAAGATTGGGTTGAGGGCGAAAAAATGTAAAAAGGACAATGTTGTCTTACCAGTGCTAATTCTAACACAAACCCACAGTATTTGGCATAGATTTGCAGCTATCACTTTGGAAATGAAAGCTGCTACTCATTGTATCAGTTACTTTTGCGTTCATATGTAATTTGTGCAAGCTTATTTACACAATATTACCTCATCCCGCTTATACTAACTGCCCATAGACCCTCCCCTCAAAGAAATCAGAAAAGTGCTAAAAAATGACAAATTAAAACATCAGGTGTAAATGGGAATGTGTCTTCCCATCTACTTGCGATCCAGTTGACCAAAATGCATCTCAATACCAGGTATAAACAGGGCCACATAGTGAGAACTTCAGACTGAAATTACACAAGTTCAGGTAAATCTTGATCTCTCTGCACAAACAATCATCAAGGTGGTCGTCAATTGTTGTTATTGTTCTTATTGGCTTCTGTTTATTATTTATTCATAGATTTCAATCTCTTCTTTGATTTGTTTTTGAGAGTACCACACAGCTGTGTGTTGCCACCACGTTTTTTTTTTTGTTTTTGTTTTTTTAATTATATTATTATATATACTGTAGCAGATGGCTAATAGATAATCACTTGACTAATGCTTTCATAGTTTCAAAGTCATCAGATTGCTATTCTTTTCACACTACACAACGGCCTGTTGTCGCCGATGTATTTTCCAGTCAAAACACATTTGACACTACAGGACTTGAATCAAGACAGGTCTAGATATTTAATCTGCTGAATGTTTCTCATCTGTGATGCATCTGCTCTTTCTCTCAGATCATGTCTTTGATAATTCATACTTAGCCATCGTCACTCACATGAATGAGCACTAATTTGCTTCCAGTTTTGTGCTTTTGTTGGTGTATTCCATTAATGCCTGAGTGGAAAATCACATCTGAAATTGTGTAGTGTGTGTGGCATTAAAAATAGAGCATGCTGCTTGCAACACCAAGGTCATGGGTTTGATTCCCATTACTTTAATGAGTCTTCTGTATGTCAATGATGAAATGCAGTTGGCCAACACACGGTCAACCTTAAGCATAGACGTGCTTTTGCAATTGTTTTTTAAAGCAGCGAATAGTCTGTGAATAAGAAACTACAGTCCTCTTATAGCAACTCTTTCAATATTTGAAAGCCACATCCAGCCTGCTGTGAGGCATCATCCTGACGTGCAGATATCACCACAAAGAGACAGACTTCAGAAAGCTGCAGTCTAAATACAGCATCTCATGTATGACAGTGGATGAATTACATATCAAACAGAATGACAGAGTCATATGGTCCATTTCCTCTGTTCATTACTCACGAGTCATCTCATCACTTCATGTTTGCTGCCTAACACACAAGAGAAAGCAAACGTGTATCTTCAGAGCCAACGCTGACACACTGCAATATTACACAGATAAAAGAGGTATTCAGAGGTAATAATGCTCTAAATCTCTCTAAATGTCTGGCCTTGGACTCCTTGATAATTGGCTGCATCAATATAGACTTTCAATAATCTGCTTACAGTTAGAAATATTACAGAAATATATGATATGCTTTCATTAATGCATTACTCATATTTGTTAAGAGAGTATTTCTAAGAAACAGTTAATGAAAATGTCATTATTTAGGCCTACTCACTCTTGTTGTTCTAAACCCATATGCTGTTACTTTTGTCACGCCCCTGGACTGTTTTGTTGTGGTTTTTGCTCCCCATGTGTTCCCTGTGACCCAGTTTCTCCCCAGTATGATTGTTAATTTGTTTCCAGGTGTGTCTCCTTAGTTCCTTGATTGTCCTGTCTTTAAAAGCCCCAGTCCTTTCAGTTAGTGTTTGTCGGTCTTTGAATGTCTTCATGTGCTCTATGTTCCCTAGATGGATTATTAAAGACTCTCAGTTTGTGAATTTGCCGTGTCTCCTCGTTCCTGGCTCCAGCGTTCGTGACAGAAAGACCGACCAATACAGTTACCTCCGTGTCCACCCTCCGTTTTGTTTACCGTTTTCTATCAGTGTTTTTGTTTCCGTTGTGTTGCCCCATGGATCCCTACGTCCGGCCCGAATTCCTCCTCCTCCTGCTGGAGCAGGAGGACCGATCTCTCGAGGACCATACACGACTGTTCCTGATGTTAGCTAACGCCACCAGCTACCCGGACGGCGCGCTCTGCGCATTCTATAATGCAAGCTTGAACACCGCGTGCAGAGCGCTGTCATCCGAGGATGGTCCTCGAGAGGATTTCGCCGCCTTCGTGGAGTGGACACTGGCGAGGCACGGATCCCCGTTCACCGTCTGTGCCGAGGGGGATCTCGCCAGTGCCACTCCTGACCCAGAGCCCAGCCCACCAACTCCCCGCGGAGCACCAGCCCGAGCCCACCGATGACGGAGAGCCATTTCTCGCTACGATCCACGAGCCAGCGCCAAGCCGAGCGACTGAGCGGAAGATCGTCCCGGAAGTTGAGCCCAACACGTCAGATCAGGTGCGAGAGCTGGCGACAGTGCCCATCACGAGGGAGCCAGCCGTGGACGGTGTGAGCGCGGAGTGGAGCTCCGCCCCCTGCACCGCGGCTGAGGGTGAGCTGATGATACATCTGGGGCTGCTAGACTTTGAAGGGGATCTGTTGGACTGGGAACATGATCTGGAGGTCGACGCTTCCCCTATCCTTTCTCCGTCTCCGCTGGTTCCAGCCAGCTCCGCTCCTCCCGAGCGCCCCCCTGTGCCCGCTTCCCGAAAGCGTTCTCCAGAACCCGCGCCTCCAGAGCGCCCCACAGTGTCGGCTCCCATTCCTGAGTTAACCCCTGGAAGCCCGGAGGATCTCAATTGCCCACCCTCCCACCCGCTCCTGCCTCCTCCACCGCTGTCGTCTGGCAGCCCCTCTGCTCGCCCTCAGACCCCCATCAATGCGGTGCGAGCTCCGCGGGTCTGCCATCCTCCATCGCCGTGGCTGGAGAATCCCTCACCTCCACCTCCAGCCTCCGAGGCCCAGACTCCACCTCGGTCCGTAGACCCAGCGGCTCCACCTCGGCTCCTAGCTCCCTCGCCTCCACCGTCATCCATCGATCCACCAGCTCCACCAGGCTCCCTCGTCCCTCCGGCTCCGCCTTGGTCGGGCGTCGACCCGCCATCGCCTCGGGACTCCTCTCCTCTGGCTGCGCCTCGTCACTCCGTCCCACCGGCTCCGTTGGGCTCCTTCCTCCCTCCAGCTCCACCTTGGTCCTCAGTCGCTCTGGCTCCGCCGCGGATCTCCGGAGCTCCGCCTCTGCCTCGGTCGCCAGAGCTCTCGGCTCCACCCTGGCCCCCCGGATCCTCGGCATCACCCTGGCTCGTCGGCTCTCCGTCTCCACCTCGGGCTCCTCCTCCACCTTCTCCGCCTCCGTTGGTCGGCCCCCTGGAGTCGGCGGCCATTCCTCCTCCATGGCTCCTCCCTCCGTCGGCTCCACCGTGGGCCATCATCATGGCTGTGGCCTGGGTCCTGCCAGGCTCCTCCTGCTCCGAGTCCCTCCTGTCTCCTCCCTGGCTCCTCCCTCCTTCGTCGCCTCCCTGGTCTCTGTCTGCCAGCCCCCTCCCGGTTGTCCGTCCTCCTCCTGAGCCTCCGCCATTGTTCCCACCCGTTTCCCTCCCCCTCTGTTGTTCCACGGTGCGAGGACGCACCTTCCGGGAGGGGGGAGTAATGTCACGCCCCTGGACTGTTTTGTTGTGGTTTTTGCTCCCCATGTGTTCCCTGTGACCCAGTTTCTCCCCAGTATGATTGTTAATTTGTTTCCAGGTGTGTCTCCTTAGTTCCTTGATTGTCCTGTCTTTTAAAAGCCCCAGTCCTTTCAGTTAGTGTTTGTCGGTCTTTGAATGTCTTCATGTGCTCTATGTTCCCTAGATGGATTATTAAAGACTCTCAGTTTGTGAATTTACCGTGTCTCCTCGTTCCTGGCTCCAGCGTTCGTGACAACTTTGTTGTAAAACACATTTTTTTTTTTTAAAATTGTAACTTTTTTTTTTTTTTTTTTTTTTTTTTTTTTTTTTCCCCTACACAATTCCAGTGAATTGGAACTGGATTTAAAGCAGATGCAAAAGTGCTATGAAGGACTCCATATAACTTCGGCGCTATTTCAAGACAAGTTAGTTTGTTATTAGTGAATAATACAGCAGAATTATTTACTGAAAATCTGCATCAGTTCTCCTTAATTCATGAACAAATTGTTGTTTTGAACCAGATCTTTTCACTGAATCAGTTGACCTGTTTGCAAAACTGGGGCTGGATTTATGAAACATTATTTAGAATAAAATTCTTATTTTGTTACTTAAAAAAGAGATATTCTCCTAAATACTACTTAGGAATGTTCTTATCTTTTTTTCTTGAGATTGTTAAGATTGTTTAGAATTCAAATTTTTGAAAAGAATCTTCTTTAGAATCATTGTTCTTAAGGTTAGGATAATGTCTGTCATTTTCATCTTAAGATATTATAGAACTTCTTAAGTGTAACTTCATTCAAACTTTCTTAATACATTTCTTAACTTCTTTCTTAAGAAGATCTTTGAACAATTTCTTAAAGAATCGGATTTCAATTCTGGGGCCAAATGAGGTTTGGGTCACTGATTAAATGAACTAGTAGCAGCAGTTCTCAAGTTAACAGTTCATTGCAGGGAAAGAAGATTAGTGAATGAGTGATAATCTTTAAATTTCTCAAGTGTCAACTTTTTTATATAAAATACGCATTCCTAACATATGAATAACTTGTAAAAGGGTCATCTGTTGCCTTTCTGACTAGAGGATGAAAAGAAACTGGAGTTGAAGTGAATGAGTCTGGAAGGCTGTTGTCTGCCGCCTGACATTCAGACCTCCATGTCAGACATCATTTAAAACTAGTTTATCAAGTGCGCCTGAGATGAATGCGTACCACCGTCCACACTAGATGAATAATTCATCTCATTCATTTCTTCATCCGCCAACACTGAAACATTCAAAAAGTTGTGCAAAATATCTGCAAGGGCTCCTCATTTACTGATCTATGCCTTTGAAGATCTCACTGTCCTGGCTTTACAAAGTCTTTTCAAGCGATGTCTCCTTGATATGCGGGAGAGAACAGAAACACTTGACAGGTGTTTGCTGTCCCTGAGGCAAGAACGAAAAGTTTCCCCATTACCATTTTAAGTCTGTGAATGATTGTATCTGTTCCTTACTTGTGGCTGTAGCCTTTGGACTAATCAGACACACATTTATTCATTATATTTAATGAATAAACCAGCAAACCCTCTCACTGTGAGGGTCTATGGACCCTTCCCCCCCGAAAGAGCTCCCTAAAGGGCTCAGTTACCAGGGCAACCATCTGATAAGACTGTTTTATTGCTCAAAAGTATGTGAGATGTGACGTGCCATAAGAACGGACCCTTCTGAAACCCACACAATGCCCATACAAACAAAACTTTCCTCCTTGTCTCTCATAGACAAACTACGGATAAACATGCATCCCAGGACATTGTGTGTATGATTTTTGTATAGTGTCTGTTGCATTGTATTTTGTTTTATGCATGCTTTATGAGTGAAGTACTAGTTAATGTAACCCCATCTATATCGTGTCTCCTACCAAATTAATGCTCATTTGATGACACACACATTGGTGTGCACCACCTCCTCATAGAATGCCATGTGTGTTTGTAATTTAATCAAAGTATAGACTGCCAGAGACATTCGAACCATGCTCTCAGACAAAGGGTCATAAACCCCCCCAATATTTCCAGCCTCCCGCTTGGAAATTCAGCCTTTCTCATTGGTCAAGCCCATCCTGAAAGGTGTGACTCTTCCCTGACGTTAAAGGGTTCACGCACAGGTTATTGCTGCCCGTGTGGTTGGACTCACGGAGAGCCTGAGCCAGTGCGGGCGCGCCTGGCAGGCCCCAACATATAGAGCCGTGTGTGATCTCCCTAGCCTGGGGAGATGGCTCTTGACCACAAAGAGTCAGACTAATACCACTGGAGTTCGTATTCACTCAACCCTGGAATTCACCATCATGGAAATGCCCTCGTTCAGACATTTCTCTCTCCGCTCCTGGCAGTCTCTGCATCTTCATCTCTGAATTGCGGCCTGCAGTTCCACTGCGGCCCACAGGGCCAGCACGCACCATTTTACACCCAGCCTTGTTGCTTACTTAGGAGAGAGGACTCTCTCAACCCCAAAAGAGTCAAGAACAACCTCGGAGTTTCAAGAGATTGCAACTTCTGCCATCGAACGGAACCACCCAGACCCTCTTCAGAGGCTTCACGAGACACTCATTCCACAGTCAAGTCAAATGCAAGTATCGTTCTTTTCACCACACAGAGGTTGGTTGTAAGCTATCGTATACTGTGCTTTGAATTAGAGACTGATGGTTCTTTCAGATAGTCAACTCAGCCTCATTTCCCCTGTTTCTGTCCGGTTTCAATCATCGTCTCACTTACGCTTCCCATGTACCATGTATGTGTGATTTGTGTGTGTGTATATATATATATATATATATATATATATATATATATATATATATATATATATATATATATATATATATGTGTGTGTGTTTGTTTAGACTAGTTATGTGTTTGTGATTTAGTTAATAAAACTTAGTAGTACTGTAGTACTACTAAGCAGTAGTACTGTACCTTAAAAAAAGGTATTTCTCTTACCCTGGAAATTAAGATTTCTTTGAATTAATAAATAATCAATACTGAGTGTTCGCTAGATGACCTGGTCAACTGATTGTACCGTAAATTCTGCTTTATCAAGCTAATTCTATTAACTTATTCAAATATTATAATTAATTATAAAGAGTTATGATTAATTATTAATATTCCCCCTTTGAGCTAATTTACTACACCTTACTTGTGGCCACATCAGAATTTGTTGGCATGACAGCAGTTTGTGAAGGTAGAAAGTATGTAACTTATTTGGTGTAGGCTTTAAATTGGAGCTGAACCTACTGAAACGTGAACATAAACTTTTCAGCTCCAGATAAGCTCGGTGTCAGTCATAAATTCGGAAGGAGAGGTTACTAGGTACACTCTAAAAAATAATTTTAGGCATATAAAATTTCCATCCAATTGGATTACACGGTTTTAACATAAACAAACTAAACTGTGATGCAATAAGAAAATTCTGTCATCATTTACTCACCATCCACTTGTTCCAAACCTTTATGAATTTCTTCTGCTGAGTGCAAAAGAATATATTTTGAAGAATGTTGGTAACCACAGTTGGTAACACCTAGTGTGAGCACATAAATCGTGAGCTTTGGCTTTACATCGCATGCGATCTTCTCGTACAGTGTGAGTTGATACCTTGCTGAAATCGCACAGTGTATGCCCGGCTTAAGAGCGAGTTACGCTCGCGCCATGGCGGATTCGCTATTTAAACGGTAGAATTTTAAGGTGCACAGACTGAACAAGTCTCCAGAGAGCAAACTGATCTGCTCATGCACGAGCAAATAGGTAGACTAATTATGATACACGCAGTGACTATCCATTATGACATGCATGACATTTTTATATTTATGTAGCCTACACAATAATATTCTTTTACACCCAGATAGCACACGTACGTCTGCAAGATGTCTGTTAAAGATCTCTTGATCTGGAAAGCATCTGCTGTCTACAAACGTCTGACAGACATCTTTCAGATGTCAGTTTTACATACATTCTAAATCATAAACATCTTAAAAGACATCTAATAGACGTCTATTTGACATCTAAAAGAAAACGTCCTATAGACGTATTGTAGATGAGCAAAAACTCTAAAAAATACGTCTGGCAGATGTAAATGCAGACATCAAATAGACATCTCCGAGATGTACGTGTGCTATCAGGGCACTGTAATCCTTTAATTTTTAATATTTGGCATGTTTGTGTGCTGCTGCGCGTCCCTGTGTGTAATAAGCAAAGTGAACGTGCGATGTGGACCCGCCCAGAGGCACATTTTCTACTAACACGCTCTTTAAATAACAAAAAAAAATATTGCGCCATTGACTTTAGACTGTTGACCAGGTTTGAGTTTGTCTATGGCGCAGTCTATTTTCAGTTCCTCAAAATAGCAACGCTCCAACAATGCACCTGAACACACCTCTTTTTTTTTAGACCAAAACGCCCATGGGCGCACAAATGGGTGCAAATGCATTTGCTATTTAAACAACGCGGCCCAGGACGGGAAAATGAGAACTGCGTCGGGCTGAAACTAGCAAAAACACTTGCACCGCGCCTTGTGCCGCATTGCGCTGGGTGTATGATAGGGCCCAATGTCTGTAAAAAAAAAAAAAAAAAACCTGTATTTTTGAGAACTTTAATTAAGAAAACAAATCCCATCCAAATAGTGCTTTATAATAATAATAATAATAATAATAATAATAATAATCTTCAGTATCATCATATGTAATGATATTATAATTTACTCCTGCTTGGAAGAATCAGTCACCAGGTGACTCATAAAACATCTGCTGTCTATGTCAATGGAATTTTTCAATCTTCTTTTTGATCGTAGCCTACTACAGGGACAGATGCTCAACTCAAGTTTTTCATGCTAAAACATAACTTCAGGGAGCTAAAATTCTTTCAATTAATTAATTTCAAGAAAGAGTAGGAACTAAAAGGGTCATATCATACATTTTTTTTAATCATTTAATTATTATTATTTTTATACTAAGATCCAATTCAAATGTTAGTCAAGGTTTTTGCACCAACAATTGTTTAGTTTAATTTAGTTTTAATTGACCCTCTCTTTTAGCATAGACTTTTTGGACTTTTATTTTTCTGTTGCTGATGTGCCTTTAATACTGTTTAAACAGCTCTGTTAAATGAGAAATAGTCTTTTTCTACAAATATTTTGTTCTGTCTGTTTGACATCAGAAAATTGTTTTCATATCCAGACTACAATTTTGCAACCATTTTTTTTCTGCCTACAGTGACTAAATTTTGTTAGATATTATTATAATATTCAACCAACTGAACCACTTAGTACCAACCAGCTATCTGTGTAATGGCAATTAGAAGACTTTTCAATCCACACGTCACCACCCTTACGAAAATTTATACTGGATAATAAATTTAAAAATTATAAAAAGCTATAAAAACTATGTTTTTTGTCAAATATGTTGTATATTAAAAATTACATAATATTTTAAATGATTAAATTCACTAATTTTAATCCTTAAAATTCACATTTAATAATCAAAATGACATTTAAAAGTTATTTAAATTGAAAATAATCTTCATGACTTAAAATGGCTTAAATATAGCTCTGCATCCGTACTCTTACATCCTTTACTGCTAAATATATAATATTTTATGGGAAAGAGAGAATATAGTTAACTATTATTGAACAAAAGTTTGTTTCACAGATAGAGATAGTAGGTTTCATAGTTCCAAATGAAGATGTGTTCCTTAAATCCTTTATGATTTTATCGTCACAATATACAGTGGGTACGGAAAGTATTCAGACCCCCTTAAATTTTTCACTCTTTGTTATATTGCAGCCATTTGCTAAAATCATTTAAGTTCATTTTTTTTCCTCATTAATGTACACACAGCACCCCATATTGACAGAAAAACACAGAATTGTTGACATTTTTGCAGATTTATTAAAAAAGAAAAACTGAAATATCACATGGTCCTAAGTATTCAGACCCTTTGCTGTGACACTCGTATATTTAACTCAGGTGCTGTCCATTTCTTCTGATCATCCTTGAGATGGTTCTACACCTTCATTTGAGTCCAGCTGTGTTTGATTATACTGATTGGACTTGATTAGGAAAGCCACACACCTGTCTATATAAGACCTTACAGCTCACAGTGCATGTCAGAGCAAATGAGAATCATGAGGTCAAAGGAACTGCCTGAAGAGCTCAGAGACAGAATTGTGGCAAGGCACAGATCTGGCCAAGGTTACAAAAAAATTTCTGCTGCACTTAAGGTTCCTAAGAGCACAGTGGTCTCCATAATCCTTAAATGGAAGATGTTTGGGACGACCAGAACCCTTCCTAGAGCTGGCCGTCCAGCCAAACTGAGCTATCGGGGGAGAAGAGCCTTGGTGAGAGAGGTAAAGAAGAACCCAAAGATCACTGTGGCTGAGCTCCAGAGATGCAGTCGGGAGATGGGAGAAAGTTGTAGAAAGTCAACAATCACTGCAGCCCTCCACCAGTCGTGGCTTTATGGCAGAGTGGCCCGACGGAAGCCTCTCCTCAGTGGAAGACACATGAAAGCCCGCATGAAGGACTCCAAGATGGTGAGAAATAAGATTCTCTGGTCTGATGAGACCAAGACAGAACTTTTTGGCCTTAATTCTAAGCGGTATGTGTGGAGAAAACCAGGCACTGCTCATCACCTGTCCAATACAGTCCCAACAGTGAAGCATGGTGGTGGCAGCATCACGCTGTGGGGGTGTTTTTCAGCTGCAGGGACAGGACGCCTGGTTGCAATCGAGGGAAAGATGAATGCGGCCAAGTACAGGGATATACTGGACGAAAACCTTCTCCAGAGTGCTCAGGACCTCAGACTGGGTCGAAGGTTTACCTTCCAACAAGACAATGACCCTAAGCACACAGCTAAAATAACGAAGGAGTGGCTTCACAACAACTCCGTGACTGTTCTTGAATGGCCCAGCCAAAGCCCTGACTTAAACCCAATTGAGCATCTCTGGAGAGACCTAAAAATGGCTGTCCACCAACGTTTACCATCCAACCTGACAGAACTGGAGAGGATCTGCAAGAAGGAATGGCAGAGGATCCCCAAATCCAGGTGTGAAAAACTTGTTGCATCTTTCCCAAAAAGACTCATGGCTGTATTAGATCAAAAGGGTGCTTCTACTAAATACTGAGCAAAGGGTCTGAATACTTAGGACCATGTGATATTTCAGTTTTTTTCTTTTTTAATAAATCTGCAAGAATGTCAACAATTCTGTGTTTTTCTGTCAATATGGGGTGCTGTGTGTACATTGAGGAAAAAAAATGAACTTAAATGATTTTAGCAAATGGCTGCAATATAACAAAGAGTAAAACATTTAAGGGGGTCTGAATACTTTCCGTACCCACTGTATGTCTATTCCCCAGTTAAGGCTTAAGCTTAGTCCCAGACTAAAATGTAAGTCTGAGCTGTTTCAACTGAAAGAAACTTGCACTGATTGATCTTAAAAACATGTCAGTGTCTTTGTTTTGTCTCAAGATGCACACCAGTATTTTTTATTTTTTTCTAAGGCACGTTTATAAAAATTACTTGAATGTCCTAATTGAATTATGGCCTAAACCCTGGCTTAGTCTAAGCCCTGTCTGTGAAACCTGGCCATAATTTTTTTAAATGAACAGTGATGTGAATTAAACATGACTGTTTAATGAAGAATCTCAATATGTCATTGGCTTGCATTCAATAGAGTTAATGGAGAAAGTACATCAAAAGTAAACGTCTGTTGGCGACCTTAAAAATCATTGTACTATAAGACCTTGGGAAAGTTTCAGTCTTAAGACTAATACACTTTAATAATTGTGTCATAGGACAGTTAACATTCCAGACTGGCCTAAACTTGAAGTAGATGAAGCTTAATCAAGCATGAGATATGAATAAAATTGTAAAGCTCAGTCTTGGGTTCGAGGAGGGGACAAGGCCTCATTACAAAGCGCTCACTGCATAATTTCTTTTCTTCAACATACGTGCTGCGATTTCAACTGCCTGTCCTCTGATGAACTGCAGAAACATGTCACAACACCTGAATGTTAATTGCTCTGTTGTAATGTCACATAGATAATAACAATTAGAATATAACTGCATGAGACTCAGGAACAAACAACAGTTCTTCATGTTTGATTCTTCTAATGTCTTTCAGGTCTGACACATTTTTTGGGAGTTGTGTTTGTTTCAAGCCAGACATGTCCAAAAATTAAAACCGATAGTTATGAGGCCCCTATTTGGCGTTCCTTTCAAAGTTTCTTTTTTTTTCTCTTTTTTTTTTTTTTTCAAAATATCCACAATTCAATTTGCACTGTGTTACATGGGTCATGAACTGAGAAATAAAAATTCCCTTGATCTTTTGACATATAAGAGGTCATTGTACAATAAAAACATCCTTTACGTTTCAGAGCTCAAAACTTTGTTGTTAGTCTAAAAACAGCTTATATTGAAGCCAATCTGCCAAAATGACAGCTTATGAAATGTTCTACTCTATGATGTAATAGTGTGGATAAACACCACCTCCACAGAAGAAGATCAACGCCTGTTTCTACATCACTGCCTGTTTAGCCCCGCCCAACCGATTCATGCATGTAGTTTAAATAACGAGAAAGGCAAACGCAGGTCTATGCAGGAATCAAATGATAAACTTTATTTGATGAACTTTATTATTATAAAAAATATATATATATTTATTTTTGGCATTGTTGCCTTTTAACTTTGATAGGACACATCAAAGTTGACAGGAAGCGAAGTGGGAGAAAGTGGGGGGATGGGATCGGGAAAGGTCTGCAAGCCAGGACTCGAACTTGCGACCCCCGAAGCGCAACGATGCTGCATATGGACGTGCTGCCCACGAGGCTACTGGTGCCGACATGAACTTTATTCTTAATGAACTGCCAGACCACATCAGTAAGAACTTGGTCCTTTGTTCACTTAATTTTACCGCAGATTCATTTATAAACAAGGCACAATTCGGCACGGGATTTTCAGAAAGGGATTTTCTGAAACTAAAAGACAATGCTGTGCTGACTATATTGGATCCGATAGTAATGTTGCAACACACAAGGGCAACTGTTTCCATTACATGGTCACTATTGCTTTGTCTGTTAAATAGAGCATTTGATATGTACTGAGTATTTATGCGTTTTTAACTTAAATCACTTCAGCGTCCATCTGTGAAGGATGTAGGCTGTCAAACAACTGTTAGCCAATCATAGGAGTGGGCATTTACTTCCGAGTCTACAATCTGCCATGTAAAATTGATGTAAAAATCTTTATAACATTATAAGTGGACCTCAGAGAACAGTACAAGATAATTTTTAAAAAGGCAGTTTGTGACCCTTTAAAACTCTAGAAATACCTTCATTATATGTTATAAAGCATTGTTTTTAAAATGTAAAAAGTGGTAACCTGCAATTGTTACCTTAAAGAGCATATAAAATACATTATTTAACCCATAAAATAGTTTTGTTTGTATAAATTATTGTATTTAGGTTGATTCAATGATGCTAAATGATTATATGTTTAAAACCAGTATATAAAACCAGTTAATTTAGATCTTACCATTTTTTTAGATTACATTTTTGTGGGCTGTACACTCTTGGATTTCAGTATAAGCTCAACAATATTTTTTTTTTTTTTACATAAACCCCAAGTTAGGATTATTTAGATTCTTTGCATTTGACACTGCAAAACAATAATGAATAATACTGTACTGTAAGACATTTTACTTCCGAGTTTTTTTGTAATTCCCATTGGTCTCAATTATGATTTTCTTTGTGAAATATTTTACTGTTAAACAATGCTTTTTCTACATAAACATAAAGGTAGTACAACAAATACTTCCATGGCACTCACCCATCTGCACTGCATATAATTTGACAAACACTCATGCAGGTACTGCTATGATCCAGCACATATCAAATGTGTTCTTTGTAATTGGGTCAAGGACTCTCCCTTCATGTAGAGTTGCCCCACAGGAAGTGTGTGAGGCTCCAAAGAATTGCTTCAGTGTTCAGCACTTAACACAGGCCTTTATTCAAGCGTAAGGGCCAAAGGACATGAGACAAAGGCACGCCATAACCTAACCTTCCCTCCGAATGCTCTCGGCTTTCAGCAATTTAATGGGAGATTTTAAGGCCATTATATCAAAATGTGTTCTAACACAGAATGTCTGCCATTTCAGCTTGACTGCTCGATATTAAACTGTCTCGAAAAAAAACATTGTATAAAGTATTGGTGCTTTTTCATGCCTAAGGTGCATCAGGGGAATGAGTTGTAACATGGCATCATGTGGTTATGTACAAATTTTTGAGTTGTTTAGCAACAGACAAACTAATCAAATAAGTGCATACCTCAATAAGTAATCATAAACTTTGACTGGGTTTAGTCTCCTTGTCTGAAGGAAACTGTTAGAAATGTTCAACAGCGACATGTAATAGAGCAACATTAATTGGAGTGATAAAGAGACACCTATTATTTGTGCTGTATTTCAGAAGATGTAATACAGTCAGAATAATTTATGTGGTGACATTTCCACGAGCATTTATTAAAACAGGTTGCATACTCGCTGTATGCAGCATTTGTAAATGTTATTAACCTCATGAATATGCAAACAAGAGTGTTAACCCGTGGTTTACAAATGTGCAGTGTGAAATCTTGAAACCTGACTACATACAGTAGGATTAATTATTAAACCATGATAAACTATGAGCAGTGTGAAGCATGAAACAAGATACATGTAGCCTACTTAGGATTGTGTCTACCCAGGTTTTAATGTAAATGGAAAAAGCATATATATCATTAGATGTATAAACTTGCATAAAGTTCATTTAAATTAAGATCTATTTGTAAATCACTTTTCACAATAAATATAATTTCAAAACATACATTAAATGATTGCATTAAGAATATGTAATAAACATTTTAAGTTCCACATTAACTTTGACAATTAAATATTTTTCTTTTTCCTCAAATTATCCTGGACCCCAGTTTGAAACAACTGGGACTATATTGATGAAATAAAGAAGAGAAGCAAAAACCCAACTGCTCATAATGTGCCCTGAGCATGTACGCTTGCCATTTAAACCCGTAGACTTGTCTTGTGATGTGACTGCTTATTATGAGTGACAATAACAGTGGGCTGAAGTCTAAAGTATCCAAGAACATCTTATATACTTAAATCTGGCGTAATATTTCAAAACATGACAACATATTGCATGGTTAGTTTTTGTGGCAAAACAATGACAATGACAATCACACGTACAGTAAACGCAACTAAGGATTTTTTTTCTGAGCCAAAATGTGGATTGCTCCTGGCTGGAAAATTAGGCACCTGACCTCAATCCAAATGAGCATGTTTTACTTGCCTGAAGACAAGGCTGAAGACAAAAAGACTTCTAAGTAAGGGAATTTGGATAAAACAGTCTGGAACAGAAAACAACAGCAGTACAGGCCTGCAGACATTCATTATTTGAGGGTGCATGTATGGATCACATCTGCCAGGAAGCCCTCAGGAGTTCACTGATCAAATTAAAAACTAAGTATGACTGCTGTATTTAAAATGATTTCCTCATTTTATATTCTAAAATTAACTTTTATATTCTAAAATGTGTCCATTATTAGGGAAACCTGGGCTAGAGTTATCTCAAGGTATATCTGTATCTTATATTTACTATAAGGTTTTGAGTTAAAAGTTTAAGTGCATGATTAAGTTTTCACTAGTAGTAACTTTGCATGCTTTTATCTCTTATTTAAAACAAAAAGCAGTGACAGTGCTCCCATTGTGACGTGCATGTTAAATGAACTTACAGTATATCTCACAATTTGATTTATATCTCATTCCATAAAGATCCTGCAGATGTTTCTAAATATTAACCTCTCCAAAAATTGTATTCTAGATTATGTACGTTTTCAGTATGTAAGTCTTCTCACTGCCTGGGACAATATGGCCCTATAGCCACACACTCAGCAGGGAAAGATACATTTAAGTAGGTCCCCTTCATAACCTGGGACTGGGACAATGTTCCTGGTTTCCTCCGTTGTAAGCAAGCATGCAACTCCTGTCTAAAATTTTGGGTGAACAGCAGCCGATACTGGAATGTCCTTAGTATATCCTTAAACAAACTTCTGCATATCCCAGTAAATTTATACATTTGGGTGGAGGATACAGTGAAGTTTCTGGAACATTCAGATAAGGATTCTAATTTTGCAAACCAGTGCACTTTGTGTTGGCCACTAATGGCTAATGGAGTAAATAATTACAGAATCAGCCTGCGATAAATCTGATTAGGCTTCTTCTCTGAGCTAAAGGAAGCTACGGGAAGACTGTTTTGCTGTAATTATATAGACTGCAGCACTAATCCATGAGTCTTTCTGGGAAAGTAGTGCAATCTGTCCACAGCATTAGATTATTACTGTGAAATAAAAAATTGCGCATAATTGTGATTTATATTAATCATCCTGACCTTTACCCTTAATAGATGTGGTGGAAGCACAGATGCATGTAGCTATATTAACAGGTAGAGTTTGAATAATTGCCACAGCAGGAATTGCAAATGCAAGTTTAAGATATAGAGATTTATAGTTATTTGCATTCTTCCTGTAGCATATAGTATGTAAATCATGCACATTTTTCTTCTCCTTTAGTATAATGTGATTTTCTATTTCAGGGTCAGTGACTAAATCTATAATGACTCACAATTTATTCATACATAACATCTTTGAATTTGAAAATGCAATATGTCATAATCTCTCACTATGTTATTTTATCACCAAATCTTGGGTTCCATCTAATTTCTTTTTGGAACTGATTTATCATAGTAATTAAATAGTTAAAATAAATTGAGACAGAACACATGAAAATTGTGCACTTCAGATACATGGATGATGCACTTATTTAACCAAAAAATGAAGTGTGAAATTATGGACACTTAATACACTTTTAAAGGCTGCAACTTTAATTGCAGTATCTAAAATTAATAGACTAGATGTATACTAGAGTATACATCACATTTTTATGTCTTTTATTTTGATATTTGTCACAGTCATGGTTCCTGTTTCCTGTCATGTGTTTCCCTTGCCCCTCATGCGATCCCATCATGTGTTCCCCTGTTTATGTGTCTTGTTTTCAATGGTTTGTGTTTGGTTCTGATTGGTTCCTTGTTAGGGCATTAGTCCGTGTATATATAGCCCTCATGTTCCCATTGTCTCTTATCTAGCTTTGTTTCATGTAATCTGCTGTCTTTTGCTTTTTCAATCCAAGTCGAGTCTTTGGTTATTTTGTATCTGCTTATGTTTTCTTTAATAAACTGAACTTGGGTTCATCGAACTCGCCAAATGTGGACTGATTGTTACAAATATGCCGTTTGGAACACAGCTATTGATTTCAATACTGTTTACATTAGCAAGATGCTAAACTCACAATGGCATACTCAAATAAGCATTAAAATGAAGGCGAAGGTACACTAATGTGAAAAAGTTTCACATTCCATTGCATACAACTGTATGGAGAACTCTGACCTATTAATTTGTATGACAAGAAGGCATGTGAACAATAAAAGATGATTATGTCACATTTGTGACTGCAGCTATAGACCTTATGTAGCTCTGCCCCTTTTCTGTCTTCCGTTTCCACACCTAGTGAACATGAGGCCATAAAAATTTATGAATGAACTGCTTATTTATCTTACCAGTCTACTGACATTTGTTATGACATCTGCTTCAATGATTACAATGAACATGATAACTGTCGTTAACTCTACAATAAGTAAATCCTCGTCACCAGCTAATTACTCTTCAACAGTGATGCTATTAAGCTACGACAAAACGAAGTTCAAAGAAAAAATGGCTAAAGATGGCAGTGCGCTCATTTCTCTAAAGTCTGTAGTATTTAGAACTTCTCTGAATGATTTCTAAACAATTTTTTTATATATATTCTTCCTACTTTGTCCACGATCTTGGATGGATTTTCTTCACTGAGCTTCTTGCAATGTATTATGGGATTACTTTCTCCCTGAAGCTTAAATATAATGCCTTAGAATTTTTGCTAAAAGGTTTCTTAGCCTTTTGGAACAACGTTTACACTGGTAGTGTGTCTATGATTATGTGAATGTATTCTATATGGATAAATTCAATAATTGTCATGATTTTCACTAGTAATTTATGTATTCTATTTGTTTTTGTTTTTTTTTTGTTTTTTGTTTTTTTTTTGTTTTTTTCTGGCATATGTTCTAATATTCTAATATATGTGCTTTATGCATTACTAGTTCTGAAACAAACAATGTGTATTTCTATGGTAGATTTCGACATATTAGAACAGTTACGGTAAATTACATGTAGATTAGAAGTATTACGGTAAATGACATGAGGTGTGCAATTTCTGTTTAGACACTCATGATATTTTCTTTAAATACATTGTGTGTGGATTGACTTTGATTAGCCATTAAATGTGTAAGAAGATCAGAAACAGAGCCTGGATCTCTTATCACTGTAGAAGTAAAATCTCAGAGGCGCATAGGGAAAATCATGAAAAACGCATTAAGATAACAAAAGGACAAAGTGAATGAGAGTGAGCAGAGAGAATACGGGCAGAGAGAGAAATGGGAGCTGTAGAAAAAGGCACATAAGAGCTCTCCCAACCCTCGCACAAGCCCGAAGGCACCTCAACATTTTTTCTCTGGTATGCAAGAAATTGTAGTCCTGGCAGTGGAAGCTGGAGAGAGAGCAGCAAGCTCCTGTCTCTCAGCTCTCTCGATGCTGCTGTGTTGTTTGCAGGGACTTGTGGGTGAAGAGGGCAGAATGCAATTTAGTGTTGGAGTGGGCTCAAAAGAGTCGCTTCCGCCTGCGGACTCTCAGTAAGTGCATCAGTCCGAGTACCTGCTGGTTAACCGACATGGGAGAGATTCACGAAGAATCAGTCCCAACTCTCCTAATCCAGCCACCTCTGGGTCAGTATGGACAGAGAAACACGGAGAAGTGGATACCGCAGTCTTCTGTCCTTCACAGTGTAGCCTTCAGTCATGCTAAAATAGAGGGAGGAATGTTAAAATTATGTAACCTTGAAAAGGCAAAACATCTCTTTGGAATCCGCCTCAGCTTGAACAAATTATTCTGGGAGCCAAACTGCATTTGGTTAAAACCAAGAGTTTTGTATTTAAGATTGCTGGCTTTTTAAAATAGATGCACTTGAGTATGCTGTAAAGTTACTCAGCTAAGGCTGTTTTTACCATTTTAAAGTCTATATAAAAGTCTCACTTGCACTCGTTCATACATATTTGTTCATAAACATAAGTTGTATGCACATACTCCTACACACTCATCTATATTAGATGAGTTCCTGGGGGTGCACATCACAGAGGATCTCACCTGGACCACCAACACCATGTCACTCTCCAAGAAGGCACAACAGCGCCTACACGTTCTCTGCCGGCTGAAAAGAGAAAGTCTCCCTCCACTCATTCTTTCTACAGGGGCACCATTGAGAGTGTGCTGACCAGCTGTATCACTGTCTGGTACGGGAACTGTACTGCAGCAGACCGCAAGACCCTCCAGCGGACAGTGAACACAGCTGCATCGGTGCCCCTCTCCCCTCCATCCTGGACATTTTCCTTACACGATGCACCAGCAAAGCCAAAAGTATCGTGAAGGACTCCACCCATCCCTCCCACAGTCTCTTCCAGCTCCTACCATAAGGAAGACGGTACCAGAGCATCAAAGCCTGCTCTGCCAGACTGCTCAACAGCTTTTTCCCCCAGGCTGTGAGAGCCCTGAACTCAAATCACCCTGCCCCTCCCTGAAACCCCATACAAACCCCCTATCTCCTAAAACATGGACCATCTCACCCCCCTCCAAACACCCCCCAACCTTACCACATCAAAGTAAAAACTGTATGAAAACTTTAGTTGCAATTCGAAGTGTGCTACACACAGGTGAGTGGGCCTGTACAAACCACCTGTAGTAACACACTCTCCTCCTCTATGCGCACTAGACACTTTTCACAAACACTGCTGTGTGTACACAATCCCACAAAAGACTCAGTAATATATGTATGTTTGCATGCTCATGCACTACAAATCATCCTGCACTGCTCCCCAGCCAGCTGCTTGACTCACAATGTTTCTCTTTGCAGATGTACAGTATTTATCTGAAGCATTCGTATAGTTTGTATAGTTTGTATTTTTTTTTTTTTAGTTTATTTAGAGGTAACATTTATATATAGTATATTTATAATCAAAATCTATCAGTAGGTTAGTTGTGTATAGGTTTATACTGTTTTACTTCATTGTTGTAAGTCTGTATTTTTGTAGCATCGTGGTCCTGTGAGGCACGACATTTTGTTCCACTGTATGTCCCCACATGTAGCGGAATGACAATAAAGCTCAACTTGAACTTGAACTATTATGTTCCAGTCTTTCTCCATCTTTAAATGCAGTTTTATTGCATAAATTTACCATATGCATGGATACGGCACTGTACACAATGAAAACGTACACTTTAAACTAGTACACTTTAAACTAGCATAAACTAGCATACTTTAAAAAGAGTACTTTTAGGGAAATTATATAATTTAAAAGAATATACTTAAGTGTAAACAATGCAATGTTTTCAGACACTTGCACTACCCATGCTCAACTTTTATTCTTTCACACAAATTATTATTTACAGGGTCAGAGTTTCATTTAAGAAAGCCAAATTTCCACAAAATTCCTTGCACTGTATTGTGTTGTGATTTCAAAATAATTTTAACATGCTGCAAGTTTTTAGAACGTCTCAAGGTTAAATATGTAACCCTAGTTCCCCGAGGGAACGAGACGCTGCGTCAAACGCTTTGGGAACACCTTCAGCGTGACCACGCCCTGAATCACGCGTGTAATCAGACCAATGGATGGGCGAGAAGTCACGGGCGGGATGACATAGAGACCAGAGAGCTTAAAAGCACATGCGGTAAATACAGCAGCAGCTTCTGGTAGAATGAGGGAAGCGCTCGCAGGGATGTCGGAAGTATGGCAGGAGACACAGCGTCTCGTTCCCTCGGGGAACTGGGGTTACAAACGTAACCTTGAGACGTTCCCCTTCAGGAACTTGAGCTGCGTCGAATGCTTTGGGAACGAGAATGCCCACACCACCAGACTTTCAAATCCCTGCCTAGTGTGGAAGAGCACAGCTAAGGCGAGAGAACAGAAGAGCCGGGAGTGGCATGCATATCGAGGTCATAGAACCTCAAAAACGTGAGCGGTGTGGACCAACCCGCAGTGTTACAAATGTCCCGCATAGGGGCACCCGACAGGAAGGCCCGTAGGACGCCACACTTCGGGTGGAGTGAGCCTTGACCCCCAAGGGAGAGGGGAGATCAGAGGACTCAAAGCTATGGATAGCATCCTGATTCACCACTTAGCATAAACTTCTTCTGGCCGGAGGCCTCAGCGCACCGTGGAGGAAACATGTAACATCTTTCCCAAAAGACCGACCACCGAGAGGTGCGTGGAAAGCAGCTAGGGCCGCTTTGGAAACCTTCAGGGTGGAGTGGGATAACCCTGCGGAGAACCGTACCTGCAAAAACTCCAGCACTGAACCAACTGGGCAGTTAACTGGGTCGAGCTGGTGGTTGCCGCGTCAAGAAGTGAAGGTTCACTTCAAGGAGTACAATTTCCTCATGGAAGGAGCTCTGGACTGGAGAATGGTCTCAGCAACCTCAGTTCAGAGACCAGAACTTATGAGCTGCGCCCTCTCAGGGGCCACATCCACAGTTCCAAAACTCCGGGTGAGGGGAAGGCCCCGGCTGAGAGAGGAGATCCCTCCTGATGGAAATCTCCCATGGAGAGCCATCGAGAAGGGAAATCAGGTCCGAGAAGCATACTCGGCCTGGCCAGACCGGGGCTACCCGTCAGGCGCACTCTCTCCAGAACTCCCGGGAGCTGTGTGATCTGGGGAGGCGTACAGATGAAGCCTCGGCCAAGTCTGTTTCCAGATGAGCTCCACCAGCTCGGGGTGGAGCCTCCATCCCCCAGGGGCTCCGGCGAGCGGAGGCATCAACAATTCTCTGTAGCGAGAGGAGACTTGACGACACTCGCAGAAATGGTTGAGCTCTTGGAGCGGAGGCCTCAGCATGACAACTCTCTAAACTGAGAGGAGGCCTAACTAGACTCCACACACCGGACATCTTGTAAGGAGGTTCACCTAGAGCCTACCACTCACAAATGCTGTCCAAGAGGAGCTCTGGCGAGTGGAGGCCTCGAAAACTCTCTGCAGCAAGAGGAGACCTAACAACGCTTGCAGTGACCGAAAGGAGGGCCCACACAAGGGTCTGGTGTGCCAGCCTGTAAAGGGAGTGGTTGATGTAAGAAACCACCGCTGTATTGTCGGTGCACCCAACACACGGTGGCCTCCTAGGTCTGGGAGGACGTGTTTCAAAGCTAGAAACATGACCAGCATCTCCAGGCAGTTGATGTGTCACGTGAGATGGTGGCCACTCCACAGACCGCGGGCAGGGTGGTCACTCATGACCACACCCCAACCGGTGAGGGACACATCTGTCGTTAACGTTACACGACGACAAGGAACTCCCAACACCGGCTCTTGTGACAAGAACCAAGGCTTCCTCCACATGTCTAAGGCACTAAAGCATCGCCGCGTGACCTTGATAATGCGAAGCAGATTTCCCCTCAGGGAAAACCCCTTGGTCTTGAGCTACCACTGTAGGGGTCTCATGTACAGCAGGCCAAAAGGTATCACGTTGGACGCAGCTACCATCAGACTTTAAGAATCATATACCTTTTTGTTTGTTTGTTTAGATAAATCGGTCAGAAGGGTTTGACCAAACGATTATACATACAGGTTTTTTTTTTTTTTTTTTTTTTTTTTAAATAAATCATCCAAGCACCCGATTCCTAGCCATTTCTAATATACATTTGATATGACTAAATATTATTAAATTGTAAAGAAATTCCAAGATCAGTTCCTTCTTCACGTAGGCCTAGTATTTTCATCGGGTCAGTCGTAGAAAAATCTGAATGGTTGATAACTTTTGACGTTTAATCCAGGTGTGAAAAGAATTAATATCTAGCGCAAGAGCACGGAGAGATTTGCGAGTGCACAGGACAAAGTTTGAGCGCACAGACGCACATTTTGAGCGAGAGGAGAGACACGTTTTAAGTGCGCACACTCTCTCTGCGCGAGAGCAGCGTATATCCGAGAGCGCGTGTCCGGTTTTGTGTGAGAGCAAAGGAAATCCGCGTGCGAGCGGGGAGATTCGCACTCACGCATTATATTAATCTACTTTCGCACTACAAAAATACGCTCTCGACATTTGGCAGTAAAATAACGCCATATTATGCTTTTACTGGGACAGAGAACAATAAATAAGACTGACACACACAGAGCGCTTCGCTGAATGACAGAAGCTGCCGCTGTATTCACCGCAAGTGCTTTTAAGCTCTCTGGTCTCTACGTCACCCCGCCCGTGACTTCTCGCCCCATCCATTGGTCAGATTACACACGTGATTCAAAGCGTGGTCACACTGAAGGTGTTCCCAAAGCGTTCAACGCAGCTCGAGTTCCTGAAGGGGAACTGATACTTTTGGACGTCATATATAGCTTCATATGTAATAGGGTGTGCACACCAAAAGCAAATTTAATTATTTGTGCGAGTAGATTACATACAAAGTCCACACAAAGACGCAAATAGATGCAAATTCGTGCCAGAGGACACGATTGGTGCACGTGCTATGTACGCCTCAATTGCGTCTTCCGTGCAAATTGGAAAATTTCAACTTAAAAGGAAAATTTGCATGACGCATTGGGGGGGGGGGGGACTTGTCCCCCTTAGTGTCTATGGTGGTTACGGCCCTGTTGTCAAGCAGTTTTTTTTCCTCAGTAGCTCACGTGATACGGCATTGCAGTATCATGTGAAGTGCTCCAGTACAAATTCCATGAAACTACGGTTCGACAAAACAAGGAAGCATGTGGTTCTACAGTTTGTGTAGAAAGAAGTTAAAATAGCACAGCAGCATCAGCGAATTTCACTTTTGCTTTCGTTAACACTATCGGGTAGGTCCAGGGTTGGGTTTGGTGTAGGGGGTATGTTAATTTCCAACACAATTGAGCATTAACCTTTTAGCGTCACTCCCCAGACATTTGACTTCTGCAATGCGTACCTGTACCAAGGTAATAAAATTGTGGCCACGGTCATGTTTTGAATGCACGTTTTAGCACCACTCACTGGAAATTTGTGAAATGAAAAAAAAAAAAAAAAGAGAAAATAAGGCACATAATATTGGTGCAGCAGAAACATCACCTGGGTTGCACTTGCATTGTCATTTGCAATTAGATGAAATTGCATTTTACTTTAAATTTACATTTTAATGTGTTTTTATAGACATTATTACTTATGTACATCTTTTTATGTAATATAATATATGTAATATAACCCTGGAATGTAGACAGACTTTATGCTGATAGTCAAAAGTCTTACTAGGCAAGAGTGTCAAACTCCTCTCTGTCAGTGGGAAGAGTCTAACACTTCAGGAAAGGCCTAATAAAGGTAATTTGGGGGAAGAGGGTCATTTTGAACCGATCATGACTGTCATGTGGCTGTGAGTACAGGTCCAGTTTATATGTAATGACCTATTGCAGGTTCTCAAGAAGTAGAAGCAGCCTCTTGAATCTCAAACATAAAATAGAATAAAAACCTTGATTTCACACTTTGCCTCTGCCCTCAGCTGGGTAACAGTACTGGTATTATATATGGTTTCTTGATGTTTTCAGTTCTACTTCTAACCTTATACAATCTTCTTTGAAACATAAATGTAACAGTGGGCAATAATTTCATGACAGACTAGAAAGGGTATTTTTGTTTCCCCCTTTTGTTTTCATCAACCTTTTTGTGACATTTCAAAAAGTAGATGCTGATTTTCAAACAGCAGACTTTCTTAAACACTTTTTCCTCTACATTATATGTTCCCTTGTGGCATTATCAGACGTAAATTCAGCAATTTATTGAGAACTCAAGCAGATATTCTGTTGTAACTGAGCTCTGAAACTGCCACAGAGCTCTTTGAATATGGACTCCATCCATCTGTTTTAGAATCACAGATGTTTTATTATTGCTGATTACACTGCAGAAACACTTCTAAGAGAAAGCATTGTATTTCTCCTCTAGTGTGCTATATCGCCACATATTACCTTCTGTTTTGGTCGTTCGCTTCTCTCGTTTTATTATTTATTATTTATTATTTGGAAAGCAGTGAAGCATAGCGGTTTCACAAGCATTGTTAATGAGCTGTGTTATGGGCCCTCGGCCTCACGTTTTTCTAAAGTGCATTATGAAAATACTGTGTCCAAGTAAAGGATCTTATGTTGAATTGTTGTGTGCTGTTATATGCATCCAAACAACGAAAACGTCTGTTGGTTTCCAGATATTTTATGAATTCTGTAACTTGATGAGCTGATAAAAGTCCTCAGCCTACATTCGAAGAGTTGACCCATTTTCTATAAAGCTGCATCAGTGAGCTTTAAGTTAGGTTTAGTTGTACAGTTGTTTATTATGGATTATATTTTTGCATGGGGGCAGAAAAAATAATAAATGGATGTTTGCACAAGCTGAGCAAGAAGAAATAATGACATATATCTACTGCCATATTGTCACACCCCAGGACTGTTTTGTTGTTTTCCTTCCCCATGTGCTCCGTGTACTAGTTTTCCGTCTACGTCTGATTGTATCATTTGGTTCAGGTGTGTCTCGTTAATTATCCTCATTTGCCAATGTATTTAGTTCTAGTCTGTTCCTGTGTTCCCTCGTCAAGTGTTAAAGTTTACGTTGTGAATGTCTCCTACCTGCCTGCCTATTGCGGATTTACCCTCTTGTGGATTAATTAAAGATTATTTGACTTGATCATCTTCTTTTTTGTGTGCTAAATTCACCGTAGCGTGACACATATCTGTCTATCCCCTGGTTTCACAGTCTTAAGGCTAGTTCCAGACTAAAATGCATGTTTGAGCTGTCTCAACTGAAAATATCTTGCTCTGACATATCATAAAATTTGTCAGTGCCATTGTTCTGTCTCAAGATGCACACCTGAGACGTTTTTATAAAAGCTGCTTAAATATCTTAATTTAACTAAGGCCTAGTCCTGGCTTAAGCTATGCCCGTCTGTGAAACTGGGTCTATATGTTTTTAAACTGTTAATAGATTAAAATAATTATTTTAAATAAATCTGATGTAATGTTTGGCAACATAATCTTTTTTTTTTTTTTTTCTTTTTTTTTTTTTTTTAAATTAGCCTCTAATATACAGTGGGGCCAAGATTTATGTGATCACATTGCATATTAATAAGAAATATTTAAAATTCTGCACTATGTAATACATTTGACATTGTTACTCCTTTGTACAGAAAGTAAGATGTTCTTGCTTCCATCTTTCTCAAGTCATGCTAAATCACACAATCACCAGATTTTATACAAAACTTGTAAAACGCAAATACATCTGAATCACACTGTATATATATACGTACATTTAATACATATACATGCAACCATATTTTTTTTATTAACAGTGTATTTCACTTTATATTACATACTTCATGAGATTCAATGAAAAATTGTACAGTATGTAACTACACTGTAAAATTAAATTTTACAAAGTTGTAACGCCGCACCAGCAGAGGGAGCCCTCTCCTGAATATTGACTGTGTCCTGCTCCCTTTGCTTCACAGGTTCACTTCCTGTTTGTGAGCTATTTAGCTGGGCCTGGCTAACAGACCATTGTGAAGTATTGCCAGTTACCCTGCCTTACTGAGCGTTTATCCTTGTTATCTTGTCTATCCAGTGTATGGCCATTGCCTGCCTTGTTTTGTTCTTGTTTATGGATTTTCCCTTGCTCTGACATTTGGATTGGACTGCCTTTCTGTTTATGAACTTTGCCTGCCTTCGTTTACGTTATCTGCCTACTGATTTGGATTTGGTTGCTGTGGATTTTAATAAACATCTGCATATGGATCCGAACTCGGCCTCAGCCTCGTTACATAATACTTCACCCGCGATGGATCCAGCAGAAGTTTCTAATCTGCAGGCGGCGTTCGCTTACCAAAGCGACATTCTCAAGGGATATCAGGAACAACTGGGTAAACTACAAGCTGCTAACGACTATCTTACACAGTATATCCGATCGCTACCACCCGCCATACCTAAGAAGGTAAGCTTTGCTTTACCCGATAAATTTGATGGTACAGCTGAGCAGTGTAAGGGATTTCTCCGGCAAGTAGAAATCTTTTTTAAACACCAAGGGGATGATTTCGAGTCTGATGAGAAGAAATGTGCTTTTCTCATGTCTCTGTTAACCGGTAAAGCGATCGATTGGGCCGCGGTGGTCTGGGAAACGAACAGTTTATTTCTAAGATCATACGCATATTTTGTTCAACAACTCAGAGATGTGTTTGAGCATCCAGCAGGGGGCAGGGATGTCTCGACACAACTTTTACAACTGTCTCAAGGCCGCCGATCAGCTGCTAATTACGCCATTGAATTTAGAACTCTCGCAGCTCAGAGCGGTTGGAACGATATTGCACTCAAGGCCGTGTTTCAACACAGTCTGAATGTGAAATTACAGGCAGAACTCGCATGCAAGGGGGAAAATCAATCATTTTCGGAATATGTGACGCTGGCTATCAGAATTGATAACCTCATGCGCAGCAACCCCACTAAATCGAAGTCACAATCACCGAGAGTCTTTCCAGCCAATCAGACTTCTCTTACATCCAATCCAGCCCTTTCTACAGTTCCATCCAACCCTAAACCTATGCAGCTAGGAGTTACTAAACTCTCCACGGAGGAAAGATCATGCCGGCTGTTACACAACCACCGAAATTACCAGCCGGTTGAGTGTTGACAATCTTTCTCTCCCGATTACAAAATCTCTCACTGTCAGTGTCAAGATTACCACTGAAAATGATTCTATTGATTTCACAGCATTGATGGACTCTGGGTCTGCATTGAACCTGATCCATCAAGACCTCATCAAGAAATTCAACATCCCCATGCAACCTTGTGTTCCGCCACTCAAAGTTAATGCTGTTGACAATAAACCCATTGGAGAAGGAATCACCCAACAAACTCTGCCCATGCAACTGCAAGTAGGATTGTTTCATCTAGAAACCATCTCATTCTACGTGATTGATTCCCCACGCCACAAAGTAATCTTGGGATACCCTTGGTTATCTGTTCACAACCCAGCCGTCTCTTGGCATCATGGTGAGATTACCCAATGGCCACAGTTCTGCTATTCCTACTGTCTGAGTTCCAAAGTTTCCAAGTCTTGTCTCTCTACTAGTATTGAAAGCCCTGTCTCAAGATCAGTCATCATTCCATCTTGCTACCAGGAGTATCAAGAAGTCTTCAGTAAGACTAAAGCCACCCTGCTCCCACCTCATCGTTCCTGGGATTGTGCCATAGATCTCCTACCCAACGCGATGCCTCCCAAAAGTAAGATCTACCCCCTATCACGCCCAGAAGCTCAGGCAATGGAAGAATACATAGAGGAAGCTCTCAGTTCTGGTTTCATTCGCCTGTCTACTTCCCCAGCCGTGGCTGGCTTCTTCTTCGTGGAAAAGAAAGATGGAGGACTTCAGCCTTGCATTGACTACCATGGTTTGAACAATGTCACAGTTAAATTCTGCTATCCACTACCTTTAGTGCCCGCCGCCCTAGAGCAACTCTGAGAAGCAACAATTTACACCAAGCTAGACCTCCGGAGTGCCTACAACCTCATCAGAATCAAAGAAGGTGATGAATGGAAAATAGCCTTTGTGACAACTAGTGGGCACTATGAATACCAGGTCATGCCGTATGGGCTAGCTAATGCACCAGCAGTCTTTCAGTCCTTCATTAATGAGATCTTCAGAGGCATCTTGAATGAGTATGTAACTGCATATATTGATGACATACTTATCTACTCCAAGACAGAAAATGAACACCAAGATCATGTCAAGACCGTGCTATCCAGACTGTTGGAGAACCAACTTTATGTAAAAGCTGAGAAGTGTGAATTCCACGTCAAGCAAACTTCATTCCTGGGTTATAACATCAGCCATCAAGGCGTGGAGATGGAAAGTTCCAAGATTTCTGCAGTCACTGAATGGCCCCAGCCCACCACTGTCAAGGAACTTCAGCGCTTCCTAGGATTTGCCAACTTCTATCGATGCTTTATCCGTAACTATAGCATGATTGCTGCACCACTGACATCCCTGCTGAAAGGTAAACCTTCAAAATTAGAATGGTCAGAAAACGCCACACTAGCCTTCACCAATCTCAAGGACAGTTTCACAACTGCACCCATTCTCAAGCACCCTCATCCCAACCTGCCGTCTGTCGTAGAAGTTGATGCTTCGGATAGTGGAATTAGTACTCTCTCATCGCCACGGACAGCCAGGAAAGCTCTTTCCATGTGCTTACTTCTCAAGAAAACTCACTGATGCAGAATGCAACTATGATGTCGGTAACAAAGAACTCCTATCTATGAAGGCTGCCATTGAAGAATGGAGACATTGGCTGGAGGGTTCCACGCACCCATTTCAGGTAATCACAGACCATAAGAATCTTGAGTACATCAAGAGTGCCAAGAGATTAAACCCTCGTCAAGCGCGCAAGGCCAATGCACTATCCAGGCGACATGATCATCCTCCAATAGAATCCAAGCCAGAACCCATCTTACCCCCATCTGTTATCATTGCGCCCGTTTCATGGGACCTGATGGATGAGATTCAAAGAGAGCAGCAGAATGAACCCGCACCTCAAGGTTGTCCCCCCAATAAACACTACGTATCTGGAAATCTTCGTTTAAGAGTTATGCAATGTGTCCATGCATCACTTTGCTCTGGCCACCCAGGTATCTCAAGAACACTCCATCTCACACAAAATTCATTCTGGTGGCCATCAATGATTAAGGATGTGGCTAACTATGTCAAGTCATGCTCAGTCTGTGCCCAGTCCAAAACATCCAAAGAATTACCCTCTGGTTTACTACAGCCTTTGCCCATTCCCCAACACCCTTGGTCACACCTTTCAATAGACTTTATCACGGATCTACCCCTGTCAAATGAATTTACTACAATTCTAGTTATCATTGATCGATTCTCTAAAGCCGTCTCATACCTATGAAAGCTGTCCCCACTGCCATGGAAACTGCTTTAGCACTGTTTCATCATGTTTTCAGAGTTTATGGCATACCCGAAGACATTGTTTCCGACAGAGGAACACAGTTCACCTCACAAGTATGGAAGGCCTTTTGCAGACAACTGGACATCAACGTCAGCCTGACATCTGGATATCATCCTCAGTCCAACAGACAAGTGGAGAGATTGAACCAAGAAATTGGTAGGTATTTACGGTCATACTGTGGTCGTGAACAGCATCGTTGGTCAGAGTTTCTACCATGGGCAGAATATGTGCAGAACTCTTTAAGGCATTCTTCGACTGGTCTCACCCCATTTCAGTGCGTGCTTGGATAGCAATCCACTATGTTCCCATGGTCAGGAGAACCATCTATGGTACCTGCAGTCGATGACTGGATTCGTCGTAGTGAGAGGGTGTGGGACAGTGCTCATGTACGTCTGCAAAGAGCGGTCAGGAACCAGGAGATCCAGGCCAATAGGGGTCTGGAAGTATCTTTTTGAAAATGTACCGCCCCAGTGACAGGTTTTGTACCTATTTTTTCTGCATATACCCCAAACCCTTTGGTCCCAATGTTTCATAGCTTATTCAACATGTGCTACTGGTTTTCCTGAGACTAAAATGTAATCTCCAAAGGTCTTGAATCAGATAGCATGAAATGTGTCTGACAGTAATGCAATGTTGCCACTGAGCTGGAAGAACTTTAGATTCCCATAAACTGCATGTCAATATCAAGGATGTAACCAAATAGTGAAGACTAGAAGGACAAGAGGTAAAGATTCAAGAATCTGCCGTTGAAAAGCCCATCAATCACTAATCTGACTATTGAATGTGGAGGGGGTTGACTTATCCCCTTGTAAGTTCGGGAAATGTGTGCGTGCATGATGGTTACAGCCTCTGGTCAATATATATTAATTAATTACACTTTAGCAAAAGAATATACTTAAGTGCCAACTGAATGTAATGTTTTCAGACACTTGATTGCATGTTATTTAATATACTGTAGTTTAAATGCAATTAAAGGCAATTGCAAGTATAAACAGTCATGAAAGTTTCTCTCTTTAAATACACTGAAGTAGCCTTTTATTTCATAGTATAATATAATTTTTTTTATTTACTTTTAAGATACGAAGTACACAATAAGTATTCAATACAATTAAGAGCACTTCTTATTCACAAGGGTTTACAGTATACTGCCTATAATTGAAAAGAAAAAAGGTAAATAGTAATAAAAAAAATCAATAATTATTATTATTTTCATCATATGCATGTTTAAGTCAATGAGTGGTGTCTAGTGATCATCTTAGAAATAACAAATTATTATTGTGTATTTTTAGTTACCGGCTCATTCATCACACCGAAAATGGAAAGTAAGTCAGGTGCATTGCATTGTGGTATATAATATTCCAGCACCATTCTGACTGTGTCAGTATGTGCATTAGTTGTGAGTTTTTGCAGGTGGCAGCAAGTATCTGTCATTATGAGTCACTGAATCATTCATTCAATCAATTTATTCAGCAATTCTAAATTTTTTCAAGAACTACACAGGTGTACTATCTTTATAAGTGATTAATAAAATCTTTCTTTCAATTGATTAGAAAAAATGCTGGTTCTTTTAACCAATTTGTTTAAATGAGCTGATTTTTTTTCAGGAGCAAAATATGTGAACGATCTTTATAAATGAGTCATTGTATCATTCTTTCAACCAATTTGCTCAAAAACACAGAATCATTCAGTAATGAAACCCTACTATCTGTTACAGTGGCTAACGGAAGCTTAGAGATTAGCCTCCGTTAGTACAAACTAAATCTTGAGTTTGTGGCGTAAGAAAATATTTCCACACACAAGAGGGTCTTTGTGACACTCCTTGATTTTCCTTACTTATTTACAGTACCTGTCTGTTGAACTGTTGTAGGAAAGCAATATCACACTCGCATGAGTGTGTTATGGCCATGTATCAGCAGGGCTGTGATTACCCGTGGTGCTGATGTACAGCCATAACACACTCTTGCAAGTGTGATATTGCTTTAACAGTAAGAGCAGTAAGATGTTATGCTATGCATGCAGACAGCATGGACATTTCCAGTTGTTTTATTAATATTATTGATGCTGTTAAGCATAGAGTCCACAAAAAGACAGCTCAAGTTGAAATTAAAATTAAAATTTTGCTACAGAGCTCCTGTAACATTAAACCTTGTTAAAATGTGATTTTTTTTTATACACATTTTCCACAGCAAACCTATTTCATCTTTAGTTGGTTTATCAATGCTCCTTTGCTTTGTGGACCAAAATAAAAGAAACAATCAAATTACATGACTTGTACAGTATAGTCACAGAAAATAGAAATTTTATCTGTTTTTGTGTTTGGTCTTTTAAATAAGATGCATTTGAATTAAAAATATTCCTAGATGCCTTATTTAAATGTCTATGAAAAGAACCGCTAACAGTAACAACTGTTACCACCTTTATATTGGAGAGATGCAAATGCATTTAGATGTCTCTTGAACTGTGAAATTTATACATTTAATTTAATGACTGTTCAATGTTTTTTTATTGATTTTTTTTTGTTTTTTGACTAAAGAAACAGATGTCATTATGTACAATATTTTCCATTTTAGCTTTTTCATAGCAGTTGTACAAGGAGAACTATTCAGTCATCTGACATTTTCTGGCAGAGTTGTGGCAAAACGTCTCTGACACAGCCAGGATAACACTCAATCAGTGCAGAAATTACACCATTCAGATTTACAGCCACATATCTGAAAATTTGTATTTGATATCTTCGATACTTCTTATAGTGGCTCAAAGACTCATATTCAAACACAACAATCAGTCTAATTCTTGAGTGACTGCTTGTCTGTCTTACCTGAGACTCTTTGATTTCAGAAAAGCCTAACCCTAGTGAAAAAAAAATAGTATACTTAAGTACAATTTATTTGTATGTACTTTATTATAACTAAATATATTTGTGGCACACTATAAATTGGTATACTTAAAGTCTGCTAAATTGGAACAACTAATTTTGTACTAAATGCATTTAGTTGTGCAAAAGCAGTGCTGAAGTTCAACTAAAGTTGTAATAAATATACTTGTTTGTGCTAAAGTGGAACTATTCCAAGTATACTTAAGTACACTTTAAGTATACTCTTTTATTTATTTTTTGAAATGCAGAATTCATTCAACATGAACTTCAAATGTATTTTGGTGACATAACAATTGCAATTCAAATACACTGTAAGAGTGTTGAACATACGTTAATATTACACTAATAACAAACAGAGGTCATACTATCCCTTACTTTTAGTGACTTTAAAATGCATTGCAATGGCATTCCAAGTAAACTTGAAATGTGCTAATGGCACAATTATTGTGTGCTTCAAATGCAATAAATTAACCTTTATACATAATGGCACAGCTTAAGAAATTGCCTTTTACTAACACCCCCAGCATACCAGTAAACTCAGTTATTGAGAGAACATCAGCGAAACACTGGACACAGACATTTGAACATTGACTAAAAGAAATACCACAGACTGGATTCAAACCCGGTTCACTACCACACACATGCACTTGCTTTAACAGATGCGCCACCAAAGCAGACATGTGCTGTGATAAACTGTGATTACTTTGTAGTCTTTCTATAGTGTTACAAATACTACTATAAGTAAACATACTGCTTATGTTTCAGTGCATGCCGAAGGAATAAACCCATCCGTAACATATCTGCCCATTGTCTGCACGCTTCAACTCTCAATGCACTGCACAAATGTTAATGTAAAATGCAATGAAATGTTTTGGCAGTTTGACGGTCTCTCAGTACGCTGCGGATTTATATGTGACGTATGAATTTAAATTATTTTAATACGTTTTGTTACTTTTCATGTAGTTAATGTCTCTGAATTTGTTTCACATTTTAACTTTTTGTGTAGTTTCGAGGGCTGGTCAGGATAATTTTAATAATTCGCTTAATAATTCATAATATTTCGACACCCCAAAGAGCTGCAGTTCACATTTCCAAGTGCAACGCTGTCGTTGTCCGTACGGGACATTAAAGATCCATTAATGGAAAAAAGTGTGTTGGTACAGGTGCATTGGAGTGTATTGGGATATAGCCTACTAAAGTAATAAACCTTCTGATCAAGTTCGTGAATTTCTTTCACCATTTCAAATCCATGACTATATGTTGTTTACATACTTTTGTAAGCTTTCCACTGATGTAAGGTTTGTTAGGATAGGACAATATTTGGCTGAGATACAACTATTTGAAAATCTGGAATCTGAGGGTGCACAAAAATGTAAATACTTAGAAAATCGCCTTTAAAATTCAAAATTATCTATTTTTCTTTTATGCCAAAAATCTTTAGGATATTAAGTAAAGATCATGTTCAATTTCCTACCTTGAAAAAAAAAAAAAAAAAAAAAAAAAAAAAAAAAATTTATATATATATATTATATATATATATAATTTTTTTTTTTTTTTTTTTTTTTTTTTTTTTCAAGGTAGGAAATTGAACATGATCTTTACTTAATATCCTAAAGATTTTTGGCATAAAAGAAAAATAGATAATTTTGACCCATACAATGTATTTTTGGCTATTGCTACAAATATACCTGTGCTACTTAAGAATGTTTTTTTATTTATTTTTTTTTTTTGGTCCAGGGTCACATATGTGTGTAAAGCTTCTTTGCAACCATGCAAAATTGTGAAAAGCACTATTTGAAGTGTGGTTAAATTATTGAAAAGGTAAAGTTCATAACAAAGTACTGCATCATTATGAATTATTATTATAATTTTTTGCAACTCAAAACATTTATTTTTATCTATACTATTTTTATACTCGAAGTAGAACTCAAATACAGTGTATTGTATTGTACATTTACTCATAACAGGTCAACAGAGGATTCAACTAAAATAAATTACGGAAGGATTACTTCAATATTTAACAAATTAAATTGTTTTATTTGCAAATCCCCCATTGTTACATTTGCGCTGAAGGCAAAAGTTGTGTTTGGAAACTCTGCCCTTACAGCACCTGTTAGCAAAAACATACTGGATGTTTCAATTCATACCTCACATTTTCTTTGGTTTGCGCAAAAAGATCTTAAAAACATCTTTAAAAAAATACACAGCATCATCTTAAAATAATTTCATCATTCTCAGGTTTGTAATACATGGTGAGACTTGTGTCTTTAGCTGCAATGAGTTTCTAGGCTCTAAAGGTTTCTTCTGAAAAATGTGCCAAATCTGCAACACAGATTCCCAATAGTTTGCACTCTACCGAATTCAGATGTTTAGCACAAGTACAGCAAAACCAATTGTTGGTGAATTTCAGAGCTCATGAAGGTATAAGGTGAGGAGAGACTGACTTATCAAGCCCCCTTCACTGAACATACTGTAGCCCATATTTAAGCCAATGTTAAAATCACATTATTAAAATACTTTAATACACTTTTAAGGGGTGAAGGAACAAACAAAAATCAATACACAGAATTTTATATTGTCTCTTGTGCCATAGTCTTAGGTGAGAACTCATAGAGCGGCCTTGTTTACATAAATGATATGACAGCGTACAATACAAACTATCCCCACGGACATACATTATATAGCTTTCATAAAGCTACAGGATCATAAGATGAGTTGCTTCATTCATCCCTTATGGACACTAGTTGTTGGTCTGAGTGAGCATGGACATGTCATTGGGTTTATGAAGTGGCATCCTCTTTCAAAGGTTTCGTCCAGTTAGTTTATATGGGTATGTATGTGTGAAAATCCCTTTTAACAAGTTTCAAACATGTTGTAGATGGAATTAAGAACCTAGCCAGTGTACATTCTTAAAGATGAATATATGTATTTCATCCTTCCCCAAATGCATTTGTAAAAAGTACAGTATTTTACAAATGAATTTGTAGTGCACTAAGTTTGTGCTTGATGAAAGCATGAAATAAATACACTTACAATGTATTTTCAGTTAGTATAGACACGTCAATCTATTTTTAGTATACTTATCATGAAATAAATATATTTTAAATGCAATTAAGTATTTTTCACTAGGGAATGTTGGTTGCTACTATTTTACATCATCAGCAAATGCTCAGGGCTACAACATGGGACATGATATTTTACCTGATCATGAGCTGCCATTTAAAATGCTCATTCATTAAAAGCTTTTGAAATATTTCCTGTTTGTAAATTCCAAGTTTTTTCCACTAAAAATAGTAAGTATTCATAGATTTTTGTTTTCAACTCCCCTTTAACACATTGTATTTTTAATCCTTTTAGAGATAAACATTAAAGGAATAATTTAGCCAAAGAAAAATATGCTTAAAATTTACTCACCATCAGGATATCGATACAAATAAGTTTGTTTCTTCACTGGAACAGATTTGGAGAAATTTAACATTGCATCCCTTGCTCACCAATGGATCCTCTGCAGTGAGTGGGTGCCATCAGAACAAGAGTCCAAACAGCTGATAAAAACATCAAAATAATCTAAAAGTAATCCATACCACTCCAGTCCATCAATAAACATCATGTGAAGTGAAAAGTTGCATGTTTGTAAGAAACAAATCCATCATTAAGGCGTCCTCTCACATCAAAATCCACCAACATATTTGTTTAGAACTGTTTTTGCATGTAAACATTGTATGATCTGTGCATATTTCTCCCCTGATTCAGACAAGATGACTTTTTCACTGGAGAAAGCAATATTAAAGACAGCGGATATTTTAGCCGGAAGCAACAGTTTGAAGTTAAAAATGTCTTGATGGATTTGTTGTTACAATCATGCAGCTTTACACTTCACAAGGCATTAACTGATGGATTAATATCATCTGGATTACTTATGGATTATTGTGATATTTTTATCAGCTGTTTGGACTCTCAGTCTGATGGCACCCATTCACTGCATTTTTCATTTTTGAGTGAACTATTCCTTTAAGCTCTACAGTGTTTGCAAGAATATTCCTGATATCAATATCAAAATAAGCTCATTTGATAATCAAATTAACCACCTCATATTTTAATGCATAATTATAACCAGTGTTTGTTATAGGTTATTCATTCTTTGTTTCCGCATCCATCTGCACCGCACTTTGGTTAAACAGTGTTATTTAAAGGGGTCATATGATGCTATTTTAAAGATCATTATTTTGTGTATTTGGTGTAACAGAATATGTTGACATGCTTTAATGTTCAAAAAACACATTATTTTTCAAATACTGTACATTATTGTAGTTTCTCTATGCCCTGCCTCTCTCAAACACGTAGTTTTCTACAAAGCCCCTCCTTCCGACAAGCGCAGTCTGCTCTGATTGGCCAGCTGACACAGTGCATTGTGATTGGCCAAACACCACAAGCGCGCGTAGGAAATGTAACACCCCTTACCATAATCACGAGCTTCAGCTTTCAAAGTAAATGTAAAGACAGTTAATGATGTCCTTTGTTTTACCATCAGTTCAAGCCCGAGAGGGAACAGAGTTGCGTGACAGACACAGTGATGATGCTCGTATATATTTGCAGTAAACAAGCTGCGATTAAGACCGCTGACTCCACTGTGATGTGACCCCCTCTCTCTCTCTCTCTCTCACACACACACACACACACACACACACACACACACACGATGCGTTACTCTACACTGCGCAAAACTCCGCATTTGAACAGTCAATAGCAAATATTTAAACTAATAACAAAACATACTTACAGTCGCTGATTCAGAAGCGCCAGATTGTCATAGCAAAGTCGGAATTGCCCCTTTTTTTTTTTTTTAGAAATAGCCTTTGTGCACAGCCAGCCTTGTACTCTCCTAGGTTCACAAAACGGTCTCTCATAAAATGCGTTGCACAAATTCGAACATTTGGGTTGTGCTGTTCTGTTGTAAACAAATCTTAACCAGTGATTCCTAATTGCATCTACTTTCGGAAAGCCAAATAAAGTTTTTGCTTCGCATAGAAACACACAGCGTCTCCCTGACATGGCTGCATCAACACTACTGCGGTTACTGAAACTACACCTTCTTTCTTTGCGTGAACATTTGGGCGGCATTACGCAAATATTTCCACATTGTGACGTAGACATGTGGGGGCATGTTTAAATTAGGCGTTTTAGCCCGGTCTGGATTAACCTTCTCTTTTAGATAGAATAAATCCTTTTGTGGGAGACTTTGAGCTTTGTAACTCTGCAGATTTTATACATGCACAAACAGCTACATAACACATTAAAGAAAAGGAAAAAAAGAAATCGCATCATACGACCCCTTTAAGATGGGCTTTATAAATAAAGTGACTTGAGAATGTGTTCAATAATCAAAACTGATCCAGGAAGTCTGAAAGTGGTCGAACTCCTCCGATGAGATAATCCTAGTTATTTTGGTACTTACATAGCGCCTGTAGAGATGAGTTGATGGGGTGGAAATTCACTGTCTCTGACAGGCTCCTGAAACACAAGCACTCTCAGAGTTGTGATAGAGACAGTGAGAATATGTCTTCACAGCTAAGTGTAAGGACTTTACTTTCACTGAGCAAAAACATGTAAAAGTCACAAAGAATTAGGTTGGTGATACCTGGGACTATTTTTATCAAGCATGGCACAGTAAGTAATGCATGAACAATAAGACTGCTTCTTCAAAGCTTCTTTAGAATGGAAATAAAGACAGCCTTAAAGACTTAATGAATGTTGTGAATGCCAAGGTGAATAGCTTATGAAGATATTTAGTAATGCTGAGGCAAGGCTGTATAAAGCCTGCAAGGAAGGTTCAGTGTTGTCAAGGTTAGTGACAATTAAGAGTCAAGTATTCTCGCCAACAAGAATGTGAAAACATAATAGATGGCTTGCAAAAGGAAGTTTCTTTAGCTATGACACCTTTAGAAAAGTAACAAAATATAGATTTTTTTAGGTTGTAATTTGTATGTGGTAAAACACTGTCAAGACAGTTTTAAAGTGACTTTCATATAACAAAAGAAATGTTAATGAAAAGAAAATGAAAACCTGAAAAATCAAACCCTGAAACATAAAATTGCCTCAAGCTGAAGCACTCATAAATGTAAAGTAAGACAGAGAAGCACACATTTTAAGACAGACTGACTAATTGTGGTATAGGAGTCAGATACATTTGTTTCAAGTAGCATAGAATATGCACCATATGGAAAATAGAGCCAGTGCTTGTGCGTAATGAAAAATGCCTACATGTCCATCTTTATTTACGGTTGTTCACTGTACGTTTCAAATAGCAGAGGAATATCAATATGAGCTAGAATGTCAGGCCATCTGTACGCAGTTTCTTCTCTCCTTTCCTTTGGTGGTATGAGATGAACTGTCCTCAGAAATATTATCAGAACAAGTCTAAATTCAATAGACATTGAATTCAATTTCAAATAGAGGCAAGAGAATCTAGCTCATTCTCTATGATATTGAGAAACAGAGATTGTGTGCACTCTATTGTGAAGTCAAGCTTTATATGCATGATTGTTTGCATGGCCTTACTTTATGATCTTTTTGCTTTATGATCAGTTGTTTTAGTTGTTTCGAAGTTGTAAATAAGTAATGGAAAAAAAAAAAAAACATATTGACATGACTTATTGATCATATTGATTCCTGAGTGAAATCCTATACCAAATTTTATTCAGTTTCATTCAGCTCTGTTCCAAAACCTGTCTAGAGGCCAATACCTGTAGGTGTTTGTTGGGGTGTACCTCTAGGCTCTGTCATGAGTCCATGTAAGTTTTCTTTGAGTGTCTCGGTGCAGTGTGAACCAGGCTTTAGGCAGCATTCTAAACATACATTTATGCAGTATTGTGCTTACACTTGATTCCTATAAAGTTTGATGCCTGTTGCTAAGCTAATGACATAATTCTATAGTAAGCACAAAAATGTGAAACACACATTGTGATTGTCTGATCCATGATGGATGTGTCAGTCTTGACATCTCAAACATGCTTGTTACAAAATGCTGTTTATAGTCAGCTCACTAGGATCTGGAACACAGCTTTCCTTCCAAACATTATTTCCTTGTCTCCTCCTCATCAAAAGGTTTGATGTGAATTGTTAATGCTATCAGGACTGAAATACTTCTGTTCAGGTACACTCTCAATGTTACTGCAATAAGTGATTAAAATCAAACACGGCTGTGAAGATGTTCTTAATCACTCCATTACTGGTGTTAGAGTCTTGTGACCTTCTCCTCCTCTGTCACGGACATTGCGGTAAATCTTTTCCACGCTTATTAACAAAGATTAATTTTCCTCTGCAAAACAAGGTCATTGCACTGAAAACCCCATAAACAGCACATAACTCAAAGGATTTACAGCATCCAGTAGTGTGTGCACTTAACAAAACCTATATGTTTATCATTAATTTAAACATTCCATTATTGTTTTACCACCAGACAAAATTAAATTCATCATTCAAATGGTAAAGTGCCTGAATGGTGTAATTTCAATATTGTACATATTACACAAAAGAGAATGTTATACATTTATGATATATAGACACTCATTAATGAGATTTGAAATGATAATCATAGTATTGACAATTAGTGTGGTGGTACTATGGAACAGTGATACATGAGATGGTTTTACCTTGGTATTTTATATGGCGCTCCAAGCTACTTCAAAGAATAACATTGTATTACCATTGTACCATTTCATTGTACCAAGTGCCATTGTGCATTTCCCATAAGATTTTCTCAGAAAATCTGAAGAAAATACTCTTGTGAAAAAGAAGTGCACTTTGGCATAAAAAGTGAAAAGAGTATATATTACAGAAATAATATTCTTCAAAAGCACTTCTGTGTGAACTTTAGGACACCTTTATATGTAATGTCATAACTCTATCATGCTTGAAATGTGGTTAAAAGTGTACTGCTCAATATACTGAAAAGTGTGGTAAACTAAAATGTAATTCTGTTCATTTCATATCTATTGGAACTGTAAGTCAGATTTGAAATATATTTAAAATGATATTAATACATATAATGCATTAATGATGAAGTTTAGAACATTTAAATATATTTACTTTAAATGTAAATACTTTGAAGTACACTTTACAGGTGCTTCAGTACATTAAGTGTATTTCTTCAAAGTACAACAAAAGGTTAAAACATACTGTAAATTGTATTTATTTATTTATTTTTAATTTGACATTATTACAAAGTATACTTAGGTACAGTATAGAATATATATATTAGGGATGTCAATCGATTAAAATATTTAATCGCGATTAATCGCATGACTCATGAGTTAATTTTGGAGTATATACTTTTAAAGTTCATTACAAGAGTACATTCAATACTATTATATTTATTATTATTATTATATATTATATTATTATAATATTATTATATTAAGCATACTTCTTTTTCACAAGGACATGTACTATTAATGTTCTTTATGGGGGAACAAACTGCTCATCCCATGAAGCATTGTACTGTAAATGGTGTTGCTGAATCAAAAATAATGTCACAATATAAAATTACTGAAATGGAGAAGGTGGTGCAAACAGTATTTTATATTCATGATTTTATGTCATTTGCAATGCTACGTGAGAGTGCAAGATTATGCTCTCTTGACAAGATTTTTTTTTTTACAAATTAAGGGGGAAAAAATACACATTGTCTAAGCATATATCATCATTTATTAACCTCAGAGCTCACTCTAGGCCAGTCTTGAAAGTTTTTTCACAAAAAAATCAATTACTTTATGTAGAAAATTAATGGGGTTTTACTTATCCAAGTGTTGTCTTTCTGTAAATCCACTCATAAGCACCGCTTCCTGAATGTGCTGTAATAGTTTCTTTAATGCACCGTAGACCTAATGGTATCCTGCACCACTTTTCTTTTGGAGTTTGTTAAACTATTGAGCCTTTCTAAAGAGCTTTTCTCTTAAGGGAGAAGCTCAAGATGTCTTTAGAGACCTTTGTCAATAAAATTACCCACATACACATAATTGGATATAGAGAGTGTGGTCCTTTTATCTGAATGTCAATGCCTACCGACCGATGGATACAGTTGCAAACTTCCAACAGATACCACTAAATGTTCTCCAATCGATAGCTGCCAAACATGGGTCCAGCAAAACCCTTCCCCTGTTCTCCCTCTTTCTTTCCTTGGAAGAAAAGTCGGCTGCATTATAAAGTTTGAAGTCTTCCAAACAACAGAAAACAAACAGGTCATTTGGTCAGTATTGTGTTTGCAAATGGGAATGGTTGCATCTAAGACGCAGTGTGTTTTTCCTTCAATAAAACGCAGCTGTTTGTTTTCAAAGACGTTTCCCTGTTGCCTACAGCTGATAAATATCCCATTTACCTTCTCTACTCTATTTGTGAGCCGTATTCTAATGGGATGGACTTTCGTGACTTGCCCGCATGCAAAGGCTCACATACAAAGTCTATTTGATGTACTACTTGCTGCTTGTTGTATAATGTCTGCCAGCAATGTCAAACCTCCTTTTACCTACTTTAGTAAATAATAAAGATTCGGCCTGCAGGCAGATCCATTCGCTGGCTGATTACACTCCTTTATACAACATGACACCATGGTCTCAGTTTGCTAAAAAGCCTATATACTGTAGGGAAAAGCAGCCGACAACATGTGCCACTGTGCTAAATGTGGCCCATATTTCAGTCGTCATTTATCTTTAGAGCATTTAGGAGAAAAAGAAAATTAATTTCAGACCCCTCCTTTCTAGGAAACATCAAATAGCAAAGGCTTCAAACGTCGTTCGTGGTTTCATCACGTGCTGCATTGTTTCATGGAGATATGAAGGTCTCCATCAGGGAATGGATTACAAACTTTTATGCATTTCTAAAAAGCCAAAAGTGGGAGGGGGGCATAATGGTGAGCCATAAAGAAGCTGCTGCAATGCTCCATAAAGAATGATAATGAGGAAAAGCGTAACATATGTCACAGCTGACCAAATATATGCAAGATTTTGGGGCGAATTTATGAGCTGAAATAAAAGAGATGAAAAAGTATTTCCTATAAACTTTATGCAAGGTTTATTATGGCAGAAAGTCTTTCCAAAAAAGTTTAATTTAATTTAATTAACAGCAGGGAAAATGACTCATTTAATCAAGGTTTAAGCCCTGCTGGAAGTTCACATACACTTAAAAACATGCAGTTATACAGGGAAAAAAAGTTAAAAATTGAATAGATATTTTAGTTCCTCTTAATCCTTTTAATATGTTTAATGAAAACATGTCTTTTCTTTCTACTCTGCTTTTTTATGATACTCTAAGCTCTTAAGTGTGTGTTCGTTTGAAAAAAAAAGTTTTTTATTCTCATGGCTGCATTAAATATGGAAAAGCTCTTGTTTTTCAGTGAGGAAACAGTACTTTGTCTTTAGCAGAGTACAACAGAGATTTGAAGCTAAAAGTATTCATGAGATCAGTATATTCTTATTAAGGATGAACATTCTCTTTAAAATGCCAAGCTGGATTTGACCTCTGTGACCCCGTCATGTGTGAGGTGAGTGTATTCAGACGTACACAGTGACTTAAAAAAGGATTTTTACACTTAAAGCCACACATTAAAATATCTAAATGTCATTGCATTAAATATAAAGATATCAAACCAAGTGGCATTTGATTTAAGTTAGCATAAGCACACTTTTCGAGTAAAGAATTTCACCAAAAAAAGAAAAATAAAAAAAGAATTTGTCAGGTTTGATAAAGATAAGATTTAGGCAGTGTTATTTTAGTATCATTGATGTGCTATTGTTTCTATTTTCTGTGTTCTGTTTTCATTTTAGTTTTAGTAATTTAGTTGTGTTAGTTTCAGTTAAGAACTTATTATTTTTTTTTTTTTTAAATAGTGGTTTACTGAACAAGTTGCTCTTTCTTTAAATACATTCAGTTATAGTTTAAATTTCCTTAGTGATAAAAATCTACCTCAGTTTATGCTTAAAACTACAGGGAGCCCTTTTACATCATAAGGTTACAATTAGGCCTAACAACTCAACCCAAACTTAAATTTAATTAATATTTATTTTTAAATAGATGATCAAAATTCCACTTTAAAAAAAAAAAAAAAAATGTATGCAAACATGTAAATTGCATATAATGCCGTTTTTAAATTAACTTTTAAATAATAAAATTTCTAGGCAATTTGTTAAAATATATTCAATTACACACTGGCTGTGATATAGCATGTTTCATAACAGATTAATTTAAACATATATTAAATGATTAAGGCTAACTGGTTTAGTAAAATATAATGAGTATGGTGTGTAATATTTCACGAAATGCTCCTCTCTAGACTTAATTTCTCTAGTGAACTAACGAGCTGTGGACACTGATGGCTTGCTGAGGTAAATGAAATGCTAAGTGACATTTTATTTCCACGTTGTTTTGTTGATGTCTTTCCGCGGTTGAAACACTGATTGAGCAATTACATGAGGCATGAGATGTTCAGTCATGTTTATTTACGTTAAAACTAGTAGTAAAGAGGAAGGAATGACCGCGTTCACTCGCGCTCCGCTCTGCATAAGTCTGCGCCGCGTCACGGCTCAGACACAGGAACCGGAGCTGATCGCGGCCACTCGTGTCAATACTTGTGTTGGGTTTATACCAGCACGTTTCTGAACCGTCCCAGAAGCGGCTCTCCAAGGCGTTTATACAGCGATCTGTCATGCCACATCAAAGACTGTCAAAATGTCATTTATTATTTGAATTTCCGGAGAAAAAAAATAAATAAAAAAATACTGTGTATACTGTGTAAACATGCGTACCGATCCGAAAGACCCATACTGAAATGGTTTGGTATGAATATGTGTACCGTTACACCCTTAATATATATATATATATATATATTAATATTAATATATATATATATATATTTATTACATGCTAAGTATACTATAAATATATTTACATATTTATGTGCTTAATAAAATACCCTGCAATTGTACTTTTGGTATACTAAACTGGTATAGTTAAAGTCTGCTAAATTGGAATAACTAATTTTGTAGTTAATGCACTTTAATTGTGCAGAAGTAGTGATGAAGTCCAACTAAAGATATACTGAAGTATATTTGATTGTGCTAAAGTGGAACTATTGCAAGCATACTTTAGGTACACTTTAAATTTCTTGCATTTAAAGACTGATATTACTCAAAGATCATACAATCCTCATCAATAGTGTCATTAAAACACATTTCAGGCTTAATAATATTGTGCACAAGTAGTACTCCTAATGAAGTTGAACTATAATTTTTATATCAGTAAGTCTCTAGCTATATGTCAGTAAATATGTTAATAGATTTGAACTATACTTAGTAAGAAATAAATTTATTTTAAATATATTACTTTTTCACTAGGTATATACAGGTATATATATATATATATATATATATATATATATATATATATATATATATATATATATATATAGGCCCGAATTCCAGGCAAGCAGGGCTGATGGAAAGGGCCTGTAGGTCTCCTACTCGCTTAACCGACGCCAGCGCTAACAGCAGGGTGGTTTTAAACGAGAGTGATCTGAGGCTCGTGGTTTGCAATGGTTTAAACAGGGGGCCTTTCAAGGCCCTTAGTACGGTTGGTAAGTCCCAAGGTGGAACTGTACAAGGACGCGGGGGATTAATTCTCCTGGCGCCTCGTATAAACTGGACCACCGCACTATTCCTGCCCACCGATCGGCCAGCAATAGGGGCATGGAAAGCCACTATGGCTGCCGCGTAAACTTTGATGGTGGATGAGGAACGCTGTTTATCCAGCATCTCCTGCAGAAACGAAAGAACCACTGATACATCAGAGGCAACCAGATCTAAGTCACGGTCTTGACACCAAGCTGAGAAAATAGACCATTTCAGAGCATAGAGGCGTCTGGTAGACGGGGCTCTAGCTTCTGCCATAGTGTTTAAGACACACTCTGGGAGGTTGAAAGGCTCCCGTTGAGCGGCCACACATGCAGGGCCCATAACTCGGACCGTGGATGCCACAGCGTGCCGTTCGCTTGAGAGAGGAGGTCCCGTCTCAAGGGAATGGGCCACGGGGCTGCTTCGAGGAATACCTCCGACATCCACGGCTGGTTCCTCCAGAGGGGGCTAATAGAAGAAGCTTGTGCCGTTGTTCCCTGACTCGTCTGAGTACCTGCTGTAGCAGAGCGATTGGAGGGAACGCATAGACTGGGAGGTGGGGCCACTCGTGGGCCAGGGCATCCGTGCTCTTCGTGAAAAAGGTTGGGCAATGAGAGTTGTATTCGGAGGCGAAGAGGTCTACTCGAGCTCTGCCAAAGACTTCCCAGATTTTCTGAACCGCGAGTGGGTGGAGCGTCCATTCTTCTGAGGAGACGTTGTTCCTCGACAACATGTCCGCTCCTTGGTTCATTTTGCCTGGCACATGCGTCGCCTTCAGTGAGCGCAGATTGGTCTGAGCCCAAACAAGAAGGTTGTTCATCAGCGTGCAGAGGCGCTTCGAGACGAGGCCGCCCTGGTGATTTACGTATGACACCACGGACCTGCAGTCTGAGCGTATTAGCACATGGTGTCCCCTTATGTCCGGCAGGAAGAATTGACAGGCACAGCACACTGCTAGCATCTCTAGGCAGTTGATGTGCAGACCCGACTCTTCTTCAGACCAAAGACCGAAGGTTGGTTTGCCTTCGCACAGCGCTCCCCAACCCTTGTTGGAAGCGTCTGTCGTGACAACCTTCATTCTGTGCGCCGTGTCTAAGATCACACCCTGAGCGGTCCCTTCCTTGAAGGAGGCCGCGCGGCGCTGAATCGTCATGGCTCGTTCCGCTGAGACAGTTGCTGTCATCTGCACTGAGTCAATAACTATCCCCAGGAACGACACTCATTGGCTGGGTGACAGTACGCTCTTGGCAAAGTTGACCCTGAGCCCCAGGCAATCTAAGTGGTTGAGGAGGAGGGTCTTGTGCGATGTTGAAACTGCCTCTGACTGGGCTAGAATGAGCCAGTCATCGAGGTAGTTGAGGATGCGGATTCCCATCTGTCACAGAGGGGAGAGAGCCGCATCCATGCATCGTGTAAAAGTGCAGGGAGCAAGGGACAGCCCAAACGGAAGGACCCTGTATTGATATGCCACCCCCTCGAATGCGAATCTCAAGAATTGTCTGTGATGGGGGGCTGCCTGGATGTGAAAGTATGCGTCTTTCAGATCCAGTGACATGAACCAGTCCCCTGGGCATATTTGCGAGAGGATCTGCTTCAATGTGATCATCCTGAATGACCTTTTTAGCAGGGCGTGATTCAGGAGTCTGAGATCTAGAATAGGTCGCAAGCTGCCATCTTTTTTGGGGACGAGGAAGTAGCAGCTGTGGAAGCCTGACTCGCTCTGGGCTGGAGGAACGACTTCTATGGCTCCCTTTACCAGCAGATTCATCACCTCTGCACACAGGACTTGAGCATCCTCGCTGTGCACTGTAGTGGCGACCACACCGCGGAAGTGTGGTGGTCTTTGAGCGAATTGGAGTGAATAACCTCGTCTTATCGTAGCCATACCCATTCTGACACACCGGGGATGGCCTGCCAGGCCTCGGCCCATGTGTTAAGAGGCTGAATAGGCTCTAAAGACTGGCTGCATAAGGGCAGGATGCTTATGGTAGGCAGAAGAGGATATTTGCTCTCTTTTTTAAAATGTATGTGTTTTATTTTGTCCGCTATCAAAGCAGTTGGACGCCCGGGCGCTAGAGTGGGCCCGTGGGGAACCAATAACACACTTCCCTCTGCACCCAGCGCTGAGCGGGGTGACAAGAGGCACATTAGAGGCTGCTTGCGGGGTGGTCCGGCAGTAGCGAGATTCGGGCCCCTCCTTTTCCTGCCTGGCTGATCAGGAGGACTTCTGAGGCGCCAGATCCAAGGCGATCTTGGGCCGGGGTCCTTGGCGCTTCGGGAAGGGGTAGCATCTTGCCGAGCGGGAACGCTCTCTATCCTGCCGATCCTTAGGAGGTCGGGGCTCAGGAGTGGCCAGCGTTGTCAAGGCAGGCTGCTGAGTCTGCGCAGGCTTGGGGCGACTAGAAGCAGCAGAAGAGCTGGCACGTTTCGGGAGGAAGTGTCGCATCGCTTGAGATGACTTCTGAGCCTCCGTAAAACGCTCCACAAAGCCCTCCACAGCTGGCCCAAACAGGCTGTTCGACGAGACTGGAGCGTCGAGGAAGGGAACTTTATCCGCCTCTTTCATCTCCGTCAACGTGAGCCAAAGGTGGCGTTCCAACACTACCTGGCTGGACATCAACCGCCCGATAGGCTGGGTGGTGGCTTTGGTGGCGCGCAGGGCCAGGTCCGTCGCGCTCCTCAGGTCCCTGAGTGAAGCTTGGCCTGGAAGACCTGAAGCACAGCCATAGAGTGCAGCGCCAAAGCCGCTTGTCCAGCTGCCGAGTAGGTGTGTCCAGCGAGTGCAGACATGACTCTGCACGGCTTGGACGGATGGCTCGCCCTCGCTTTCCATCCGATAGCTGTGGGTGGGCAGAGATGCGCGGCCACAGACTCATCCAGAGGGGGCAGGTGCTCGTATCCCTTCTCTTCATCACCGTCAATGGAGGTGAGGGCAGAGGAAGCAGAAGGACGGATGCGAGACGAGTAGGGGGCGCGTCACAATTTAGTGAGCTCGTCGTGGACTTCGGGGAAGAAAGGAGACGAGCGATGGCAGGGGGCTTGCTGCGCCCCGGGAGAAACACTCGTCCAGCCTGCTGCGAGACAGCTCCTCAGGCGGAGACCACTCGAGCCCGAGCTCACTGACAGCCTTAGTCATAACAAGGATGAGCTCCTCATCCGTTCTGAGTCTGGCGCTGCGTGAAGAGGACGGCAGCAAGAGGGCGGGGTCAGACACTGAGCCCGATAACAACTCCGCGTCTGAAGCCGCCAGAGAAAGGCTGTCATCCATCTCATCGTCACTCCCACTGAATGAGATCATGTCGCTCACAGCCGCGGAGGGACGCTGATCAGGTTGAGTGAAGAGGACCAGCGAATCCTCTCTCTGCGGTGACGGCGAGGCACGCGGGCACTGATCCGACTTGAGCTCGCTCGTCTCCAGCCGCTCGAATCCTCTGCCCCTCTGTCTTTTTCTCGCAGGTCCCTGGGAGGAAGAAGACGGGAGGGTACGAGGGGCGGAGTCGCTTTCTGAAAAGAAAGCTATCCGCAAGCACAGAGAGGCAAGACTGAAACTCTCGCAATGAGAGCAATCAGTCCCGCTGAGCACAGCGTGGGATTTCCCCAAGCATGACACACACTCAGTGTGACCATCATCAGCGTGCAGGGGAGTCCTGCACGTCTTACAATGACGGCGCGGCATTTGAAACAACGCCGTCAAAATCTGCTCTTTTAGATAGTCGCCAGATGGCGGCAGGGGATAGACCGGGATCTGCAAGCTGAGCACTGCAAAAGGTCCAATCTGGCTGCTGAGGCGTTTCAACGGCAAATCTCGGCGTCAGCGAAGAGTCAACGAGGAAGAAGCTTTGTCACTGAAGAGAAGAAATCTGAGATGCGGCGGCGAAGCGGCCGCTTATATAGCCACAGTCCCCGCCCGTTTTGGCGGGCTATGGCGGGCTGCTCAGCCATAGGCTCGCTCGTCGCCGCTGCCGCCGAGCCATTGGTTCGTTTTTATAGCACTGCACGAACCACTGGACGCGCAGTTTCACTGGGTGATTGAAAAGGCTTCAGTTGAAGAGGAAAAAAAGGAGTTTTTCCCATACAAGCGTCTTACAACGCAGTACGAGTGAAAATATCGACGGAACTCAGGGTTACTGTCTTTTATTGGACAGTAATGTACCCATCTGGCAGAGGGATGTCAGGCTCTGCAGGAGCAAGCATTGGAACACATCCACTCTGAGATGGTTAGATAAAAAAGGAAAGGGAGATGATGTAACCTGGGCATTATAAGAGATTGTGTGATCTGGAGGGAAATGTTCTGCTTAGAGCTCTATAAAATTACACTATATATTCTACAGAGATGTCCATTTTCAGCAGGCTTTTGAGGTGAATTCTTACAAATTTCCAGGCCGCCCGCTGTGAGAGATCACACTGATAAAGCTGGCACCCTGCGAAGGAAGCATTTACTGTATATTAACACTGGGGGTTCTTTAGTAATGAGTTCGTTTTCGTATAGCATGGATAATAAAAAGATCAGATTATTTCCCTTATGGTTCAGGCACGTGTCACCAGTTAGAAGTACCTGCCAATTAACAGCTCATTAAACCTGTAGAAAAAAAATAAATAAAAATACATGCTGTCAAAACAAGCCGCTTTTTCTGTTCCAAATAAAGCTAGATGAAAGCAATGCATTTGCATTAATAATGATTCACTCAAGATGTGCATTCTTTTGTTTGTGTGTGTGTGTGTGAGTAATGCATAATACAGGTGCATCTCAATAAATTAGAATGTCATGGAAAAGTTCATTTATTTCAGTAATTCAACTCAAATTGTGAAACTCATGTATTAAATAAATTCAGTGCACACAGACTGAAGTAGTTTAAGTCTTTGGTTCTTTTAATTGTGATGATTTTGGCTCACATTTAACAAAAACCCACTAATTCACTATCTCAACAAATTAGAATACTTCATAAGACCAATTAAAAAAAAAAATAAAACATTTTTAGTGAATTGTTGGCCTTCTGGAAAGTATGTTCATTTACTGTATATGTACTCAATACTTGGCAGGGGCTCTTTTTGCTTTAATTACTGCCTCAATTCGGCGTGGCATGGATGTGATCAGTTTGTGGCACTGCTGAGGTGGTATGGAAGCCCAGGTTTCTTTGACAGTGGCCTTCAGCTCATCTGCATTTTTTTGGTCTCTTGTTTCTTATTTTCCTCTTGACAATACCCCATAGATTCTCTATGGGGTTCAGGTCTGGTGAGTTTGCTGGCCAGTCAAGCACACCAACACCATGGTCATTTAACCAATTTTTGGTGCTTTTGGCAGTGTGGGCAGGTGCCAAATCCTGCTGGAAAATGAAATCAGCATCTTTAAAAAGCTGGTCAGCAGAAGGAAGCATGAAGTGCTCCAAAATTTCTTGGTAAACGGGTGCAGTGACTTTGGTTTTCAAAAAACACAATGGACCAACACCAGCAGATGACATTGCACCCCAAATCATCACAGACTGTGGAAACTTAACACTGGACTTCTCCACCCTTCCTCCAGACTCTAGGACCTTGGTTTCCAAATGAAATACAAAACTTGCTCTCATCTGAAAAGAGGACTTTGGACCACTGGGTAACAGTCCAGTTCTTCTTCTCCTTAGCCCAGGTAAGACACCTCTGACGTTGTCTGTGGTTCAGGAGTGGCTTAACAAGAGGAATACGACAACTGTTGCCAAATTCCTTGTGGCTCTTGATACCTTGACCCCAGCCTCAGTCCATTCCTTGTGAAATTCACCCAAATTCTTGAATCGATTTTGCTTGACAATCCTCATAAGGCTGCGGTTCTCTCGGTTGGTTGTGCATCTTTTTCTTCCACATTTTTTCCTTCCACTCAACTTTCTGTTAACATACTTGGATACAGCACTCTGTGAACAGCCATCTTCTTTGGCAATGAATGTTTGTGGCTTACCCTCCTTGTGAAGGGTGTCAATGATTGTCTTCTGGACAACTGTCAGATCAGCAGTCTTCCCCATGATTGTGTAGCCTAGTGAACCAAACTGAGAGACCATTTTGAAGGCTCAGGAAACCTTTGCAGGTGTTTTGAGTTGATTAGCTGATTGGCATGTCACCATATTCTAATTTGTTGAGATAGTGAATTGGTGGGTTTTTGTTAAATGTGAGCCAAAATCATCACAATTAAAAGAACCAAAGACTTAAACTACTTCAGTCTGTGTGCATTGAATTTATTTAATACACGAGTTTCACAATTTGAGTTGAATTACTGAAATAAATGAACTTTTCCACGACATTCTAATTTATTGAGATGCACCTGTATATCTGCTTATCCACATCCATTTCAGAACAAAGACCTGTAAAAGTACAAGACTCCAAATTACAACGATTCAACATTAATTCACCGAAAATGTGATATTTTTAACTTCAAAGACTGCAAAAGATGAAATCTTGGCAGTAACGGTGTAACACGCACATCCAGTTGTCTCAGAGGACCAAAAATCTTTGTGATTCGTTAGATTTGACCCATCGTGCAGTAATTTAGAAAGTGGTATATTTCTAAAATGAAGAACGCTAACGCTGATCTTTTCTCATTTAACTTGCTGTCCATTTGGCTGGCACACTGCTGAGTTTGCTATCGGTTAATATGCTCTTTTTAGCATCAAAGCAGCAATTATTAGCAATCTCAGTGGGTATCCCAGACTCATGGAGTCATTCTTTCACCTTCAGCAATGTCAGCTGCTCAATTTATGCCAACTGGAGAACTGTTACAAATATAAAATCCCCTAATATCTCTTTAATAATAATAATATTGCCATTTAAGCCTGTATAAAACATTTTTATACATAATGCTTTCAAAATGTCTCACACCTGACATATATTTAACACTCATTACTTTTAAGAGAACAATGCATAAAAACACGTTTAGCAACTAATTTCATTAATTTTATTACAGATATTTAAACCAAGAATAGAAAAGTTTTAGTGCATTTTAAGTGTTGCCCATTTGAATTTGAGCTTGATAGCTAACAGTGGAGATAAAATTAGTTCAATTTAATGAGTTTTATCTTCTCATTTGTAAAGCTGATAATAAATGTCACATTGAATAGACAGTTAGTAATTCAGTGTTCAATGATATAATTTTTTAAAGGTGTATGCAATTTGCAATTCAACAGTTCTGAGAAAAAATTCAGAATTTGGAGATTTGAGCTTGCAATTCTGATAAAAATGTTAGATATAAACGTCAGAATTGCAAGATATAAACTTGTCACGATTATGTTCAGTTTAGTTCAGTTCCTGTCATGTCTGTTAAGAGCTCCCATTAGTTACCATGGTTTCTGATTAGTTAATCATTGTCCAGCTGTTCCTGTTTTGTTCCCTGGTTTACCATGTGTGTATTTATACTCCTCATTCTGTTAACTCCATTGTCTGTGGTTATTTTGTGTTATGAGTGGTCTTACAGCTGTATTCTCAGTAAAGTCTATTTGGAAGTATGAATCTTTGTTAGAAGTACTCATTCCTTGACAACCTGTGACAAAGTTTTTTTTTTCTCTCTGAGTTTGCGTCTCACAATTCTGTTTTTTGTTTTTTTTTGTTTTTTTTTTAAATCTCACAATTCTTTATCACAGTTGTGAGCTAACATCTTGCAATTCTGGCTTTTTCTCAAAAAAAAAAAAAAAAAAAGTCAGAACTGTTGCAATTACCTTTTATGTTTTGATCCCGTTGCTGAAACAAGCTTCCATAAAAGTAAGATGTCTGTTTACCCTATAATGTATTCATTTATAATGCAGTATATAGGCTTGAGTAAAGCATTGCTAAAGTGGAATTATTAAAATAGAGGAAGTAGTGGTGCAATGTATTTAGTTCATGCATTCAGAAAGAAAAAAAAAAAAAGTCCCTCAGTTTCCTCTTGTACGTGGAATTAAATGGTTGTCATGCACAATAGTGTGTGTGTTTACACATGTCCATGGCTAACTGGATTAACTCGCTTCATGTATTTCAAGGGAACCAGGGAAACGCAGATCCAGGCAGGTCCCTCTGTACAGACGTCAGTATAAACTTCACTGGACACCGTCACAGGGTCTGTATCCGTTGCTGTAAGTCACTGGGCTATTTTTTCATCTCTGCCAGCATGTGTCTAATATGGGGATTAGCCAGTGATGGCAGCTAGCCTGACCACTGGAGCAGAGGGCAAATCACTAACCATGTTTTTTAAGGCTGGGGCCTGGGAGGGCTGGCCATGTAATTGTATTAGGCTGGTCACAATCTGCTGGCATGGCACTTGCTGAGCTTGAGTGCTAATGCTTACAACCAACCCAAACTTATACCGTCCTGGCAGGAATGGCCTGTACTAGCTGCTGTCCCACTAGCTTAAGACTTTTCAACCCCACAGACTTCATCAGTCCTCTTCATGTTGCTTTGCTAAATAGGAGCACAGACAAAATGGCTGCTTCAGCCATTTCACTCTGTAAAGGCAAATGCTTTTACAGACCCCCATGTGAGAAGTATCGTGGCCAGTTATGACTATAAAATCTTATTGACTCTGTTAAAAATGTTATCATTTGTTTTCATTGGTTTTATTTAGAATAAACTGAAACCCAATTATAAGCAGACCCAAATTTCAACACAAAGTCCTTTCTTTAACAATTATTAGTAGTAGTGGGGCCATTAGTCAAACAGTTCCACAAAGTTTCATGATCAACATTTGTTAACCTTAATGTCTAATAGCTGCTAAAAAAGTTATGTTTGTCGAGATATGTAACTGATTTCAGATTTAGTTATGGGACCTTGGACAAAGACAAGACAAAGATCAGACCAACGGTTCCATAGTGAAAGCTAATTTCATGCCCTGTTCATGTTTTGTCCTGTTACAGTGCCAGTAAGTGGCCAAGCTCTGACATTTTGTGTACCTCACATCGAACACACAACATTTTAGTTTAGGGACCAATTATCACTAATAACTAGTTGCTTATTAGCATACATATCACAAGTATATCGGCTGTTTATTACTACTTAAAAATGGAGGCGGATTTAGTGAATCAGGGGCCCCAGGCAAATATAGGAATGGGGCCCTATATATTTGCACATATGTACCTAGATCAACCTTGAGGTTCCTTTTTTGTCGTGATGCTTGCTGCTGCACAGTGGTGCCCCATAGTTGAGTCCAATGTTTCTACATTTTTCATGTACCTGTTATAATGGGATTCTTTCATTTACATTTATTCATTTAGCAGACACTTTTGTTCTTTCATGATGTAGACCATGAAATAGCAATTGATTTACCATTGAGATAATAATTGAGATAACAATAATTATAAAATGATAAACCTCACAATTGAACCTTTAAACCGTTATTTTAAGAAAAGGGATGAGTCAGAAGTATGAATTATTATATTATTTAAAATGGATTTATGTGGGTGGATTTTTGCATTGGTCTGAACAAAAGCTGAAGACTGGATTATTGAAAATGCACATTCATTCTCTGCCAGTAGGAGGTGCTTTTGGAACATCAGAAATATAGCGGTTTCCCTGGTAACTGCTGTAAACAAAGCAGCACTCAGCTCATAAATGATATTTTAATCAGGTAAAATGAAAATGCCATCGAAACTTTTCTGAAGACAATCTGTTTCCTTCAGAGGTTCATTCATATAAAAACTTGAATTAGTGAGAATGAGAAAAGTGTGAAAAAATATAGCCTATATTGACAAGGAAAGACCACTGATGAGTTACCAGCGTAAGCCTACATTTAATTTTAGTCATTTTAAGTTAGGGTTGTCAATCGGTTAAAATATTTAATCGCGATTAATCACATGATTGTAATGAGTTAACTTGCGAATAACCGCAACTTAATCGCACATTTTTATGTTCTAAATGTACCTTAAATTAATACTTTATTAATACTTTAATACTCTAATCAACATGAGCATGGAGAAATATTGATGATTTATGCAATATATGTTTATTATTAGTGAAACCATAGTTAACATGGAGACTAGACAAAAAGTCATAGATGTTTTTCAGAGAACTTGTTCATGTCTATTAGACATAAAAAAAAAGAACATAGAAATACCAGGTTCTTATCACTTCTCTTTCTTTGCACTGAGCAATTTACTGACACAAACCTGTTTACATTTCACAAGACAGGGCAGCTCACTTCTTCTGAACATGCAAAATGTACATTTATTATTTATTATTACATTTGTTTGCCTCTCTGTGCCACATACTGTATTTTGATGCAGCTAATTTCTCAATAAAACTCTTTTCATTGATATATTTTACTGTTTCTGTTGTCAGACAACGGGATGAATATGAAATGGTGACTGAAACACGACCCATTAAGACTAGCTAACCAGCTCTCCCTTCCAAGATGTTAATCTGCACAAAAATCCTGATTTATAATCGTGCCGTCGTCTGATAAAATCAAATAGGTTATACATCAGATAAAGACAATATCTGCACAGTGCTGTGATTCCGGCTATACTTGCATATAAAATTAGAGAAGCAACATATCTGTTTTAACTGAAAGCGCAGCTGCTTTCAGCAGCTCGCTAAACAGAGCAGATGCAGAGAGAGAGGTGTGTGTGCGCCGGGAAAGAGAGACCTCGTGCTCGTGCGGCAGTCAGATTCAGATGCATAATATTTTCATTTGCTACAAGCAAGATACACAAGAAGCACGTTCAACTCGGACACACAGATGGTTGTTGTGGTAATAAACACTGTAAACAGCAACCATTCGCATGTCCGCACTTAATGCGCATCTCGTATATGAAAAGCATTTTGGGGGGCCCTTGGCTTTTGGGGGCCCAAGGCAGTCGCCTACCTTTGCCTAATGGGTAAGTCCACCCCTGCTTATAAAGCACATTAATGTCTTATTCTGCATGACCATATTTTAGATCTCTTAACCCTACCCAGTGGCGTAAAAATGGGGTATACAGTATAGCCTATGCAGTGCCTAGGGGCGCCGCACATAAGGGGGCGCCATTTTGTCAAAATCATTATGTGAAAATCTTATTTAATAAAATGTTATAAATAGGCCTAATCAAAAACTTAGTTTTTAAAAAATAATGTAATGAAACATTTTTATTTAATGGTTTTTAGCATTTTAATGAGTTCAAAAATGTATTTATTATAAACTTATTAAGACACGGAACCACCGTATCTCTTTACGACCACAACAAACGGGAGATTTTTCAGACGCGCACTTCAGTTTGCCCCTCAGCGTGCGGGTTAAACAAGCGCGGAAAAGGTACAGGTGCCAAATAAGTTTAAGTAGAACAACAGTGAACTGCGGTCTGATCAGATGTTGTTATCTGTCAGTAAAACAAACTTTCCTGTTCTGTCATACGTTTTAGTGTGCACACAGTGGACGCTCTTCAACTGTACGCGAATAGCCTCTGAGGGGCATGCTCTATAACTTCATCGTAACCCGCACAAGACTCTACGAGCATACATCGTCAGTTAAGTCATGAAATTACCAAAATTGTGATTAAAGCTGCAAAACTCTGCTAGTATTCATAAGAGCATCTCTCAAATGCATGTACTGAAATACTCTGCAATTCGAGATCACAATTGGGCGCAAGATGACAGCCAATTTTTTATTTGTAATTTAATGCACAAGTAGGCTAAATGTGAGCACAGTGCAGTTGTAGGCCTACTAGAAAATATGCGCTAGTTTTTCTTTAATTTGTACAGTACGAAAATGAAACGATATTTAAATGCATAAAATAACTTTTTCACATTATTGCAGATGGGGATTCAAAAGAGAACTTTTTTTGTTTTCCTTTGTACAGAGCTCGATTTAGGTTTAACAAAACTGTTGCAATTAATTCATTTTGACAACTAATAGTGTTAAACATTGACTTTTTTTCAGAGTTCATTGATTATATAAAATTCAGTGAAAGTTGACTATACTTTGAACTTACCTGCATGTCTCTTCCATGAGTAGGCCTATGCAATGATGGAGAACAAGCTTTTGGGGTGTTGAGACCCAGAACCAAGCTAACTGAGCAATAAAGCTAGAGTGAGCCCTTTCATTAAAATACCTGGAGGTAATACAAAAATAATAGAAAAATGGTCATATTCACTCAGTTACCTGATCTAATTCACAACTTCACAAATTCACTATTACGTACAAATTGTTTTCAGTTGTGTTTTAGGCACTGAAACAGTCCAGTATAGTCAAATAGGCTACATTTCTATATTGAAATAATGAAGATTTCTGTGCTACCACAGACTGATTGTTGGCCTCTTCCTGGCCACCCCTATGAAAACATCCTGGCACCGCCACTGCCGAAGAGGGCAAATATGAGTTCATTCCGAGTATCTCTATAGCTAAAAAAAAAAAAAAAAAAAAAAAACACATTTGTGAATGTGCATTTGATTTACATTGGAGAGAAACTGAGAAGATTGTAAACAATACAAACCAGCCACTTTTCACTGAAAATTGCCGTTTTGAATTCAAAATAGGCCATCTGTGTGATTCAAGTAGATCCAATGAGCTGAAAACTCTTGCTACTTCATACTTCAATACAAAGCAATGCTTAATTTTGACAAAAAGGAGATTTTTAAATGCTATAATTGATTTTATGTCTAAATATAAATCCATTTGCAAAACATGTGAAAAGAACTACATTACAAAGTGGAAATTGTAAACGAGACAATAAGTGATCCTCTGCTATCTAGTGGTCATAGTGGGAATCACGGCATTCATTTTAATAGTAGGCCTATTTGTTTTTCTGCCAGGTGAAATCTTGGCTGAAATCTTCAACTTAGCATGGCCAATTTTCAATGAATTATCTAAGTGAAAAAATGCAGATATTCTTTTAAGTAAATTTTACTTACAGTGTTCTCATTTGATATAAAAATGTGCAAAAATATGAATAACTTTGAGGCAAATGAATAATATATATATGTTGAATACACACACACACACACACACATATATATATATATATATATATATATATATATATATATATATATATATATATATATATATATATATACATATAATGCATACATATGTATGTATATTCAAATTACGTAACTAAAAGGTAAGCAATATTACATGTTTAAAAAAAAAAATGAATAAAAAAAAAAAAAGTGTTCTACTCTCTGGGGTCTGCCATCAGGAGTTAAAGGTGATGTTATATGACCCTGACCCTACCCCATACCTAAACTTAACAACTACCTCACTAACTATTAATAAGCAGCAAATTAGGAGTTTGAGGTAAAAGTCAAAAGTTAATAGTGAGAATTGGACCTTAAAACAAAGAGTGACCAAACATACATGAAGGTTTGTGAATTGTTTTTATTTTTATTTTTTATTTTTTTTTTTGAGGTATTCACTACTCTGCAAAAGTCTTAGGCTCACCAAAAAAAAAAAAAAAAAAAAGGTTAGTTATTTCTATATTTTGCTGCAGTGTGATATTTTTTGTGAGTTTTTTGTATGCAAAAGGAGCCTGAAAACAGTTAGTTGCTCCACACAGAGATATGATCTCATCATCATCCAGCCTGTCTGTAATGACGTGAAGAAACGGGAAATAAAACTGAGACAGTCCTTTTCCAGAAGAACTGTGGCAATGTCTCCAAGATGCTTGAAGAAACCTAACTGGCTTAAGACCATTTTTATTTTTTTTTTTATTTTTTTTATTTTTTATTTTTTGGTGAAAATACTAATGGCCTAAGACTTTTTCACAGTAGTGTATATGTTTTAAATTTCAAGAATTTCAAGAATATCAAGATAAATATAAGTAAATATAAGACACTTGACTTACAGACGGTTCAGAAGTTACAGTGGGTATAAAACCACTGTACCCTGTTCAAATTGCAGCTTTTTTAAGAAAAAAAAAAAAAAAGTAATTGTCATATCAGACATTTTTACACCTTTAATGTAATATTGAAAACAACAAAAAATTCATGTAACAAACAAATATATAACAAATATATATTTTTAAAAGAAAATACGAAGAGAATAAATAAAACCCCAAAATTAGGTTACACTAAGTGCAATTAGCAATGATTCTATTTACACTGTTAAAAATGGCAGGATTTTCTGCTATTTATACTACTTATTGCAAATAGTGCCAGTTATCTGCACCTCAGTATTGTAGTACATTATAAAACAGTATGCAATAATAAATTATAATTTTAATTCAGATTATTAAATGGATACCACCTGGGACAATAGAAGCCTTCCCTACACCTACCAGATACTTTTTCAACTTTTCGATTATATCCTTCATTTTTATTGAAAATAAATGTCTTTCTGATGTGATATGAGATTTTAAAAGAGAGAAAAAAGTTTGGCAAAAGGCGGATTTAAACTCAGGTTGATTGCGTCAAAAATGACTACAGCACACGCTTTACCATCTACAACACTGGAGCTGTTGTTAGACAATTGTCTTTTGTAAAGTTGACTAGTCTAATCACACATTGGTGGGTGGAGTTAGTGTAAATAGCCTCTGCCAACAAAGCGGGCTATTTGCACTTAGTGTAAATAGACACTCCGTAATTATGATCCTCTAATTTAAGTGATGCTGATTAACTCTGAATAAAGATATATTGTTTCTGTAGGATTTTCTTGCTTGCATGGTGGCGTAAGCATCATGTTATAGGGTTGCTTCTATTCAGATAAGATGAAGAAGTTAAGTTAAGAAGGATTGCAAATAATTTGGTTTGCAAATTATTCAAGGAATCAAGGATAGGAGCAAATAATGCAAGACCATTTTTACAAAAAAAAAAAAAAAAAAAAAACTGCAGGCCTCCATTAAAAATCTTAAAAATGAAGAGAAATTTCATCTTTCAGCAAGATAATAACCTCAAACACAAATCTAAGTCAACAAAGGAATTGCTTCAAAAGAAGAAAAATGTTTTGAAATGGCTCAGTCAGAGGCTAGCCCTAAATCCAGTCGAAAAAACTTGAATTGCTTGAACAGGGTGGTACACAGAAGATCCCCCCGCAATATGATATGGAGCTCTTATGAAAGGAAGAATGGGGGGGAAATTGACAAATCAGTTGGTAGACTCTTATTCAAAAAGACTTGCTGCTGTATTCAAAGCAAAAGGTGTTTCAGCGGAGTATTACTTGTGAAACCAGGTTATTTTAAGTTTCTATTTTTGTTTGTTATTTGAATATTGTTGGTTTAAATATTGCATTAGAGCTCGTAAAATATCTACCATGACTTGATCTTGGAAAAAAATGTTATGTCTCAAAAAGCTGCAATTTTAACCAGAGCGTGTAATGTTTTTATACTCATTTTATGACCATTTTTGTTATAATTTGTGTACCGTATAACCATGATCAGGAAAGCGTTATAAATGTACAATGCATGTCATGTTTATTCCCATCCACCACCCACCAGGTGACATACAAAACCCATTTTAAGGCACTCTGTTTGACATGTGCTATAGATGGGTCATATTATAGAGCACAGGGCTGTCGCGGTCATGTAAAGCTATAATAGGGGCCGTGGACAGCCTTTCTTTTGTCGAAAAGAGGTCAGACACTTGAACTTCAAAGAGAGCAGAGAATCGCAATGGTTTCTCTTGATAGCTTATGACTCATCCGACCGTGCCAAAGACATTGGTTTGTGCGCTTTGCTGGTGATTTACTTCTGTTCTGCTTGGATGGCCATTGTAAATACAATAATGGTGTATCCTATAATAACACATACAATAATTTAGTGTCCTAAAATAACACATCAAGCTTTAAATTTAGTAGTTAAATAATTTTCTTTTTTGCATATTGGCCATCTACACGATCTGTAACGTACACCACAAGAACCCGGCACTTAATTTGTTGCTTTTTCTCGATTATTGCTCATTTTATGACCACTTAGTGATAAATGACTCTGAAGTGAGTAATTAACCAGTTGCAAATTTTCGCAATACACGTAGCATCTGTGCCTGAATTCACATTCCTGTTTTATGTACAGTATGTCTTTGTGATTGGCAGAGATCCTGACTATGTGAGGCTATGCCAAAACTCCACCTCTGGGAGCGACTGCCCAATAATTGCCTTTTGTGATCATATAAAAGCCGCAGCCATTACAGTTAATTAGGCCTCTTTGTCACCTGGGTTTCAGCCATTTTTTTTCTCCTGTGCGCTTGTTCCCCAGGTTTATTCTCTTGCTGTATCCTCCGCCATCCACAAATGCATGGAGACACAAAGATACACACCCCAGGTCTCTCAAAAATGCAATCTCTCACTGGCCATCTCACTGGTATTGATCAGAGGAGAGCGGTCGATCCGCAGCACGCTCCAATCAGACCAATAAGATCTATTTAAGTGAGGCCTGGTCTCAGTGTGTCCATTGACAGCCATTGATCATTGTTAGCAGGGAAAAATAATGAATTTTCCCAGACACTGATTGTGAACTCCTGCGCCGTTCACGCTGTTCGATAAAAGGCTTGGACATGATCTTGTTATCGCTGCTGCTTGCTTTGGAACTCCTCAGGGTTTCTCAAGCAAAACTGCAGCCCCCTAATTTTGTTCACTCAGTGGAGTAATAGAAATCTCTCCCAAGAACTCACAGACCTGCCTGCATCTCATGTTGTGAAATAAATTCTCTTTTCACAATGGAAAAGCATTATCTATCTTTTGAAATCCCAGGCCCTGCTATTTAATATATCATTTTACACATTATCATGTAATAATTCAGACAGCCGTTTTCAATAACACACTGTTCTAATAAAGCACAGGTGGTGTTAGTGTGTATTATCTTTCTGTAGCAGTGTAGAATCTGGTTAGATTTAGCTTTATGCCTGGATCAGTAGAGACACTGCTTTGAATCTTCTGCGTATTTTTCCAGTGTTTTAGAAGAACAAAGAGAAAACAAAGTAAACCATCTTTTATTTATTATTGATTAATAAAAGCTACATAATTACATAAATGTACAAAATTAGCTGACAGCTCTAAACAATAATATTTCTAAACATTTATAATCTTTATAATGAGAAATAGATGTTTTAAATGTTAGATATGAAGCATGCACATCAAAATATGAGTAAACAATAATAAAAGATTAAAAAGATTATATCCAAAAGTAAATTTATTACAGGCAACAGGTCAAGGCATAATAAACAAGATGTCAGGTAACATTTTATTTTACTTGTTATACATTATATGAATTTACAATAGTAGGTTAATAGCAGTACATAGTGCTTAATTTGTGTAATTACACTGTAATAAAGTGTAACCTAATGTCACAATCAATTTACATACATGGAGGTGCTGCTAATCATAAATTTGTATTTGTTACAACAGTTTTGCTAATAATATGTGTCGGTCAATATTTTCTTTAGTCTGATACAGTAAGAAATGTGTCTTGGCAATGGTTATTGTAAGTATTAATGTATATATTGTAGGCTATTTTACCTTGCAGATTATTTTACCTGTAATAAAATCTAAAACTTTAAGCCTGCTGCAGACATGTACATGTTCAAATGTGTGATTCCACCAGCCTTGAGTTGCTCATATCCACTGACGTCTATTCAATTGGTTGTCCACAAAATAAATAAAACAGTTTTTCATTGAAATTACTGGCAGAAAAATCCAATTAATTTATATAACAACTCTAATTTTGTAAAGTACATTGTGAGTGCCATAACTCAAAAAGCATCACCAATTATTATCGACACTCCTGTGTGGCGTGCAAACTTTTGATGATCCAGACATACTGCATGCACCACTCTCCAAAACCATTTTTAAACCCCTTACGCAGCTGCTGGTCTGAAGGCAAAATCTCAGAATATGCTGGAATATGGCTTTTGGAAAAAGCTAAAACCACACTAGATCTTGAAAGCTCTCACAAACCCAATATTGGAGTAACTAGAGAACACAATGAAACACAATGGGGTCCTCTCAAGTCAAAGAGGAAAGTGGGTAGAGAAGAAAAGCCAAGCTGAGCCACGGTCCAGAAAAAGTCGAGAAGTCAACATTTGGATTACTGCAAAATAAAAATGTAATAATTATTGTTTCAAACAGTTTTACTGCCATTTCCTTTCGTTGGACTGTTGTGTATTGAATATTTGCTTCTATACTGTGCATATATCAGTGATTTTTGCTTCAAGAACTTGAAGGAATACATTCACCATCATACCTAAAAATCTTATTTCATGATCCATGGAAGAAAGAAAGCAAATACTGGTTTGCAACAACTTTAGGGTGAGTATATAATGGCAGTATGGGTGGGTGAAATATTCTTTTAATTTGGAGTAACCAGGTTCTTTTTGTATGATCACCAATACTTGAAAAGAGACAACACAGACATTGAATACTTCTGCCCTAAATTCAAACCATTGGTGGAGCCAATGTTACTTTGTTTGGCTGGTGTGTTTTTCCCAAAAGCATCGTTAGCCAACTTTTGTGGCAAGTTTCTTGGTGACCAACCTAGTTCAATGATTCGATGTTCCCTGAAAGCATAGTTCCAATGAACATTCATGAACATCATCACAAAGTTGTGTGGTTGGATCTACAGCTGTCAACCTGTGGTTTAGATCATAGTTTCTTGTGGACTTAAAGCTGCAGTCCGTAACTTTTTATGGTTAAAAATTATCCGGAATCAATATTTGAGAAAGTACATAACCAGCCAGTGTTCAAAACTATCGCCTTCCTTTAGTCCGATTTACAACAGTTAGCTTATAATAATGTTTTCTAATTTGCGTGGTACGGGTAGGTTTTCACGGGAAATTCGAGCATGGCACTGCGTCATTACGTCATGTCTGTAAACATAAAGAAGTTGTCCCGGCTACTAGGCTATCACGTGAGGATCCTGCAGGTGGCAGATCGTTTAGCCTTTTCTCACAGCAGCTAGAATAATTAAATATATCATTTTGATGGCCGATTGTAATCCAGAAAGGATTATATGAAACACATGTGAATGAAATTAAATGATATTTCGGTTTTAAATGTGCTTCTGATCACAGATAGCCTGGGATTACACAAGATTTGTATTTTAAAGAAAACCAGTTCGAAGGGAGCATAGTTTGCTTTTTGGGTTAGAAGAATTTCTTAATATGAAATTCGAATGGCATGACAATTAGATTAGACTGTACAGAAATTGAAATCTACACGTTAATACACATTATACTCAGTCACGCAATGCTGATGTTGTTAACATTAATAATTTGAGAATAAAGTATAACAATAATAATTTGCTCGGTTTGATGTGATATGAGCTAACCGATCTTTAGATTTAATCACCATTGGTAGCGTGATTTATTGTAATGCTTTTTACCTCAGTTGGGCAGAACAAACGTGGCAGACTTGTTCAGATGGCAATATACGGTGAAAATTCTTATTTGGGTCATATATTCCAAGACGTAGGTTAGAATCTGTGATTGTGAAGTACAGTAAACATCCACATCGGTGCGTGACTGACTGCCACACATTCACCTCAAAACATTAGATTAATCCGCGCTGGAGCCGTGCCAGAGGACATCCCACACAAGCAAGATAATTCCGCAAGTAACTGCAATTCCAGGTTTTCAAACAGAGATGGCGACAAAGAGGGAAAACTTACAGACTGCAGCTTTAAATAGATGATACTCTTGAACAAAATAAGCAAGTTAACATGCAGTACAATCGATATCTTTCGTATATTGTCTATGCATATACAAATTTCATTCTATAGGCCACATTTACTATCAGCTTGCCAGCTCAAACCCTGGTGTTAAAAAACTACTGTCAGGATTTACTAGACACACAGTGAAAAATTAGTGATGAAAATGCATAGAACCAGTTACTTTTGTGGCTGACCTTAATACATATGCATTTGCAGGAGTTTCCCTTTCAGATACAAAATTTATGGGAGGAGAGTATTTGAAAAAATTATTCAACGTGATTTACTAAGGTTTGCTTTTGTCAGTGTATTGGTATTTGCACCATTATTTGATGCCCAAAAAAGTATGTCTTAAACCATTTTAACTGCGATAGTTGCTGATTTTCACTGCATTTGGTGGATTACATTGGTCATTATGGAAATGCGCTGGCTGCGTCTGTGTTCTTTAATTCACTCATTGTCAGTAAATCACCCACAGAACTTTCCACTCCCATCGGCACTTTTATGGGATTGCACTCTCGTGCTAATTTGCTCCGTTTAATAAATCTGGCCCCATGTATTTTATCAAAAGAATGATAACACTGTTGAACGAGGTTGGGGGTAACGCATTACAAGTGACGCGAGTTATGTAATCAGATTGCTTTTTTCAAGTAACGTATTACTTTGAAATTACAAGAAAATATCTGAGTTACTTTTTTCAAATAAGTAAAGCCACTTTGTGTGCTGTGTAAACATGGTGCTTACTGTAGTTCTAGCCTAAATGTGAACATGCATTTACTCATCTCACCTGAACAAACAGTAAAATGCAAACTTGGAATATGATGCAAACCTGTAATATTTAAATTTGTTAAATATCCTATCACACATATCCTTTATGTATTTAATCCCATTTTGTTAACCAGTGCTTTTGCTGCTGACCTTCGATGATCCAATTCAACCATACTAATAAACAAAAACAACTTTAGAAAGGTTTGTTTGAGCTGTGCCATCTACTGCACAGACATGAACTTACATTTCCTTTAGCCTGAGGCTTATTCAGTTCACTTTCAATGTGAAAGGGCTTTTACATGTGCCAAAAATATAACTTTTTTTATATTAAAAACAAACAAGCAAGCCCAGCCCAGATTTAATGTAACATTATTTTCCATAAAAAGTAACTAAGTAACGTAATTAGGTACCTTTTTAGGGAATAACGCAATATTGCAATGCGTTACTTTTAAAAGAGTGCTCACTGAAAGCGCCTCTCAGTCAGCGTGCGAATTAAGATCTCTTTTGAATTATTGCTGCACACTTACATGACAAGTAATGTCAAAATGCCTGTCTTGGACACTATTCATGTTAATGTAGTCGGTTTTGTCTTAAATGAACCTGAACAGTTGGGAGAAATATGGATGTGTCAATATATCTGATCTGTATGGAAGTCCGTTTCCGCCACTGAAAAAAAATAATAAAAAAAGGTTATTGCGACTTTTTATCTCACAATTCTGACTTTTTTTCACAGAATTGCGAGACATAAACTCACAATTCTGACTTTTTTTTTCTCAGAATTGTGAGATATAAACTCACTCTTTTTTTTTTCACGCAATTGCGAGATTATATCTGGCATTTCTGACTTTTTTTCTCGCAATTGTGAGTTTATATCTCACAATTCTGACTTTTTTTTCTCAGAATTATGAGATATAAACTCGCAATTGCGAGTTATAATGTCGTAATTGTGAGATATAAACTCACAATTCTGAGCAATAAAGTCAGAATTGCGAGATATAAACTTGCAATTCTGAGAAAAACAGTCAGAATTGTGAGTTTATATCTCGCAGTTCTTTATTTCTCAGAATTGCTACTTTGCCTCGCAATTCCGAGTTTATATCATGCAATTCTGACTTTATTTCTCAGAATTGTGAGTTTATATCTCATAATTATGACCTTATAACTCGCATTTGCGAGTTTGTATCATTTGCGAGTTTGTATTCTGTAGTAGCCTTTACTGTAGACCTATCTGAAAAAAACTAAAAGAAAAAATGCATGATGCAAATTGCATTTGTATTTTTGGTTAATATACTTATTTATCCTTTTGCTTGTAATTAATAATTAGACTGTTTACTTGCCTTCAATAAGCTTGAGAAAGTTTTACTTACTATCACAGTCTGTCATTCATTGTCTCAGTTTTCCCTGATGTTGGATGTTGCCTTCCTCTGCCTGTGGATTATCATTAAAAGATTTAATGACAATGATAAAGTTTATCTGTTTCATTGTGCGCTCTCTACCTCCTGCATCAAACAGTAGAGTGTTACACTTACGTTAGTTTAGCATTAGTTTTTACTGTTGTTTTGAAATGATTATTTTTTAAACATGGTGCAGCTTCTAGCTTCAAAGAAAAAATATTTTTCTAACATCTTTGCAGCAATAGTTTTTATTTGTCCAAAACCACATTGGATGTGCATTATTTTCTAATACTTCAACAGCCCGTCATCAATTATTCTTTGCATAATGTAATTTATTAACTATAAATGCATTCAAAAATAAAACAGTTGTGAGTTGCCGGTGAGTTATGGAAAGAACATGTAGGGCTTTTATACACAGTATGTGCCTTTCCTCACAGCCTCATTTCCTCCAAGAAAAAATTCTAAATACCATCTACATTGTCTAAGTTCTAACCTTTTGTCGTATAAAACCCAAAACACACAGAGCCGCAATCAGAGATAAGAGGTGCATTTTCTGCTCTTCAGGTCCTATTCACCAAGCTACCACCAAGATACTGACAAACTGTTGTGTTTAGTTGTACTCAGACTCGACTCGGCCCTTTTAGACTTGGACTTGAGTCCGATTAGGCCCAATTTGGGCCCGTGCTCAACTCGGATTCAACTGGTTGAAGACTCAGACACGACTCAGGTGGACTCAAACCCAAAACTATCATTAATAAACATAATTATATATAAATTTTATGTAAAATATAAATAACACTATTATTTCACCCCCCTGAGGAATGACATTGTTAACAACTGCTCTATATTGTTGAACCAACATGGTTCAACTGACGGATGTGTGACAGTTACTAAGGTTTCAGGAAACAGTTGTGACTAGCTAGTTAGGTTCTCCAGTGAGGCACTGCATTATAGTTGTTAACCCTCGGTGGAGGCACACTTGCATCACTTGCATTTTTTCCTGAACAGTGGAAAGAACATAAAATTCTCCATCATTTATATTTATACAGATAAGAGCAAGGCATCATTCAAAACTATAAAGTGTAATCAGACTTTAGTTGTTAAAATAGTTAAGTAACTGAAATAAGCACCAATGTCAGGGCATGTCCACCTCAGACTCCAGAAGGTTAATAAGCGAAATATGTGCACACAATGCACCCGCTAAGCAGTAACTGGTATAGGTGAAAACATTTGAACATAGACAGAAATTACACGGTTCACATGTCAAATAAAACACCTCTCTTCCTCTGGACTTTTGGCAAGTGTTTAGGTAAGGAAGCATCTGCCCATTGTGCTCTCTCAGATCTCATGAGTGGCTGACCTGAGCACCGCAGAGCAGTGGGGCCTGGAATTTAAAAAGGGATCCATCTGACCCAAGGTCTTCACAAAAACCCCAATTATCCCTGCACGCCGGGCCATCTTAATTAGCCTTGTCTGATGTGCGGCAGATCCATTATGTTTCTAACTAAGTTCCTATCAGCCGCCCAGAAATAATGGGATACTGCACATCAAAAATGAGGCATTACCACGCCGACAAGATTACACAACTATCGCGTGGCAATCTGCCCGACATTGGGATGGGTGGAGTAGGGCATCCTTTAAGGATTTGAATGGGCTCATCAGAGGAGCTCTATCAGCGAGCGGAGTCCTAAATGCATTCAGGACTTGAATTAGACTTATCTCCACAACACAGAGGAAAGACCTCCATCACTCCCGCGTCTATCTCCACAGTACAGCGAGACACAGAGCGGGGGGAAAGAAGACAGACAAGCATCCAGCTCCCTAGGAGACACGCACGCCTAATTTGATGCAAACACAGCGTTCGGTTTACCCAGAGTGCTCACTGATAGATGGTCTGAGTGACACTTAGACACTTGGACTGCTCTCCTCCCATGAGTGACTGATCCATGCAAGGTGACACGAAGGTGGAGGAAAAACAACTAATAAATGGAGTCCCAGTCGAAGCACACAGAGGTTAAAAATAAGGCATCTTTTATTTGGAATGGCCAAATTTGTTATCCTCACAGATGATGGTTGCTGATTTGAGATACAGTGTGTGTGTGTGTGTGTGTGTGTGTGTGTATATATATATATATATATATATATATATATATATATATATATATATATATATATATATATATATAGCAATAGTCAAACTATGTCATTGGAGTGTTTTTCTAGTAAAATGCATGAAGTAAAACACACAATAAAGAAAGTCTCTCAGAAAGACTGAGTAAAGAGGTTTTAAAGGGGTTAAACTCTAGAGTGAAGAGATATTCTGACGAGTATACAAGCAGGATTGTCTGATCAAACACCTCGTTCATTCAGAAGACTGTAGGCTATATCCAGCAAGCTGTTGATGTCTTTCCTTCAGTACAAACAGTGATGGGTGTACAGTGCAATCAGATTTATTTTATTTTATTTTTTTTTCTGCTTGTGTAATTTAGTTTAGGGGCCAAGGATACTTTTGGTAGATAGAGAAATGGAGCCACCATAAATCTAAGGGTTGAAATTTAGATGAACTTTATTTTTGATTGAACTTAACTTGCAGGGTTAGTTGCCCCAAAAAAGAAAATTCTCTCATCATTTACTCAGCCTCAAGTTGTTCCAAACCTGTATGAGTTTCTTTCTTCTGTTGAGCACAAAAGAAGACATTCTGAAGAATGTTAGTAACCAAACAGCTGACGGTAGCCATTAACTTCCATATGGAAAAAAATACTATGGAAGTCAATGGCTACTGTCAACTGACAGAATTGCGAGAATGACAGAATTTTAATTTTTGGGCGAACTATCCCTTGAACATTATACACATATTTTAATTTTATCCATAAAACAGCTTGCGATAAAACAATAATTGCCAAACCCACTGTATTAGCTTACTGCCATACAGCCCTGATTTACTTAAAGGACACCGTTAAATTTTCTTGTTTGAAGTGAACAAAATGTCATTGATGATCAAGTACACTATGCCCATCTTTTAAATTGTACTTTTGTCTTACTGTGATTCACCAAGATAAGACTATCATAATGATTAATACTTTTGAGCTGTAGGGACGGATTTTCTTGGAAATTGCATACTTTCATCATTCGCCTGTGTGAATAAGGATAGGAATGTCTGGCTATTACAGTGTGTGTTAAGTGCAGTGTTTAATAGTCCTTAAAGCTTGTAGCCATAACTAATAAGTATCAATCATTGTTAGTGGCATTTTTACTGATCAGATGATTGCCGATAACGATGCTTTAAGCTTTGCAAAAGCTTAACTCGCATAATAACCAAAAGACTCTTCCTTTACATAAGGAAGGAATTTTATGCTTTAACCCCTAAAGAGAGACCAAGATATCTATTTTTTTTTTATTTATTTTTTTTAAGCTTTTATGTGCATTTATAGATATGTTGTGGGGCATGTGTAGACATTTTCATTGCATCATGCATTTTATTTCATATAGCTGGATATATAGAAATATAGCTTGATTTATTAAAGAAATGGCTACATTTAATTCTAGGGAAAATGCTTCCTCAATTTAATCAAGTTTTGCATTTTAACTTTTAATGTATAGCTGCTGGAAATATAAGTAAAATCACCAGCAACTGCTTCAAAGGGGGATTTCAACCTCAACGATCGTCATTGTGATGGAGAGCCCTTGAAAATTAGGCTACAATAGCTCAAGAGCAACCCTTCATTCGACATATACAATTCATCAGTTTACAGACACTTATAATCAAGAAAGATGGGCTCCTTCAAGGGCATTGGGCTGGATGGAGCCTGAAGACCTTACAGTGTCTTGCAAGGGGCAGAAAATGAATGCATTTCCTCTATGGTTGATAGCCCCTTGTGCATAGCTGCTCATATTTGTACACACATAAATAAGCATCTCCCATCACTCAGGTACGCTAATTTGAACAGATACATGCAGCCCGTCGGCATTGTTTGGGTGAGGCTCGTAGGAGGATTTCACGAGAAAAAAAACCGCCATTATGCTGGTCTACAACACAGTGGTTGGCTTTCACCCACCATTGCACATTGTCAGAATTGGCTAAACATTTATATTCTCTCAGAAAACAGGCTGTTTCTGTATAAGCCGCTGCGTTTGAGAACCTTTTTATTGCCGCTTGCACCTTGCGGAGCCGAAGTCTATTGTGTAACCAAGCAGACTCACTTCAGGCTAAAGGGGAGACATTTGCTTCCGAGGTGCTTCATTTGTCATGCATAGCTTTGCCTCTAAATCACTCTGACCCAAATTAAAAGGCTATTGGAAAGGCAGTGCAGCCTGGAACGGTAAGAGCTGGGGCTGAGTCTAGAGCTGCAGGCCAGCAGGACATTTATTTAACTCTCCACTGGAGCAGAAATATCAAAAAGAGGCAAAAGTCCAGTCTGCTGAGGGACAGTACATTAGGCCAGACAGGATTCCCTCTGGATAAGACTAGTGTAGACCAGTGTAAGATAGAGCTTGATGACAGAGAGAGAGAGAGGAGTTGAAGCAGCACCAGTACCCCATGATTTGTCACCTATGGATTTGATTGAATAAGTGATTGGGACTTACATAAAAATAAAAATAAATAAATCCAACTTTGTCTCATTGTAAAAATGTGCCAAAACTCCAAAAAAATGTACCTATGCATACAATTCACTGAAGTTTCAGAATAAAATGGACACTAGTGACAGTAAAACTCCAACAACTATAAGAGTTATTTTTTTCATAACAATACTATGTTATGACCTCAAAACACTTTCATCATGATTTGACGTTTCCATCACATAACCAGCTCCATATGTATGGCTTTTTTGACATAGTAAACTTGCTCGGTAGCTCACCTGGTACAGCATTGCACTTGTGATGCCAGATACTCGGGTATGATTTCCTTGCAACATGAGTCTCAGAATAAAAGAGCACATAAACTTGTATAAGCAAGCTAAAATGCCTTGCCATTTTTCTCACATTTGCTTTTGTTAACGCTATTGTTTAAATTTAGGGTGGGCTTTAGTTTAGGTAGTATGTTATTTTCCAACATAATAAATTATTAACTTTTTAGCACAACTCACTCACTTCCAAACGTCCCATTACATACAATATCCAACATAATATAACATTTCCAAATTCATGTCATCTGTTTCAGATAAAAATGACCATGCTTTTAGTGCCACTCACTGGATATTTTACTTTGAAAGTGTTGCAAAATGTGCAATAAAATTTATTTTTGTGGAAATGTCGTCACAGGCATGTTTTTCCAAGGTTTTTAAAGATATTTAAATTCTCTAGCAGTGTTTATATTTGTGACCCTGGACCACAAAACCAGTCATAAGGGTTTTTTGAAATTGAGATTTATAATCTCAGATTTATAAATAAGCTTTTCATTGATGTATGGTTTGTTAGGATAGGACAATATTTGGCTGAGATACAGCTACTTGAAAATCTGGAATCTGAGGGTGCAAAAAAAAAAAAAAAAAAAAAAAAAAATCTAAATATTGAGAAAATCACCTTTAAAGTTGTCCAAATGAATTTCTTAGCAATGCATATTGCTGATCAAAAATTAAGTTTTGATATATTTATGGTAGGAAATTTGCAAAATATCTTCATGGAACATGATCTTTACTTAATATCCTAATGATTTTTGGCAAAAAATAAAAATCGATAATTTTGACCCATATAATGTATTTTTGACTATTGCTACAAATATACCCATGCTACTTATGACTGGTTTTGTGGTCCAGGGTCACATTTAGTCATTACATGGAAAACTACTACTCCAAAATAAACACATTCAGCGCACGTACATAAAAACAAATGCTCAATTTATTGCAATTTATAGAAAGAGAATCTTGCCTGTCAGGGGTAAAGTTAGATAATCTGTCAACATGTTTACATAGTCACCTGAATACATTTGGTTTAATAGCACAGACATTTGAAAGTAACTCTGTTGCCCCATTGAGTATTGCGGTTTGTTACTGATAAAGGGTTTGTTAGCCTGGTTAACATTAATAAAGTGAGTAAGGCAAAGCAAACGCACACCTATGGACGTGCAGGTTGTAGGAAAAAATCAAGACCTAATGGAGAGGGAATGTCTCTGTTACGTATGTAACCCTCGTTCCCTGAAGGAGGGAACAGACACGTCACGTCGGATGACTGATGAAATTGGGATCTCACCAGAGAGACCAATCCACTTCGAGTGTAACTAAAAGAGCCAATGGACATTGGCATGCAATTATTGCATCCAGCTGCCGCTGATCACAGCGTGAGTATAAGAGGCAGCAGATGCACGGCATTAATTCATGCTTTCGCTGAGGAGCCGAGCCGGTGACCCGGCAGCTCAGCGGTGGTACAGCGACTGTGGCGACGGGAAGTGACGTCTCCGTTCCCTCCTTCAGGGAACGAGGGTTACATACGTAACCGAGACGTTCCCCTTTCAGTCGGTCACTCCGAGTCACGTCAGATGACAGACGAAATTGGGATCCCTACCAAAGCGCCACAGGAGCTGCCCCTTCCAGTGCCCTGTGTAGGCCTCCTGATCCTTCCTATAAGGCAGACGATAGGACCGGGCTCTACACAGAGAAGGTCAACTGCTGTTGTTCCTTGAGCAACCCAAACAGTAGGACTAGGATAACACTGGGAAGCGTGCCCTTCCTCTTGGAAGAGGCACACTGCGGAGTCACCTCCTCCCAGAGGGGGTTAAGTGACATTTAGACATGTGAAGTAACCCTGTAGGGCCCTATTGCACATGGAAGTCTCTGAGATGGCTTAGGCTGCACCATTAGAGACGGCAGAACGTGGTCTGCCAGGGGAAACACGGCTCTAATAAGCATACCGTGGAATACACATATGGGATCCCAGCAGGGTCTCTCATATGGGCACTAGCCTCACACCGGATTTCAAGAATTCGTTGGCTGAAAGGCCTGGCGCCAGAGTGCTGGAGGACTCGACAGGGTTTGCCTGCTTAAGGAACTCTCTGTAGAATTAGACGTAAGAACGCCGCAAGCTGACTCTGAGCCGGGCCTCTCAGTGCCACTACCCGTTTGAGGTGAGAACACAGGAGGAAACCGGTTCGAGACGTAGGCTATAAAACCTAGCGAACGTGTTGGGAGTCGCCCAACCCGCAGCTCTACAGATGTCTGCTAGCGAGGCACCACGAGCCAGCGCCCTGGACGATGCAACACCCCTAGTGGAGTGGGCAGGGCACACCTTGTGCTTCGTAGGCCAAGGTGATGGCATCCACTATCCAGTGGGCCATCCTCTGCTTGTTGATAGCCTTCCCCTTCTGCTGTCCTCCGTAACAGACAAAGAGCTGTTCTGAGGTCCTGAAGCTCTGAGTTCTATCCACGTACTGTCGCAGTGTGCGTACAGGACAGAGCAAAGCTAGGGCTGGGTCTGCCTCCTCCAGGGGCAGCGTATGCAGGTTCACTACCTGGTCCCTGAAGGGAGTGGTAGGAACCTTGTGCATATAGCCGGGCTGGGGCCTCAGTGTTGCACTGGAGTCAGCCGGTCCAAACTCAAGGCATGACTCGTCGACCGAAAATGCTTGCAGGTCCCCCACCCTCTTGATCGAGGCCAACGCAGTCAGGAGCAGGGTTTTCATAGAGAGAAACTTCAACTCGACTGACTGCAGCAGCTCAAAGGGGGCAGTTTGTAGGGCTCTTAGCACCAATGCCAAATCCCAAGAGGGTAGAGAGGGAGGCCTAGGAGGATTTAACCTCCTGGCACCCCTAAGAAACCTGACGACCAGATCGTGCTTCCCCACCGACCTCTCCTCTATGGGGTTGTGGTGGGCGGAAATAGCAGCAACGTACACCTTAAGGGTGGAGGGGAACAGTCTATGCTCCAACCCTTGTTGCAAAAAAGGAAAGCATGGCTCTGATCGAACATCTCCGAGGGTCCTCATGGTGAGAGGAACATCATTTGATGAACAGGTTCCACTTCAGCGCATAGTCCCGTCTTGTGGACAGTGCTCGTGCTGAAGCGATAGTGAGAGCTACCTCCTGGGGCAGGTCACCTAGAACCTCCGCGTCCCGTCCAGGGACCACACATGGAGTTTTCACAAGTCTGGACGCGGGTGCCAGAGGGTACCCCGTCTCTGAGAAATCAGATCCTTCCTCAGAGGAATCGGCCACGGAGGGGCTGTCGCAAGGAGCATGAGTTCCGGGAACCAGGTCCTGTTGGGCCAATATGGAGCCACTAACAGGACCTGCTCCTCGTCCTCCCTGATCTTGCACAGCGTCTGTGCTAGCAGGCTCACTGTGGGGAACGCATATTTGCGCAGGCCCTGGGGCCAGCTGTGTGCCAGTGCATCCGTGCCGAGCGTTGCCTAGGATTGGGAGTAGAACCACTGGCAGTGGGTGGTTTCCGGAGATGCAAACAGGTCTACCTGAGCAACTCCGAACTGACTCCAATCAGCTGGACCTGGGGATGGAGTCTCCACTCCCTAGGAAGTGCCACTCGAGACAGCTTGTCGGCCTCCTGATTGAACACCCCTGGGATGTGGATGGCACGAAGGGACCTCAGATGCTTCTGACTCCAGAGGAGGAGGTGGCGGGCAAGTTGCGTCATGCGACGGGAGCGTAAACCGCCTTGCCGGTTGATATACGCAATGGTCGCAGTGTTGTCCGTACGGACCAGAATGTCCTTGCCCCAAAGGTGGCTCAGGGCAAGGCGTACTGCCATCAACTTGAGGCAATTGATATGCCAACGCAGTTGGGGACCCGTCCATACCCCTGACACTGCGTGCCCGTTGTGGCCGAAGCATCCGTGAATACCACAGCATGCCTGGATACCTGCTCCAGGGGCACTCCTGCCCAAAGGAACGAGGGATCTGACCACTGACTGAAGGTCTTGCGGCAGGCCGGTGCAATCTGAACCCGGTGAGTACCGTTTCCACGCCCACCTCGGGATTCGGCCATGGAGCCAGTGCTGAAGTGGTCTCATATGGAGCAGACCGAGCAGAACTATGGCCGCAGCTGCAGTCATATGCCCCAGGAGCCTCTGAAAGGGTTTCAGTGGGGCTGCTGTCCTGCCTGATAAAGTCTTGAGGCAGTTCAGCACTGACTGAGCACGTTTCTGGGTGAGGCATGCTGTCTGGTTGACTGAATCCAACTCCATGCAGAGAAAAGAGATCCTCTGCGTTGTCACAAGTTTGCTCTTTCCCCAATTGACCCAAAGGCCCAACTGGCTGAGGTGCCTGAGCACCAGGTCCCTGTGTGTGCCCAACTGCTCTCGAGACTGTGCAAGTATGAGCCAGTCGTCGAGGTAGTTGAGCATGCGCACACCCGGTTCTCTCAGGGGAACAAGGACCGCCTCTGAAGACGCGAGGCGAAAGGGACAGCCCGAAGGGCAGGACCTTGTACTGACATGCCCGACCCTTGAATGCGAATCGCAGGAATGGCCTGTGTCGCGGGAGAATCGAAACATGAAAGTACGCATCCTTCAGGTCGATCGCTGCAATCCAATCTAGGGGACGGACACACCCAAAAATGCATTTCTGCGTCAACATCTTGAACGGCATCTTGTGAAGTGCACGGTTCAAAACTCGCAGATCCAAGATCGGTCATAACCCACCGCTTTTCTTGGGCACAATGAAGTAAGGGCTGTAAAACCCCGACCTCATATCGTCTGGAGGGACCGGCTCTATCGCGTCCTTCGCCAGCAGGACTGCGATTTCCGCACGCAAGACAGGGGCATCGACGGCCTTGACTGGGGACGCCGGGCGAATGTAATCGCGTAGCCGAGAGACCGTGCCAACGGAACCAACGGGGCCACCGACATACCCACGGTGGGGCAGCGAGGTGGAACACAGGGACCCAGCCCGGGGCCTGTGACGACCTGGCCTGTGAAGGCAAGGTGGGGGGTCTGGGTGCACAGTGTAAAACTCACCTGATTCCTCCTCGTGCGGGAGGAAACACAGGAATCCGGCTTGAGGCTTGTGACAGCCCGGCGTGTGACGACTTGAAGCTGGGACTCAAGTGCTACCGCCCTTACCTCAAAGCTTTCGACAGCGTCGCCGAAAAGGCCGGTCTGTGACACGGGAGCATTCAGGAACTGTACCTTCTCCTGCTCCTTCATGTCAGCCAGACACAGCCAGAGATGGTGCTTCTGGACCACTAGCGTGGACATTGCACGACCCAGAGACTGTGCAGTCACCTTCGTCGCTCGAAGCGCAAGGTCTGTCGCAGCACGCAGTTCATGTAGAACCGCCAGGTCGTGGCCACCCTCGTGCAGGTCTTTCAGGGCTTCGGCCTGGTGGACCTGCAGTAACGCCATGGCGTGGAGGGCAGAAGCCACCTCCCCACAGGCTCTGCAAGCATTGCCAGTTAGGCCTGACGAATACTTACAGGCCCGTGAGGGGAAACACGGGTCACCCCGCAGAGTGGTTGCGGCTGTTGGACACAGTTGCATGGCCACAGACCGCTCCACCAAGGGAATGCCCGCGTACCCCAAAGCGGCCCCACCATCGAGGGTGGTGAGGGCGGAGGAGCCACAAGATTTGTTTCGGGCAGTGAAAGGTGCCCTCCACAATCTAGTGAGCTCCTCATGCACCTCCGGGAAGAATAGCACCGGAGGGGGGCACTGAGAACCAGCACAACCCCCACCGAGAAACCATTCATCCAGCCTCGAAGGATCGGGACGCAATGGAGGATTCCACACGAGCCCGACATTCTCGGTGGCCCGGGAAAGCATAGCCGTCATCTCTGGGTTTGGCTCGGACAACGCTACCACACCCGAAGGGGGCAACGCAGCCGAGTCGTCATCCCCGGAGAGAGAGGGCTCGCCCTCCGATACAGTGATCGACATCTGGTCATCAGAGGGGGCACCGAAGGAACGAGTGGGCCCAGCCCGCTCCAACGGCAGCTCCACCGGCTGCGGAGTGCTTGAGGAGCTCCACATGGAAACGCCCTCACTGTGATCCTCAAATCACCTCTGACTCCACCGGACACAGCGCCACCATGGGCCCCGGGACGAACACTGGATCGCGGCAGAAGTAGAGGGACTTCGCCATGTTTGACATAGCGGAGTCTTTTATGCAACTCCGAGATGGTCATGTCCCCACAAGAAGAACATGAACCATCCACGAAAGCTTCCTCAGCGTGCTGAATGCCCAGACACGTGAGGCAGCGATCGTGACCATCCTGAGGCACCAGGAAACGACCACACCCGTCATCTCTGGCATAGCCGTCATCTCTGGGTCTGGCTCGGACAACGCTACCACACCCGAAGGGGGCAACACAGCAGAGTCGTCATCCCCGGAGAGAGAGGGCTCGCCCTCCGATGCAGTGATCGACATCTCGACATCACACCCAGAAACGCACGGGTGATAAGACATCTTTAAAAAGACGCGATCACCCGTGTTGCTCTTTTAGAGAAATTACTCTTTTAGTGCTGAAGCATGCAGGGGAGCTGGTCACTGCACACTCCTGATGTGGCTGTCTGCACGATCTTTGTTGAAGCCGCGAGACCGTGACCACCACTGCTGTTGCCGTAATGCCCGCACTCTCGTTCTCTCTGCAACACCGAAGTAGAGAGCAGTAGTGATGCACCACCGCTCGGCTCCGAAGCGGAAGTTTGAATTAATACGGTGCATCTGCTGCCTCTTATACTCACTCACGCTGTGATCAGCGGCAGCTGGATGCAATAATCGCATGCCAATGTCCATTGGCTCATTTAGTTACACTCGAAGTGGATTGGTCTCTCTGGCGAGATACCAATTTCGTCGGTCATCCGATGTGACTCGGAGTGACCGACTGAAAGGGGAACAACCGCACATTCACTTAAGCATCGACTATTTATTAACCAACGTTTCGGCTAGTAGCCTTGGCTCATACCTTGAAAAAGGCTACTAGCCGAAAAGTTGGTTAATAAATTAAGTGAGTGTGCGGTTGTTCCCTCTTCATTAGGCCTGGTTAACATTAGCAGTTAGCCCCTGCTGGCTGACGCTGTAATCTGTATATATCTTGTGTGGCCAAAAAGCATATTTCTCCATTGTTTTGCTCTTGTAATGTGTGACCAGCTATTCAAGTCTGCATTTGTATACTTATTTAAAGTGTTTTCTGGTTTATGTCTGGTTTGGATGGCACATTGGAGAAAGTCTTTGAGTAGTCTATATAAGAAAAACATATTGAAATCTACTGTCTTGATTTTTCACGCTCTGTACTATTTATTCCATACTCTACACCAGTGCTTCCCAAACCTGTCCTGGATGCCCCCCTGCCCTGCACCTTTTGTATGTCTCCCTTATCTAACACACCTGATTCCAGTCATTAGCTCGTTAGTAGAGACTGCAAGAACTAAATTGAGTGTGTCTGATTAGGGAGACATACAAAATGTGCAGGGCAGGGGGTCCTCCAGGAGAGGTTTGGGAAGCACTGCTCTACACAACATAGGCAGCATATTTGTTGTTTTTTGTTTGTTTTTTTTTGTTTTGTTTTTCCAGAGCAGAGCTTTGAACATTGTTTGCCATTGGATTCATATTCACATATTTTATGTCTTTCATGTGGAAGCCAGCTCTTTGAGTCAGATCATGCATCATTCATGAAAGGATCTAAGGCCATCTGTGTCAGACTTGTGTCCCTGTGTCTTGTGTTTCCACATGCTCCTAGTGTTTTCATGTCCTTATTTGGTGTTTCCTGTTCCTGTCCCCATTTAGTTCCATTAGGTTCAGTAGTCCCAGCTGTGTTTAATTAATTGTCATGTGTGTGCTCCGTGTCTCCCATGTTCCCTGTTTTCCGGTGTTTGGTTTAAATAAAAGACTTTATTTGAAGGATTCCAGTCCAGCCCAGGAAGGGCTCCTGATCCCCAATTCAGCCCAGGACGGGCTCCTGATCCCCAGTTCAGCCCAGGAAGGGCTCCTGATTCCCAGTTAAGCCCAGGGAGGGCTCCTGATTCCCCGTTCAGCCCAGGGAGGGCTCCTGATTCTCAGTTCAGCCCAGGGAGGGCTCCTGATCCCCCGTTCATGGCCATGGCAGAGCAGGAGACTCGGGAGGCTCTGGAGGCCTCCCGAGTTTTGCCCAGGGAGGGCTCCTAATCCCCCGTTAAGCCCAGGGAGGGCTTCTGATCCCCCATTAAGCCCAGGGAGGGCTTATGATCCCCCATTAAGCCCAGTGAGGGTTTCTGATCCCCTGTTTTGCCCAGGGAGGGCTCCAATCCCTGAGTTCAGCTCCGTAGATGGCCTCCCCAGTCTCCTGATCCGCCATGGCCTCCCGAGTCTCCTGATCCGCCATGGCCTCCCGAATCTCCTGCTCTGCCATGGCCTCCCGAGTCTCCTGATCCGCCATGGGTCCTGAAGCCGGTATCGCCCTGGAGGGCTCCCGTCCCATGGAAGTCCATCCCTAGAGGCCTCCAGAGCGCCCACCCCCCCTCCCCGGTAGAAGATATGAGGCGCGTGGACACGCCTTCTGGGAGGGGGGAGTATCTGTCAGACTTGTGTCCCCATGTCTTGTGTTTCCACGTGTTCCCAGTGTTTTCATGTCCTTCTTTGGTGTTTCCTGTTCCTGTCCCCATTTAGTGCCATTAGGTTCAGTAGTCCCAGCTGTGTTTCATTAATTGTCATTTGTGTGCTCCGTGTCTCCCATGTTCCCTGTGTTCCGGTGTTTGGTTTAAATAAAAGACTTTTTTTGAAGGATTCCTCGCCTCCTCATTCCATTGCTCCAGCAGATCGTGACAATCTGACTCACAAAACTGATTTTTGGAGACAACGTACATTATATCAGCCTACGTTTGTTTTCCATTTGATGAAAGTGTGAGTGGACAAATCTTTGAATGCAGAAAGAGGTATCATGTCCGTTAACCTTTTGAGCGGTACGGTCCCACATATGGGATTCTTATTTCCGTGCCCCTGGGAGTACGGTCCCACATATGGGATTTAGAACGTTCGGTGACGTCACATAACTGCCAAATTCAAACTGTGGTTTTTTTTAGGTTTCAGACATTTAAATACACATAAGTACTAGTAAAACAATACATTTAGAGCTTGTAAGTCGTGGCCTAATGGTTAGAGAGTTGGGCTTGTAACCTGAAGGTTGCCGGTTCGATTCTCACACCGGCAGGAATTGAAGGTGGGGATTGTGAATGAACAGCACTCTCTCTGCCTTCGATACCATGACTGAGGTGGCCTTGAGCAAGGCACTGAACCCCCAATTGCTCCCCGGGCGCTGGAGCAATGGCTGCCCACTGCTCCGGGTGTGTGTTCACGGTGTGTGTGTGTGCGCGTTTGTTCACTATTCACTGCTGTGTGTGTGCACTTGGATGGGTTAAATGCAGAGCACCAATTTCGAGTATGGGTCACCGTACTTCACTTTAAAATACACACAGATGTCTATGGAAGCAACAATAACAATCCATTCCAATTTAATTTGCCGATGTGTTTTATTCATATCAGATACACATAGTGTAAGTACCTATAAAGTTCACTCTGTTCTTCACCCAGTTCACCGGCCACTTACTTGCATGTATTTCTGGAGAAATTGATGAATTCACGTGCTGTAAATCTGACTGACAGGACTCTCTGAACTGCAGCGCGAACAAACATGGCGGCGCCCATCTCACGTTACAGATCACGAACAAGATTATTTATAAAGGTGTTTAAAGGACAAAACACACTCATTTACGCATATTTGTGAATCGGAATATCAGATTGTCCATGCCATGGTAAGCAAGTTTGTGAATATGTTAAATAAAAAAGGAAAAACTAAATAAAAGCGATCCATCTGTCATACAGTGTTATTGTGGCCGCGATGTGTCACGTGACATTCATGACGCGTCGCCATGGAAACAGTAAGGGCAAACATTCTAAAATAACGGTCGCCTTAAAAAAACTCACTCTGGGGGGACCGCTAGAATATTATAAACTCACCACTGAAAAGGTTAAGCATGCTGGTGAAACGTATGATTGTGTCATGTCTAGGGTTGCGTATCATTTGAATTTTATCAATTCCGATTCTGCTTATCGATTCCGATTCATTTCAATTCCCAGTTTTGATTCCAATGTGATTAAATAATATCAAACATTTATCCTGTGTCTCTTTTTGGCAAACTATTTATTGGAGCTGGATACCATGAACAAAAATCATCAGGCTACATAAAACTGGACTATTTAAGAGCTGTTTGTATGCAAAATACAAATAATGCAACTTCATGATTCTGGATAAACTGAGTTTTTATTTTTATTTATTTATTTATTTTTTTTATTTGTTTTTTCACAGTGGAAGTTGTGGTTCTCTCATGATTCTGAAGAAAAAAACATTAGACAACTAAAAATCACTTGTAATTTATGAATGAATGATTCAATGACTCACTCAAGATGCACTTGTTTCATTACTGGATGAATCAGCATTCTTGAATGAATCTCTTGTATGATTCAAAGACAGATACATTTTAACAGCCCCTTTTCGCCACCTACTGGTGTAACAATGTAATCAATAAATATTCATTTGAAGTGTCACATTACTTTCAAAAGGTGATTTACTCTATTTTAATCGCTACCATACACATCAGAGTTTATATCTGAACTATAAACTTTTATCCCAGTACTTCTGTGATTTGAATGTTTGTAACACCGAAACAATGATACTGTGTGGTTGAAAAGACTGTGAAGCTGTTTCATTCATGACAAATAACAGCTGCTCTCTTCAGGTCAGCGGCAGTGCGAACGCAGATTTTAATGCTCAAATCGCACTGACGTAATCGTATGCTGAATGGACGAACCAAGAGTGATCACAGTGTTGTGATCACACACATCAAAGGTTGAGGAATGAAACAGATGAATCATTGTAATTTAGGAATAGAATTACATTGGTGTTTGAATCGTGTTCACAATCTGTTAAATTAAAGTGCTTTGTCATGTTGGTGGTGACACCTCTCTTGCAACATGTTTAGCTATCACAGATATTATACTTAGCTTTTTTGGCTTCTGATCGCAAATGTAGCCAAACTTTGGAGCGCTTAGATTAGAGAGCAAGGTACTGGAAAATCGCTATAAATCCGGTCCTCACAGATGAAGAAAAAAAGTGCATAGGAATCGATAGGCCGAATCGAAATTCCTGACCTTAAGTATCCGATTCTGAAATCGGAATCGGATACTTAAGGTCAGGAATCGGATACTTGTTGTCAAATTAAAATTTTGATTCCACCTATCGATTCCTATGCGCTTTTTTTTCTTCATCTGTCATCTGTAATTTTCGATTCCCAGCCCTAGTCATGTCTGTATGAAGCATTGCATTATTACATAGAAAGTCAATCTACACAACATCCATAACTTACTCATTAGAATAGCTGATTTAGCTATATACATACATACATACATACATAAACCTCCTTTCACTCTTATAAAACAATACTAATTTAAATCTAATGAAAAGAACTGTCAGAAAATCTCTGGGTTATATTTTACTCCCAAAATCAAAAGAAACAGAAATTACATTCTGCATGAGTAAATATCTACTTCAGTTGACTCTGGTGTTAGTCATGCAAACTAATCCCTTGAAATGCAAAATATCCTAAATTCCTCACTATATAAACAGCTACATTTATTTCCTCAGATCTCAGGAGAGACGGTTTTGTCTTTGTTATATTACAGTGCATTCGTTTTATCGTTTTCTCTTGGGTTGCCAAAATAAATCCAAAAATTCAGCATATCTTATAGCTGTAGTTTTATTTTGCATGAAGAAAATTAATCCTATTCTTATGACCAAAATATTTTGCCTTGTGATATTTTCATGATAATTAAGCATTTTGATATCATACTACAGTAATTATAATGAGACCTTTGCTTATTAAAGAAATTGAAATTTGAGGTGGGAAATATGCAAAATTTTCATGAATATAAAGTCAAAATAATAAATAATTAAGATAATGAATCTTAATACATTTTAGTAAATAACGTCTTTGTTTTCTTTATGCAAAATATAATTTCCTGGTTTTCCCCTTTTCAATTTTGTAGCAGGCTTGAACTAATCACCACAACACAAATATTAATCTGAATAGAGAAATTCAGCTCTTATTCTTTTGAAAACTAAAGGTAATTCACAGCAGACATGGTCCTGGATGCAATTTTCAGTAAAACAGCTTTTGATGAGTAGAATTGGCTCTTAGTCCCAGTTGTGCACAAGCCTGGAACACCATTTAGAGAGAGTGACTTCTTACACAGAATGAAAGGGACAGAGAGGAAGTGGGTTTGCTGGAAGCAGGAAATGGCAGATGAAGTGATGCTTCAGAGACCCCAATTAGCAACATTGTATAGATGCTTGAAAAAGCTTGACATTTTATTTTATTTATTTTTTTTAATTCTTGAAGAATTCCTTAGAGAATTAGTATGTCACAGTACAAAAGTGGGTCACAGGAAAGAAAAACTATGCTAAATGTGAATAATAAAATGCAACCAATCATACATTTGTGAATATTTTGGGATAAGACAATAGGCTTTAGAATAAAGAAGATGCTTCCCATAGCTTTTATCATTTGCATCATGCCCTTGTGTAAAAGAAGTACACTTTAGCGTACTTTTAAACAAGTTGTTTATTAAATGTAGTAATTTCATTAAATACTGAAAAATACACTGCAGCTCAAGTGTTAAAATCAAATAATTTACATGTGCTTTAGTATGATTGTCAAAATAAGTGCACTTGTTTAAAGCAAGACAAAAATGATTAAAACAAATATACTTTATACTTTTAAAAATACTTTAAAGTAAAACTTTTTATATGTGTAATCAAGTGTGTTAAAAAACTTAAAAGTAAAATAAAGCACTTTACTGGAACCACTTTATTTTACAGTCCTGTTACTCATGTGCATACTATGTTCTTATTATAGTAATTACAATAACTAGGTAAAAACTATTTACTTACCCTGAATCTACCCCTAAACCTAACCCTAGCCCATGTAGTTACCTTATATTACCAGTACTTTCTTAGGTAGGTATACTGTAAGTACATGTAAGTACACATACTGTAAAATAAAGTACAACCCTTTTAAAATTTGAAGTACACTACAAGTGCACATTTATTTACAATTAAGTGCACTTTTTTCACACCTAAGCTCTAAAACATGCCTTTGCACAGGTGCGACTCAACTAGCAGTCACAATCTGACCTTGATTTGTTTGCATTCCCTTACAGGACTTGATGTGCTTTTGTGATGCATCTGAGAGCACGACCAAGCCTTTTGTTGTAAAATCTTTGTGCCAGAACTCATATCTGCAGCAATAGGAATGTCAGGGGACCGCTGTAGCAATATTGTGTGTATATGATGGAGAACATAAGAGAGAGACTTCAATTTTCTACAGGTGTAGCCATGCATTGGTTGCATTAAAAACTTGATTTCTCTCAGCTATGGTTCAAGGCTCATCAATAAGGTCTCATCCTAGAGAGAAAAAAAAAAATAATAATAAAAAACTCCTTTTCTAGTGCCCACTGGATCTGACCCACAATGGAGCTCTCATCTGGCCTTTTGTGAGTGATTGAGAGCCAGACGGTGCAGTGGGGCCATGGCACCATTTAATACCAAGGTTTAATACCATCTCTTTCAGCAGAAATCATTAAACTATTGTCAGAGCCGCTGTGAAGTTTATAGTATGTCATGAGGGCATATACTATTATCCCTCAAGCAAAAATAACATTTAAACTTACAGAAATATGTAGCATGAGTTCGTTGACCCCAGAGGGTTGAATTCTAGGTTTATTGCAGTCTTTAAGTCTTAAAGGATTTGATTCTTTCAAATAATCAATCATAGTCAATAATGTGGCGGATTGACTAAACTGTGCTGAGGCTGAAAAAATAATGAACATTGGTAAAACTAGCAAGTTAACTAAGTAAGAATTACTTTATTTGTCATAAACATTTGCATATATTAGGATTAATACATACTGTAATATTGTTGCATCTGAACAAAATGACCTCTTTCGCAAGTGAATGTAACTGAGTTACGTGCTAGTCAGAAAGTTTGTAAGTCACTTTGTGAATGTGCTGTTTTCATAAAACACATTAAAACACTGATAAGGAATAGCTAAGCAAAAAACTCACAATTTTTCATATCAAGAAGCATTTTCAATTTCTTTTGTTAAATGTTGATAACCCTAGTAAAAAAGTAAGAATTAAAATACTGTACATTTATTACAGTATAGTTCACATATCGCTAGCGAGTTACTGATATAAAAATTATAATTAAACTTTTTTTGGAGTACTACTTGTGCACAAAGCACATTTCTTAATATTAAGTTTAAAATGTGTTTTAATGTCACTATTGATGAGGATTGTATGATCTCTGTATAATATCAGTCTTTAAATGCAAGATATTTAAAGTATACTTTCAATAGTTCGACTTTAGCACAATCAAATGTACTTCACTATATCTTTAGTTGGACTTCAGCACTACTTCCGCACAATTAAAATGCATTATCTACAAAATTAGTTGTTCCAATTTAGCAGACTTTAGTTTAGTATACTAAAAGTACAATTGCAAGGTATTTCTATTAAGTACATAAATATGTAAATGTATTTGTAGTATATACTTAGCATGAAATAAATGCATTTCAAATTTATTTTTTCACTTGAGAAATGTTTACATTAATATTATAAATTTAATATATTATAATAAATAATAATTATAAGAAAATATAATAAAATGATCAAAAGTTTTAATTTAGCACTCTCTCATCAACAAAAAATATTGTCATTGACTAAATTAGATGCAATTTTAGTCAGAGCAAGTATAGCTCAAAATAATAAATATGGCATGACAAAATATTGACTTCATTCAAAGGATATTTTTATTAAAAGTCAAAAACTATAATCATCTATAGCACTGCATAGGCTATTGTAAAGGAAGTTTTTCCGAGATGTTGCAATGTGATTGTGTTGGTATATTCTAACAGTATTCCCCTGTGGACAACAGTTTGCCCTCATTTAGACTGTTTCTTACAGGCACATTGTTAAAAATGTGAGACAGACACTCCCTTAGTCAGACGCGTCTGTGGTTCCCCTCCTTTGTTAAGATCCCCTCATGGTGTTAGCTAGCAAACTTGACATTATCTCTGTCTGGGCTTTTATTAGCTTTCTATCTCAGTCTATCATCACCTCTCACTTTTACCAGAGATGACAGCTTACGACGAGGAGGAAGCTCCGCCCCGTCTGGACCAGCGCTTAACACACATCTCCAGTACATACGGTACATTAAACAGGCCTCACTGTAATTACTACTGTCAGTCAGCACTTGAGTCTCGCACCATCATTAATACACTATCTGCTGTTTCATCTCTGGAGGCCTGTGTCAGACTTAAAGGGATAGTTCACCCAAAAATTAAAATTGTGTTCATTTACTCACCCTTAAGCTGAGTTTCTTTCTTCTTTTGAACACAAAAGAAGATATTTTGAAAGATTTGAAGCAGCTGATAGTAGCCATTGACTTCCATATTATGGGGAAAAAATATTATACAATGGCTATAGCAACTGATTGGTTACCAGCATTCTTCAAAATATCTTCTTTTGTGTTCAACAGCAGAAAGAATACAGTTTTGGAACAAGTAGAGGGTCAGTAAATGATGACAGAATTTTTCTTATTTTTTTTTCTCTGATTTTCAACAAGCTTTGTATTGTTATAATGTCAACAGTATTTATAAATGAACAATGTGCACTTTTTCTCTGTTACCCACACTCAAATATTACAGTTTAGAAACACGTAATCATCCAGGGGACTTTTGACAACTCCAGTCGTGGACTAATGGATAGAGAGTTGGACTTATAACCCGAAGGTCGCGGGTTTGAGTCTCAGGTCCGGCAGGAATTGTCGTGGGAGGAGTGAATAACCAGCGCTCTCTCCACCTTCAGTAACATGACTGAGATGAGACTCTTGAGCAAGGTACCAAACCTCCAACTGCTCCCCGGGCGCTGCAGCATTGGCTGCCCACTGCTCCGGGTGTGTGTGTGCGTGCACTTGGATGGGTTAAATGCAGAGAAAAATTCTGAGTATGGGTCACCATACTTGGCCACTCTTCACTTCTTTCTATATTAAATGTGGTATAAAATAAAGGAGAGGATGCCTTCTCTCAGCATCGATGAGGATGTTATTGTTGCGTGTTTTATCTTTGAAGCAAGTCAGAGCGTCTCATGTGAGAGAATGTGGCTATCAAAGCGCCATCGCTCTTGTGGAACTGAACACCTCATCCTGCAGCGTGACATACGTGTTAAACAAATGCGTGGCTCGGTGGAGAATGGCCTGGACAAATGATGGCTTTTAAATCTTTGTACTCTGCTCTTGGTATTGTGCCCTTGTCATTTACGCTATTGATTGCTGAAATGCTGGTTAAGGTTTTAGTGCTTTTAGGTTTGACATCAAAAACTAATAAAAAAGTGGATAGACAGGATATTGATGTGGGAACCATGTACTGGCAGGAGCCCAGTGTTCCTGATATCTGTGTAGAGAAACTATTGACCCCTCGCTAATAATAAAAAAAGAAAAACTGCAAATATTACAGTAGATGGAGACGGCCTAACGTTTCCCTTGGGACCAGAGAGAATAAACACATTTTTAGAGGAAAAAGCCTACAATTAGTTCAAGCTGGGAGTAGCCTGTGAGAACGCACTACACTGTAATCAGTCTGTCAAAAGTATGCATTAAATTCTACAAAGCTATACTATCATTATGGGAACATAACATCTTTGTAAATTATGCAATGGCTTTGCAGTAAAAATAATTCATAATCAGTTGTCCATTAAAATAGGTCAATGACATACAAGAGTGTGTATGATAAAGAAAAGCAAAAATCTAGTTTAAATAATGTCAAATTCTTAGAAATGTGCTTCTTGTATTCATGTTTGTTTTCATTTTTTTAATGTAATTTTTCCAGAAATGTTTCAATTTAATTATTTAATGACTTTAAATATGAATTATTCATAAATATCATTCCGTTTTTCAGAAGTTACACCACATACATGGCATTGATTTGGTGGATATGTTTTTTAAATACACAGTAAAGCAGCTTTGTTAAAATATTATTATTATTATTATTGTCTAAGAAATAATAGAAAAATATTGTGCTAAACTAATTAATATTTTCTCTCACACACATTCTTTTATTACCACTTTCTCTTTCTTTTATTATATCATGACAGTTTCATCCTGACATTTCTGACTTTATAGTCTGCAATAAATAATGTAGAAATAACTATATTATTATGCTTATATAAATAGATATAGATATTATAGATTACATAGATTTCATTGAACAAGTCTGAAATCAAACAACAGCTTCACAGTAATTTGAACATGCAACATTGGGCAATGTGTGAAATTTAAATACTTTTTGTATGAATTTTATGGATAGATTAAAAATATTTTAAATAGATAGGTTTAAATAAATAAATAAAAGCCCTGCTATCATCTACATTTTGAAATCCATATATTTAATTTAAACTTATTTTGATGAAACTGAATCAGTGAAGCAATGACTGTAGAACCAAGTTAATGTTGAATCATTTAGCAAACATGGCTGTCTGCTGCTTAAGAAATAGCTTTAAGAATGAAAAACAAATCATGTGCCATTTCATTTTACACCTCATTTAACAGGCTAAGCAGATAACCCATTATTGCCTTGTGGCAGAAGGCGGTTTCAGAAGAGAATGCCTCTCTAATGCCGCTGGAATTAGCGCAGCTAAGTGCTTCACACTCCAAAGGTCAGGGGTAGCAGTGATGGAATATTAGCTTGTGTTGCACAAATGAAATCAATTACCTATGCGCTCTTAAGGAGAGAACAGGTTTGAAAATGAGAGGAAAGTGGAAACGTGTTTAACTGGTACTGTGTTGTCAGCAGATGTCACTTCATTCTGTCCGAAGGGATTGCTTGAAAGCATCACATTTAAGTACTGCTTATAACTTATAGTGCTTAGATTTAACATGAACTGCAATGCATGAGAGTTTGAAAAATACTGTTTCAGTATATGAAATCTGCCTTAGCATTATATGAGATATTCGACATGACGACTTTCGATTTTTCAGCTTGATATGAACCAAATAAGCAAATGACATGATACTGCACTTGTAAAAAGTACACTTTCACATACTTTTAAAAATCAAAATAAGGCTACTTAAAGCATGGCAAAAATTATCAAAACATGATTTACAATGTACTTTTTTTTTAAGTATACTTAAGTGTGTTAACAATACCATGCAATTATATTTAAGTACACTAAATTGGCCTTTTATTAATAATTTATTTTATTAATATTTTGGTGTTGTTAAATACTATTGTAGTTTTTTATTAATACTTAATACTTTATTTTTTCTGTTTCATTATAATTTTTTTCAGTTTTAGCAATAGTTTTATTTTATTTTATTTTTTTTTTTTTTTGTAATATGTCTATATAATTTTTCATTTTTATGCCATTTTATAGTTTTCAGCATTTTTTTTTTTTTAAGTTACACTAAATAAAACTGTATAAGTTGTGTGTGTGTGTGTGTGTGTGTGTGTGTTTTATTTGATCTAAGATAAGTATTGTATGGTTTCAGTTTTGTTTTGTTTATACGCAAGTGCACATTCAATAGATTTAGTTGCTTTTTTTGTTTGTTTTTGTTTGTTTTTGTTTTTTTGATTTTTTTCAATTAAATTTTTAAAGATTTCTTTCTTCTTCTATTAGAAAAATGACTTGCATGCCAAACCAGGAACCATCACCACCATGCCCTTGACCAAGGAATTCAAAGACTATCTTTGTCAAATAGTCAAATAGGTTTGGATTAACTATGCCAAATAGCTGCATACAGTATGTTTCCTCTGCCGCCTTTAATGACATTACCTTTTGTCTTTCTAATAAATTATCTTATTAATACAGATACTGGGGTTTTGTTACAAGTCTCATCCAGATGCAGCTGTTAACTAGAGGACAAGATTATCAGTGAATAACAATTTACATTTCAGTCTGTCAAACAAAGATATCAATTGAATTCAAATGTTTTAGAGTGTAGTGCATGAGTCATATGAAAGTTTTATGGCACTTTTATAGTTCTTTTGCATCCTTTTGAACCTTGTGACTTCATTGAAAAGACCATGGAAAACAGTCTTCAAATATTCTCCTTTTGTGATTTTAAAACAACACAAGGGTGAGCAAACAATGACAGAATTTTAATTTCTGAAAGCACTAATCCTTTAATAATCCAGTTTGGACACATTATAGAACATTACAGGCCTTTTTAACAAGACTGTTTCGCTTTGGATAAATTCCTTTAAAATCCATCCAGTTTTTCTTCCCAGAATCCCTAAATCTGGTGGAAAGCTTCAACAAAACAGTCCATTTGGATATTTGGCTTCACATAATGGATTTGACAAAAGTCCTAATAAAATAAAAAATGCATTATCCCACGTCGGAAAAAAATTACAGCTTTGACCTTGACGTGATAGGTAAAAACATATGAGATGGGGCTTTCAGCTCTGTGAGAGCCACTTAAGATCACGAGACCCTGGGGCTCAGGCATCAGATAATGATAGCGGCTGACATTTAGTCATGAGAGTAACACCAACAGCGGTCAATACTCACGCATCCAGCCATGGATTATAAGTCACATTTTTAACGTCCAATTACGTCCCCAGCAGAATGGTGTGAATGGATTAGCAGCTTGGGAACACAATGGAACTTGACAGCAGCCTCCAGAACATATATTTAATTCTCCCCACTGTCAGTCTCACAGACACGGGAACTGAGATCTTCACAGCCGAAGAACAAAGCCATTATGTAAAGAGAAACCATTTGGCAGCAAAGAGACATTTTACCAGACTGCGTTGGTGAAATTACAATCCCTGATGAAAATATGCCACAGTTCATTCCAAATTTTTTATATTAACTCTAGGAATGGTTCACTCCACAAAAAAAAAAAAAAAAAAATGGAACACAAACTTTGATTCTATCAAAGAATATCCTGAAGAATATTCCATTTATATGAATAAGAGGCTATCACACTCGAAAATTACAAAAACACCATTAAAATTGCATAATTCACATGCCCTGTGCATCATATTTAATGACTTCTGAATCCATACGATCATAATTTGTTGTTTTGGACTTATTAGTTAATTATTCCTGGCGTATTAATGAGAAGTCCAAAGGTCCAACGTGAATGAATCATTCTTTGGAGTCAGCTCTTTTAAATTAATCAGTTTATCCAGTACACAAAAGTGATTTAAATGATTTGTTCACAAACAAAACAGGAGTGTTTTTTCCCCACTGAAGATGGATTATCTGTAAATAACAGCTTAAATTTCTGTCTGTTCATTAAATAAAGGTAACATTGAAGACTTGAAATTTAGAGCATGAGTCATGTAGAGTATTTTTAAAATACTTTTTATGTTTTTTCCGCTGATAAAAAAGAAATTGATCTTGATTTTCCTTTAGGCAAAACTTTGCTTAACATACTTCATATGCTTTTATACTCCAAAAAGGCACATTATCAGGGACATTAGACATTTAAGAATGGTAAGCACCATTTTAGCTCCACAGTAAAGTCACTTAAAACCATAAAAATCAACATCAAATCTGAGGGATAAAATTTCATGGGCCGATAGTTTTATCAAATTTCATCATTATTCCAATCACAATGGCTTATGCACACAATCACTCTTCTAAATTACCGTCCAATGTGATAAGGATATCAGATGAGACTCTCTCAGCCACAATGGGTACATCTTGTAGCCTCAGCTACGAAATGTATTTCCTGCAGTTTTCCAGGCAATTTTCACTTGAGACCTCCCATTTCCCTCCTCTACATATAAGTAAAGGGAGATTTGCCCATTTATCACGCAAGGAACTGGATCTGTTTGTGTTGCACATCATCATGCTGTATAAATGAGTTATAGGCCCATTTAGCCCCTCATCACGGACAGATTGTGCCAAGATGGCCAGAGTTATGAACTTGATGAATGACAGAAAAATCTCAGCAAATTACCCAACCCATCCCCCTCTGACAATCTTCTGTTGTCTGTAAACACAAGTGTTGGCAGTTCATTCAATTCATTCGTTATTCATGTACGACATCAAAGACATCTGAAGGAGGATTACGTTAGGGATGGATGAGTTTTTATCCATGCATTTTGTTGAAAAAAGTCACAGGATATTTGACAGTCAAGAAAGGTTAGGTATAGATGAAACGGTAACGCTTTAGAATACAACCCGCAAAGAACTACGAAAGTACGCTGAGTGTTGGGTTTTAAAATTAAAACCACACACAATATGACAACAGTAACATAAAATAAAAGATAATTTATTTTAAGATACGGCAACAGACAATAAAAGATAAAAATTACACCAGTTCAGAAAAAAGCAAAGCAACTCCACACTTATACAGCTTATACAGTTAAACCAAATTCTTTTGAAAAGCTTAAGAACAAATTTAAAATATTTAGTTCAATTTGTTCATGTTTTTCGCCCACTGGTGAAGTTAAACTATTATGGCCAAAGCATCACGTCAATTTACCGTCTTTGATTTTACCGTTTTGATCCACGTCCTCAAGCACCATTTTGACTAGTTCACAGTTCCCGGTTTCAATCACCGCTCAATGTTGTGAGAACATACTCGGACAAAACCCTCCAATTTTAAAAGAACACATTCCAGTCAGTTTCAAAAATCTCTCTCCTCTTTGCTTCGATTAGTTTTCTTGTATTTTCGACACATTCCTGTCATGAGCGCCTCAAACACTGATAGACTCGTCTCAAGCACCATTCCAGCTGTTTCCAGTTCCCGCTCACCACATTCACTGGTCCAGTTTTAAACGAACACACTCCATACAGTTTCAAAGTTGTCTCTCGTCTGAGCTTCGATTAGTTTTCTCTTAATTTCCACACGTTTCCATCTAAAAAACAGCCTTTAAGCACCGCAGACACAGATTTCGTCGCACACAGAACCGTTTGCATTTGAACCTCCCCATTCCTAACCAGGGTTGCCAAGTTTGCACAACAAAACCTGCCCAATTGCTACCAGATATTATCTTACTATAGGGAGTTGAGGGGGTCTGTATTACTTACTATTGGAGAAAGCGTAACAGCTAACTTGGATCACGTGTCCCTTAATAACCAATCACATTACAGCCTTGATGTCATTGAATTTTGGTCAGAGTTGTGCGACACTCAATCGCCGTTTACGGATCCCATAGGAATGAATGAGAAGTGCAGTAAGATAAATCCCACCTGTCGCAAAAGTCAGTGACTTCTCTTATAAAACAGCACTTTTTACATGGTAAACTCTAAAATAGTTCAATCCAAAAGTATTGTTTAGTGTAAAACATGTTGAAAATTAGCAGATAGGCTGTCGATTCATTAGATGATAAGCCGTTTCCTCTAAAAAGCTGTTTATTCAGCGTAGTGAAGCCTCTCCTCCATTGACATCCATTCAAAAAAAAAAAAAAAACGGCCTCTGGTCTCCTTTCCCACATACTGCCAGACCAGAAGCGTTAGCTTTAGCCGTTACACTTTTTCGGCTAATGGTTGCAGGCTTGCCTTCTAGTGGCTTTGCTTCTACTCAAAACTAGCCCAATCGCATTTCGAGGGAGTTCCCCGGTAAAAATTCCCCGGGAAAACCGCGGACTTGGCAACACTACATGTTTTATCTCAGTAACCCTCCCTGTTATTGGACACTTTTGCTTGTGGAATATATTAATCATGTCTGGGTACAAAGGCATTCATACAGTGGCATCAATAGTGGAAAACTGATGCTGCATCCACATCAATAGGTGCCGCTGACTACAGTAAATGATTGCTGGACAATTCACATGACGCATTATTACAGTAAACTGTATATCAAGTTGTACTCGACATTATTTTGAAGGCAACAATGCCATTGCTCACTAGCTATGTTTCCATCCAAAGTTGCGAATTTATCTTATGTGCAAAATTGAAAAATTGCAAAAAAAAACATTTGCAAATAAAGCATAGTTTCCATCCAACGAGTCAAAGACAACAAAATTGTCACTTCCTGATAAACGGGGACTAAATATCACTAAGAAAAGTAGGAGAAACCACTGACTGAATATATTAATTTTCAAATATAACTCCACTGGTTAGTCAAGTTATGCCATCCCATCGTGCATAGTCGTAAAGTAATATGGTAAATGTGTTTCCATCTCTCATTATTCACATTAACTTTTTTTCGCACAACTCAAAAACCACCTCAAATGAACATAAAAACTTTTTTTTTTAAGGGATTTTTTATTTTTATTTTTTTGTCTCAAAATTTGGTGTTTCAAAATGTGCATAAAAACAGGGTGATGGAAACATAGCTACTGTTGAGATTTGTGTTTCCCAACCCTGTTGGAGGCATTTCGACAGTACACATTTTCAAACTCTTCATAATTAAACACACCTGAACTCATCAGCTCATTAGTAGAGACTCCAAGACCTGAAGTGAATGGGTCAGATATGGGAGACATTCAAAATGTGTACTTTTGGTGTGTCTCCAGGTAGAGGGATTGAAAACACAGCCTTGTGACAATTAAATCGTAAAAAGGCTTATAATAACAATGAACAAATAACGTGAAAATAAAATGTCTCGTTGGGTGATTCCCTGGCTCATGTTCAAGTTATAACCAGCTTTCCCCTAGACCAGGGGTGCCCAGTCTTGCTCTTGGAAGGCCACTTTAATGCAGAGTTTAGCTCCATCACACCTGCTTGTACATTTCTAGTGATTCTGAAGACCTTGGTTAGCTGATTCAGGTGTTTAATTAGAGTTAGAGTCAAACTCTGCTGGAAGGCCATCCTGCAGTGGGATTGGAAACCCCTGCCCTATACAGGTGTTGAGTCCCAATTTGACTACTAATTATCCTTAATATCCCAAAATATCCCAAATGAAAATATTTATTTCACCAGTATGTCCCTCTCTCCTGTTACACACTCAAATGTATGTGCTTTTCTATTCTATACAAACATTTAGGACATATTATTAGTAGGTGAACCACATGGGTGTCCAGTTCTGCTCCTGGACCATCACTAGCTGCGTCCGAAAGTTTAGTCTGCTGACTTGTTGCCTCGCTGCCTTATTAGGGAATGACTTTCGGACAAGCTTCTGAGGCAGCGTAATGGTTTAATGATCTACAACAAAATAGAACAAGCTCTGGTGAAAACGAAACAAATATTTAATTACTATAATACTGATTCTTTGCCAGAAATAACATCAAACGTGCAAAAAGCTGGCCAGACACATACATTTACAAACAATCTGACCACCAAACACAACTTTCAGATGAAATACATGCTGCCTTCATCTATGCTGCCTTCAAAAATCGATCAGATGAAGGCATCTCAGCAGACAGAAAGTGAAGCTAATGCTGTGTACACAAGAAAAGATTTTTAAAATCTTATAAGATCTTCAAAATGTGAGCGACCACAAACATAAGGACAAAAAATCCTAGATTTAACCGTTTTGCTCCTATAGTGTGTGGTGTCCTCGTGGTTCCCCCCACACATCAGGATATGAATGTTGAATATGTTGAATATTCACGATTCGCGATCGGGGCGCCTCCGACATTCTTCTGAGCAGATTCAGTCACTCTTAACACACCTCACACCACAGGAAAATCTGATAAGATAATCTTTAGGACCACCAAGATAATCGGGACATTACCTAGGATTGTCGGAAGGGGAGAAATCGGCCCAAAATCAGCCCAATTATCTTGTGGTGTGTACCCAGCATTACATGCATCCTCCAAAAGCAGCATTTTTCAGTTTTTGGATGCGGCCACTGTTTTGCAGAGTGTAGCCTCATCAGTTAAACACACCTGAACCAGCTAATCAAGGTCTTCAGGATGACTAGAAACTTTCAGACAAGTGTGTTGAGGCAGGTTGGAAACTCTCCAGGATGTTGTCTCTCCAGGATCAGGATTGGACATCTTTGCCTTAGACAATAATCAGGTAAAACGGAGCAGTGGTTCCCAACTCTGTTCCTGGAGCCCCCAAACTCTGCACATTTTGAATGTGTCCTTTGTGTGAAACATCGATTTCAGGTTTTAGAGTCTCTACTAATGAGATGATGAGTCAGGTGTGTTTGATTAGGGAGACAAAATGTGCAGTGTTGTGGGGGCTCTAGGAACGAGGTTGGGAACCACGGACAGCAGACACTTTTTCCATGGAAAAAAAAAAAAAAAAAAAACTATAACAAAAAAATATAACATCGTCTCCTTCAGGGTTTCAGACAAGATCTCAACAACGTCTCAAACTGTGCTCAAATTCCAAAGTCTGTAATCAAAGTTCAGATATTTAAACTCGTTAACTCATCTTGCATCAGATTCTACCAATACTAAATACCCTGCGCTATGGTATGAACATTTCTATTATGACAACTCCTCAGAAGATTTTAGCATGGTAATGGATATGACAATGTTAATGTATTTGGTCTCGGCGGAATAGATCTGCTACACTGCAGCTGATGGTTATTGCTGTTAAATTGCAGGAACTTGCTACTGCAAATACATATGCCAGTACGGTGTTGTAAGTATTTAAGACATACTGCTGCTGCACAAGTAGCATGTTTAATAACCAATAGCAGATCTATACAGGTGGAGCTGGGGAGGTGGAGGGTTTCAGAGGAATTCTGAAAGCGCGCTGTGAAATGCTCTAGTGGATGCTAACAAGCCATTTAAATCTAAAGCAGTAAGCTCATTGGCTGCGTATGCAACATGAACCAATCAGCTTGTGCTAAGTAGTTTAATGCTGTGAATATCATCAGTTTGCGTTAACAATCCATCAGCCTTCAGCATCTAGAGTTTCACGAACTGGGCATTAATTTTAGAACACTATAATCTTATTGTGTGAACATGGCTGATTTGTGTCTATTTCAATTCAGAAACATCAGAGACAGTTGCTACTCAAATTAAACCTAACCATTAAGTCTTCTGAGCTATCAAGGAGATACATCAAAGCTATAACATTTAACTCTGAGTTGTTCTCATTTAGATGAGCTCTGGACACTCTCTTTTCTTCCTTTCTCTTTCCTCAACATTTAAATTTGCTCCTGCACATCACCTCTCTTCACAGTGACATTTGTTGCTACTATAACTCTGTACTCTCCAGCTGGGCTCCTCGGAGTTGGAACTGACCCCATCCAAGTCATGAGGCGGAACCAGACATGGGGCGGAAATGCCAGCTTGCAGGGGTGAGTCGCGTCAATCAATGGTCCCCCGTTTAATTAAGAGAAAAGCTGCTCCCCGTGCCTCCATATTCCCCACCTCATCTACAAAGACAACAGTACGGTCAACCTTCTAACCAACAGAAAATCAAAGGGTGCATTTGTCAATTCCTTGCACCTCCCATTGACGTTAGAACCGATGCCACTCTTTCACCGGCTGTGGTAAATATCATACTGTTCCAAAACCTCTTTCTGAAAGCTGCTTTTTTTTCCCCTGGCAGCCTGTGGTGGACAGATGCCAAGGAAAGTAAAGGCAAGTGGTTTTTCTCAAGGCAGAGGTTTAGACCAACCGAAGGAGGGGAAATCCACAAGTTGCCACAGCTGACCACTCACGCCCACTCGTCTGCATTCCTGTCCTGAACCTCAGACCTCAAAGTGACCAGCAACATAAACAGAAAAACATACAGACACACATGCATGACACTCCTACATTTAAAAAACAGCACATCTCCACCACCCCAGGTAAAATGTACATAGACAGGGTCCAAAATGAACACTCGCCAAGCGCCAATGACATGAAAAATTTGATTTGGCAGTTGGATAGAAACTACTGCATGATACATTCTTTAAATCTAATTTTACGAATGATAGCATGGTTTTGATAATGTATGTGACATCTAATGTTTTGTATTTTGCATTTTTAATACAGTTGCCGACATTGACAGGAGTGGCAAAAAGTCAACTGGGCATCCTGATATAATGTACACACAGCAAACATGCTTCCTGTCAAACTGTGATCCAAGGGGTCAGCGGGGGTGATTGAATGTGAACAGAGCCCCTTGACATCTGTCAGTGTTCAGATACTCAAATTCAGCACTTTTAACTTTGACCCTCACAGTAGTGTTTAAACGCACAGCACTGCAACATTCACAAGTGCTGAGCATGCACAAAATCCTGACAAATTAATTAGTATCATGCAGTAATAATTCCACATGGAGTCTCTCGTCTCCATCACCTGACTGCTTACAGAGACACAGTTCAGTTTCCTTCAAATATTTATTGCATTGGTACTGTGAAACTGAGTGTTGTTTTATCTGTGAATGAGTTTGGCTTAAAGCAGAACAGGAGAACATCACTCTTCCACACCTGAAAGGCCTGTAGATTATGCTCTTTGTACTCTGTGAGGATCCGAGTATGTGCTTTTATTGTTGTAGTGCATCATTACTCTAAAAACACAGCTTCCAATATGTATTAACCTAATGCCATTGGAAAACATCCCACGAGACAACTGAAAACCTTTAGTGGAGAATATTTTACAGTTCCTATATGATGTGAGCAGGGATGTTTTTAACAATGGCATAACTGGAGAACCATTTTCCCATGACACCTAGTTCCAGTAACACCATAGGAAAAAATGGCATAAGTTGTATGATGTCATTGGAAACCCAGAAGAAGTTCCTATTTTATTGGAGAACCATAATAAATTCTTATTATGCCTTCAAAGCTCTTCGTATGATGGAGAGTTCCTGTGATGTCATTATCTTTTTAAATGTTCTATAACACCATAGGAGAATGTTATTATCTTGTGTTATTGGAGAAGTTTTAGAACTTTAAAGCCCTGTTTACACTAGTGCATTTTCATTTTAAAATGGCGTTTTAAAATGAAAACGTTCCTCGTCTTTACTGGTGTTTTCAACGCGTTTCAGAAAGAATTCCGTCCACACTACACTACCGAAAATGCATGTCACATGACGATACATGCAGGTACAACATTGAGCATGACGTTATTGTTTACATGGTTGTCAAGGATAAGCAGAGAGAATGTGGGCAGCCACATAGATATGGGCTGCGTCCGAAAGCCTAGGCAGCTGACTTGCTGCCTCGCTGCCTAATGAGGCAATGACTTTTCAAGCACCTTATGAAACTGATTTCGAACAGGCTTCTGAGGCAGCGTAACGGTTTAATGATCTACAACAAAATAGAATGAGTTTTAGTGATAACTAAACGAATATTTATGTACTATAATACTGATTTCTTGCTTGAAATAACATCAAAAGTGCAAAAACTTAGTCAGAAATATATATTTATACACAAATTGACCACCAAACACAACTTTCAGATGCCATCTTTATTTTTTAGCTCAACCGTCACGGAATGGAACGCACAGAATTGTGGGATATCAAAGCGAAGGAAACATCTATGCTGCCTTCAAAATTCGATCAGAAGAAGGTACCTCCGGAGACAGGAAGTAAAGCAGAATTTGGATTCAGACGTATCTTGATGCCTTCCTACCTTGGAATGCTACCTCCGAAGGCAGCATTTTAGAGCTTTCAGACGCAGCCATGTATAGATGCCATATTCGACCACTTCTGATACGTTGACGCGTCTGCCATTTTGGAATGGTCAGCTTGACGTCATTCACCATAATAATCAATGAATACTGAAAAATATACATGCGTATAACTTGCTGTGGTAGACGCACACAGTCAGCTTGCAATCGAGGGTTCGCAGACCGTTCCAAAAATGGCGAATGGCTTACGGATCACGACCCATAGAAACAGTCGCTAATGAGGCATCTATGTATATATATCTATGGGCAGCCACGCCATTGTTTTCAAAAGTCTCTGTTTTGGTCCGTTTACAATGAAACACAACCCCAGAGTTTTCAAACTATAATGGGGTCTACAGCATTTTTGAAAGTCTCCATTTTCATGAGTCAAAAACGCCAGAGTGTAAATAACAAGCGTAACGGTCGCAAAAGTTATGCGTTTTAAAACAAAAACGCACTAGTGTAAATGTAGCCTAAAGTTTTTATGACACCAAAAAGTAATATTTGAAACATCCAGAAGAACCTTTTTTTTAAGTTCCCATGATTGCATTAGAAAATAATTTTAATTTCTTATGTTGCCATAAGTTCTTTTGACACTTTAGGTGTCACTTCCACTTTTTAATGGTTGACTCTGTAAATAAAACCAGTACAATGATCTGATAAATCTATAATTTAACTTCAAAGCCTTTTTTTTAACCACAAAGAAATACATAGGTTAGTCAACTTAAGAAAGCTTTACAATAAATCTGAAAGAGGGTCTCTCTGCTGAACCTCGGGTGTTGCACAGAACATTAAGAGATTTGTATTTTAGCGTTAATTCATCACAGCCTAAAATGTTCCGTGGAGTTTTCTTAATAATCAGATGTGCATAATGAATGCACAAGGTTAGCAAAATGTGCCACAGTAAGAGAATGGATTTATTACTTAGCAGAGCTGCTTAGCCAATCTAGCGAACTCCATGTAGTACAAATCAAATTGGCTAAAATAGAAAAACGTAAAATTTATTTTCCTTGCTAAGAAAGAGAGAGTGCCATGCTACAGCAGATCTGGAGTAAATTAATTGCAGTTGGGCTTAGCTTTCCTCCCTTATTTCTCCATGCAAATATTCTCCTTTAAAACCCTCTGCTTTTGACTCTATCAGTACGACGACGAGGCAGGAAAGGTCCTTGCTTTTGTCATTTACACTTTATAAGACCTGTCATTATCAGTTTATAGGTACATTAGAAGCAAGCCATTTAAATGCATTTCCTTATAAGATATATGGGTAGAACAATCAGCACTGTGCAGTGCCACTTCCTAGCACAAACCCAAAGGGAGGCTATTTTTGGCTTCTCAACAATTTCAGCCCCAGCATGTAGGATCACTGTGAGCTTGAGTTTTCTCCCCAGGGCTTCAACAGAAGCACGCACACCAAACAAGAAAAGCCTTGGGGATACGGAAACAACTTTTAAAGACAAAGCTGTAGAATCAGCCTCAATAGCAGGCTAATAGCAAAGAAAAGAGATGTTGGAGCCGTTTGTGTATGTAATGCAAATGGGTATTACACAGAACTGAGAAATTCATTAACCTTGTGTTTACAGAGTTTATTTTAAAGCCAGCCAGAACTTACTTTTGAAAATAAATAAATAAATAAATAAAAATATTTCTCTTCATCAAATGACTCCTGTAAATGATACACAAGGTCAGGCATGCAGAACCAATACTGAATCTAGCCAAAAACTTCTGATCTCAGTGTCAAATTATTAAGTTAGATGTTCAGTGGGTGACACATTAACGGTGACAGCACCTCTACCAGATAGTCAGCCCTCCAGCAAGTAGAGAAAGGGAGAAAAAATAAAGATGCACCTTGTCACAGAGACACCAAGAACTTTAGCAGAAAAAGTTAAACTTCATATGCTGTCACAGCCCCCATGACAAGTTATATTAGTTTGCCAAGGACCAACAGCAGTCCTAACAGGTGTTAGTAACTTCATGATTCTAATAACGAGTACAGAACCACTCATGCTATTCCTCATAAAACATGTACTCATTTTCACAACAACCCAAAAAAGTGGCCCCAAAAATTATTTGAACCCTTGCGCTACACTTTGGTTGCATAATTCAAATAAATACCAAACCAAGTGGCATTTTGACTCAAATGCTGCTAGACCTTCTCTTTTCTAAGCCATTTTTGCCAAAGGAAGTAGTGCACATCAAACTACTCTACTTGGAGATAATGTTTAATGCAATAGATATTTAAAATGTACTACATTTCAACTTTATCATTACATACTTGTATTTACAAATATATTGAAATACTTGGCGTATGAATTTCAGTAAAAATTACATTAAAGTGTATTTTAGTTTATCATAAATCCTTTAACCATATTTCAAAAACAATACAATAATGAAATTGTATATAAAGATGTTCTTAAGTCCTACTTAAGTTGGCCAAAAAAATTATTTTCCAAATTGTAAGTAAAACTAATATTATTGGAGTTCATTTTACAAGAAACTTTTCAATCTTTTTATCTCACAATTTCATATTTAATTCAATGCATTACTTGCCATTTCCTTGTAATTTGTGACATTTACTAGCAATTTCTAAGAGAGAAGTTTCTTCTGTGTACTCCAAATTTCAGTTTTTTGTATTTAATGTAAATTTTAACTATAATACATTTCTCACTTAATACAGTTCACACTTAAGTATATTCTTTAAAAGAATAAAATTTACATAAAAAGTACTGTTTTGCTCAAGTGTACTTGTTTTTCACAAGAGAAAGCCTGTCAATCAAAGTTCTGGCAGTCAGATCTTTATTTTATCAGAGAAACAGATTCACTTCTCTTTCATCAGTGTTGTCAGAGAGATTCAGCAAGTATTTGAGTGATACCAATGGAGAAAAATTATAAATAGTCAATATCATTATTGTGTAGAAGAGGTATATTGCATATAAGAGGTCACAGCAGTACTAATCCACCTTACTGATTATAAAATCCTCCCTATCTTGCAGCTCTATAATCATGTAGATATTCTACAGCTGTGGCACAATGTGATCCTTTGACTTAGGGGTGTATTCAGAAACATCTGCTCAGTTTTTTCCCACTTTCAAACCTCCAGAGTGCATTAGCCAGCAGCTTCTGCAGTGCTTATCTTCAGTTTCTCATGAACGATAAGATTTTCAGCAAGCTGAGCAATATTGAATATCACTTTTCCCCGTTATCAGCGTCATTGTGTGTTTGTGTATGGAGGAGGAATCTGTATGGCATAAAGCCTTTAAGGATTTCACACACACTACATTTTGAGAGTATTGAGTAGAAAAGCGACCCGCTGGCCCAACATTTCCCATCCACTTCCAAACAAGTGGAAATCAGCAAGCTGTGATGTGGATGTAATACTAGATTAATACTTGTTAACTGGTTATTATACGCTGTATACCGCTCACTGATCTTTGAAAAATGGTAGTAAAACAGCAGACATTAATCCTCAATAAATATCACATTACATATATGACGTCAGATTGTCATCTTGGAAATTATAATAATTATTTTGTATTTATAATTCAATTTTGTGAAGAAAGCTTTTTTTTTTTTTTGATGAAATAGTTTCTTTTATGACAGCTTTAAATGCAGAATTAATTTTGATAGGTAAATTGTAAAAGGCATCGCACAATGCATCTGGCCAGCTTCATTTGGATTCATATTTCAGATGTATTTAATTTCTTCAGAAGAGAAATGAAGCAAGATTTTCATCAGAATATTACAGACAAACCGTGTAATGCTCTGTTCCTAATTTGAATTACTTTATTTGTAAATGAAATGTAATGTTAGAAACTATAGAAATGAGTCAAACAATATAATCACAGCATAATAATGCATTAAGTCCGACTCTATGGCAACCATTCTAGAGATATTTTTGCACTAAATTCAACACTTACAGATATGGCGGTTAGAGGGGAAACACAGTTTAGCTTATAATCATCCAAGGCTGCTTACAAACATTGAAAATTCCTTAACAAATATACACTGCCATTCAAAAGTGCGGGTCCCGTATGATTTTTAATTAATAATAATAATAATAATAATAATAATAATTAACTAACACTGAAGACTGGAGTAATAATGCTGAATATTCAGCTTTGCATCACAGGAATAAATTACATTTTAAAATATATTTAAATAGATAACAGTTCATTTAAATTGCAATAATATTTCACAATATTACTGTTTTTACTTTATTGCTGGTCAAATAAATGTAGCCTTGGTGAGCATACAGTAAGTCACTTTTGAACAGTAATGTGGTGCAAATTTTGTCAACAATTCTTAAGATGAATACTTATGTGAGAATAATTAATAAGGAATAATAAGAATTATGTGAATATACTTTGTTCTCTCTGCTGTTTGCTACCTGTTTGTTATCTGGGGCGGAAAAGGTGTCTGTTATACAGTAAGCTCTGCTGAACCAGTGTAGACCAGCCTAAAGGGTTCCCCCCCTCGGGTTACTTGACTGTAACCCTGTTCCCTGAAAAAGCAGGAACGAGAACATTCTTTGATCGACCGGTTGTGAAGTACGTGTGTCAAACAAGCCAAGAATTGGCTTAAATAACCTCGGTGGGTGACGTCATTGATCACGTACACCTGCAGGTTATAAATAGATGTGAGACGTACACATCTTCAGGTTAAACCTTTGTCTGAAGAGACGTCCAGGCACGCCTACAGTGCGGCATTGAGGCGCAGCATCTCATTCTCGCTTTTTCAGGGAACAGGGTTACAGTCAAGTAACCCGAGACGTTCCCTATCAAAAGCTACTCTCGATGCTGCATTTCAGTAACGCTGATGGGAACGAGAATACCTACGCCGCCACACTGGAAGTGTCCGGACCCCCCAAGGTTGTGTAGTGTGTGCGCACAAACATTGTAGAGGTCTCAGACATGACTCTAGGATGTTGACTCAAGGACATGCGAGCCCGGAGTAGCATGGACATCCAAACTATCGAGTCTGATAAATGTGTGCGGAGAGGATCAGCCTGCCGCACCACACACTTGATGCAAGGGGACACCTCTTGCCAGAGTCTTAGCATAGGATGCAACCCACCTGGTTGAATGGGCCCTAACTCCTAGAGGTGAAGCTTGACCCCACACCTCGTAGACTAGGGCAATAGCTAGTTTGTCTAGTGGCAGCCATAGTGGCAGCCATAGCACATGCAAAGCTGCTCTGATTTAAGCCACTGGTTAATGCGGTGTAAATCTGAAGAGCATGTACTGGACACAGTAAATGAAGTCCTTCTTGCTCCAGTGTCATGAATGCCGGAGGTCAGAAAGCTTCAAGAATGACCAGAAAATAATAGGGTGAGGATGCAAAATAGCTTGACCAGCCCAGAGGCAAAGTCTAAGCAGGATGACGAGACTGACAGAGCCTGCAAATCCCCAATTCTCCTCAGAGAAATAATAGCCATGAGAAAAACCATCTTTAGAGTCAGAAACCTAACAGGCGCTGACTCTAGTGGTTCAAAATGGGGTCCCAACCAGACCCTTTGGGCACTAAGGCCAAGTCCGATGGGCGGCATCAACCGCTGAGCTCCATGAATGAAGCGGGCAACTAGAGGGTGCTTTCCCACAGAAACACCATCAATCAGAACACGGCAAGCCGAAATGGCAGCCACATAGACTGTAAAAGTACCAGCACGTGTGCCTGAGGACAATTTCTCTTGCAGAAACTCCAACACTGAAACAACCTGGCAGTGAACTGGGTCTGCATGGTGTGTCATACACCAACTTTCGAAAAAGCACCATCTGAGGGCATAACTTCTAGTGGAAGGAGTCCTAACAATCAGAATAGTCTGTAGTACATCTGCTGGAAACCCAGCATCTCTTGCGATCCCCCTCAGGGGCCAGAGATGAAAGATTCCAGAACTCAGGCCGGGGATGAAAAACTGTCCCCTGTGCCTGAGATAGAAGAACTCTCCTGACCGGAATCGCCCACAGCGAGCCGTCAAGGAGGGATATTAGATCTGAGAGCCACACTCTGGTCGTTCAACGTGGCGCTGTCAGTCAGAGGTGAGACCCTTGTTGACAAACCTTGGCCAGGACTCCTGGGAGCAGAGCAATCGGGAAGAATGTGAGAGAGAGGGGTGGTTCGCACGCCCCTCGTCTCTCAGCCAGCTCAACATGCGAGCCTCACAATTGCAACGAGGACGCAGAGGAAGAAAGTGAGCCTCAAGTGGAGCACTCCGATCGAAGTGATTACAGTGCTTGCACTCAGCGTCCTCAAGGGCAGCAACAGCATGCTCCAAAATTCGGACAGTGAATCTGCTCCCACATTCATATGCCCCAGAATGTAAATCGCCTTGATAGACTAGAACTTGTCCCACATACAAAGCATAACCTGCTGTGCTAGCCTGTTCCGGCGGCACGGATGCAGTCTACCCTGACGACCTATTTAAGTGACTACCACAGTCTTGTCCCCTGCACTAGGACATGGTAGCCCTGCTGGAGGATGCATTTCAGGGCCCAAAATACAGCCATCATTCTGAGGCAATTGATGTGCCAATCGAGAAGCCTACTGCTCTTGTGGCCAATCCAGCTTTAATCTGTTCACACTGCATAAGTCATCACCTCAGGTAACTCCTCATTCGTTACAATCGCGGGAGGAGCGCTCGTGAGGCGGCACTCTCAATTTCCATAACTACAGAATCAAAGCTGCAGCATTCGCTGCCCGATCGGAAGAAATGCCGGGGCACGCTTTGGAAGCGGGCATGAAAAACCCCCCGATCTGGTGAGAGCACGAGAGAAAGGGAAGGACCCGCCTCTCGAGCCTCAGCCAGATCAAAGTGCGATCTTAACGAGGGTGCAGCGGCTCGTTCTTTGTAAAAGACGAGCTGAACACAAAGCATGCGGATAGGAAGTGAATCGCAGTGCTCACAGTCGCCGCCCTTGAACACAAGAGCAGCATGCTCTTACCCCAAACACTCAAAACAAAACTCATGCGAGTCTCTTCAGAGATGAGCCATAATAAGGAGGCACGCATCTCTTGCAGATTGACTCGACAAACCTTAACTTTCACTTTCACTTTACAATGATACTGCTTTCAGCGTGACACACACACACACAATGCGTTCTCTGAAGACAAAGAAACCTGAAGATGTGTACGTCTCACATCTATTTATAACCTGGACGTGTACGTGATCAATGACGTCAACCACTGAGGTTATTTAAGCCAATTCTTGGCGTGTTTGACACATGTGCTTCACAACCGGTCGAACAAAGAATGTTCTCATCAGTGTTATTGAAACGCAGCATCGAGAGTAGCTTTTGATAGGGAACAATGACTACCATTAACTGTTATGTTACCAACATTCTTCAAAATCTCTTCTTTTGTGCTCAACAGAAGAAAAATTCACACAAGTTAGGAACAACATGAGGGTGAGTAAATGATGACAGAATTTTATTTTTGGGTGAAAAACAGTATGGCAACCCTTTTGAAATAGAAGTGCACTTATTAACAGTATTGAATGTGCATGTGTACTATATATATATATATACACAGTGGTGTGAAAAATTGTTTGCCCCCTTCCTGATTTTTTATTTTTTTGCACGTTTGTCACACTTTAATGTTTCAGATCATCAAACAAATTTAAATATTAATCAAAGATAACACAAGTAAACACAACATGCAGTTTTTAAATGAAGTTTTTTATTATGAAGGGAAAACAAAATCCAAACCCACATGGCCCTGTGTGAAAAAGTGCTTGCCCCCTAAACCTAATAACTGGTTGGGCCACCCTTAGCAGCAACAACTGCAATCAAGCGTTTGCGATAACTTACAATGAGTCTGTTACAGCGCTGTGTAGGAATTTTGGCCCACTCATCTTTGCAGAATTGTTATAATTCAGCCACATTGGAGGGTTTTCGAGCATGAACCGCCTTTTTAAGGTCATGCCGCAGCATCTCAATAGGATTCAGGTCAGGACTTTGACTAGGCCACTCCAAAGTCTTCATTTTGTTTTTCTTCAGCCATTCAGAGGTGGACTTGCTGGTGTGTTTTGGATCATTGTCCTGCTACAGAACCCAAATTTGCTTCAGCTTGAGGTCACGAACAGTTGGCCGAACATTGTCCTTCAGGATTTTTTGGTAGACAGCAGAATTCATGGTTCCATTTAATCACAGCAAGTCTTCCAGGTCCTGAAGCAGCAAAACAGCCCCAGACCATCACACTACCACCACCATATCTTACTGTTAGTATGATGTTCTTTTTCTGAAATGCTGTGTTACTTTTACGCCAGATGTAATGGGACACACACCTTCCAAAAAGTTCAACTTTTGTCTCGTCAGTCCACAGAGTATTTTCCCAAAAGTCTTGGGGATCATCAAGATGTCTTCTGGCAAAACTGAGACGAGCCTTTATGTTCGTTTTGCTCAGCAGCGGTTTTCATCTTAGAACTCTGCCATGCAGGCCATTTTTGCCCAGTCTCTTTCTTATGGTGGAGTCATGAACACTGACCTTAACTGAGGCAAGTGAGGCCTGCAGTTCTTTGGATGTTGTTATGGGGTCTTTTGTGACCTCTTGGATGAGTCGTCGCTGCACTCTTGGGGTAATTTTGGTCGGCCGGCCACTCCTGGGAAGGTTCTCCACTGTTCCATGTTTTCGCCATTTGTGGATAATGGCTCTCACTCTGGTTCGCTGGAGTCCCAAAGCTTTAGAAATGGCTTTATAACCTTTTCCAGACTGATAGATCTCAATTACTTTCTTTCTCATTTGTTCCTGAATTTCTTTGGATCTCAACATGAGGTGTAGCTTTTGAGGATCTTTTGGTCTACTTCACTTTGTCAGGCAGGTCCTATTTAAGTGATTTCTTGATTGCGAACAGGTGTGGCAGTAATCAGGCCTGGGTGTGGCTAGAGAAACTGAACTCAGGTGTGATAAACCACAGTTATGTTTGGGGGGCCAAACACTTTTTCACACAGGGCCGTGTGGGTTTGGATTTTGTTTTCCCTTCATAAAAAAAAAAAAAAAAAAAAAAACCTTAATTTAAAAATTGCATGTTTTGTTTACTTGTTTTATATTTGATTAATATTTAAATTTGTTTGATGATCTGAAACATTAAAGTGTGCAAACATGCAAAAAAATTAAAAATCAGGAAGGGGGCAAACAATTTTTCACACCACTATATATATATAGGCTACCTGCTGTCAATAACGAAAAAGGCTACTTAAGTGTACTTACAGAGTGCTTAGCACACTAAAACACATCATGCTAAAGTGTTCTTTTTTTTTTTTTTTTTTTTTTTTTACAAGGGAACAGAAGTGATGTGGTGTGAACTAATGGACATTGTTGAGAGGTTCAGACAGGAGAGGCAGTTGATGGTGGTGCAGCATGCGCACCTGTAGGCCTAGTCTCTGTAGTGGTGGGAAATATCTCTGCTTCACTAATCTTGTTTGTTCTTTCTTTTGAAACGCGAGTCATGCAGTGAATACTTTGATTCTTCTGCCTCTAGTATGACTCACAAGCAGCATGGACACATTCTTCACCAGCGTGGACTCTCACTCCACTGAATCCCAGCATGCACCTCTCACTGTGACTCATTCTAATTATCTACCTGTTTTTAAGTGCAAAACAAACACCTCTTTGGGACAGTTTTGCCATCTCCCCATGCTGGACCTCATTCGTCACCACCATTTTTTTCCATATCAAGAAGAACATTTAAAAAACTCATGTGATTAAAGTTTAGTTAAGCAATAATTTCAATAATTGCATTTCTTATATTTTATGTAGTAGAGTGCTTCCATATTTTTTATGTCTCAGGAGTAGGTCTGTTTTTTTGTTTTTTTACTTTTTTGTTTTTTTTGTTTTTTTTTTGTCATATGAAGGTCACATTAAAATTGTCTTGAAGACATTTTACAATGCCTTCATCATTTATATTTACTACTTTTCCACACTCAGATGTCTGGCTATTTTATTCCAGAAATTACAAACAATGTTATAACACGCAATGTTATTTAACACAATACTGTACATAATTTGAGATCACATAAGGAAATGCAGTATATGACTTTTTTTTTTCCATATGCCAATCAGTGATATTGCTATAGAGCGATGTATAATTTTCACATGCATGCATTCCATTTATACAGTTTATAAAAAAATTATAACATATATAAAATCTCCATAGTAAAATTTGTGTACGTTATTAATTATATAAATAAATTTTAATATATATATTATACAGTATATATATATATTTTATGTTAAAACTTAATAAAAAAACGTAATTTTTTTAAGCATGTTGCAAGGGCACGAAGAAAGAAAAATGTGTATATTTAGAAGGTTGAAGACAATTAAGGCCATTAACCATATTCACAGCGTGCTAATCTGAACCAATTAGCTTTTAATAAACCAGCCCAAAGACGTCCTTCTTAAATTATACTTGACCTTTTTGCAGTTTATTAGAACAGTTTAGGGTAAACATTAAAGGACCCTCAGTGTGGACACAAGACGTAATCTAAAGCCATTTACCATCAAATGCATCAGGATTAACAAAGACTTTCAATGTGTTTATCAGTCAGAATGTGTCTGATAATTGAATAATATGCCACCGAAAATCTAAATCAAGCATTTTGCCTCTGAAAATGCATAGGATTTGAAAACTTTCCAGCGTATCTTGATGTGAGCTTTGAAATGAGTGTTCGAGAAAGGAGGCACATGTCACTGTGCACTAACAGAATGCTGAATCAAACAGAACAAACCTCATTTTTCCCCATTTTTCATAAATATTGAAAGCCGAAATAGCTCGCCTCGACATTACCATATTTCAATATAAACCTTTTCAGCCTTCTTTTGCTACTTTGATGAATATGTCAAAGCTTCAGTTCTTTCCTCTAACTTTCGATTTGGCTCTTCACTTTTGGCTCGTTGAAGCTGTCACTCACATGTTTATCCAATGCCTCAACAGATTCCCTCTGACTGAACAAGAACAACAGCTGCTGGAGCATTTGAACACAGCAGAGAGTTGAAGCATATGAAGAAATATTAACCTGAATGAGCCTTTTACATTTTAACATACTTATTTCTGTGAGACACTCCCTAGAGTTAAACACGAAAACAAGAGGGGACGGACAAACGGCACATTTTGCATGTCAAAAGTACTATTGCTTGATTCATTTTGATTGGTTGTTTGATGTTGCCCATAGTAAACACTTACAGAGAAGTTGAACCAATCACTGTAACCACATTTGTACTTATTTACATGCATAATTATCTATTCTTACAAGTATATCTTCTAAATATCAAAATATTAGCCTCTGGGAAGAAACATTCACAATCCATTTTAACCATATCAAGGTTGTTTTTGTTGTCCACTTGTGATAAAAAGTGAAGGCTATCCCCAACAGCTTTAAAAGAAACACAAATGTGTCATTGTAAAGGGGTAATGTATAAGAGGCTGTGCTTGTATCAGGATCCTCTAAACCAGTTTGACCTTGTGGTTAATGAGTTACACTTGACTGCCAGTGTACTTTCACCCACAGGATGCCATATTGGGCAGAATCCAGCTCTAAAAGTGTCTTGTTGTCCTTTCTGACTGAAAGGCTCCAATTAGACTCTCCTCTGTACAGTCATTCTGTCGGTATGAATAAAAAATTAAATACCTTGAAATAAAAAAATGGAAGTGTTTTTATTCAAATCATTTTCTGACCATTTTTCATTTCTGATTTTTTTTGGCAGTTTTCTTAAGACAAGAAGTGATACAAGTCAGACTCAACACAGATATGTGTCAGTCCATGTGTGAGGCCATGGCTCTGAAAATATTTGAAAGAGTTTGGATGCATTCTCATTAGTCAAATTTAGTGGGCAATAAAGGTGATAGTGTACATAACATACATAATTAAACAATATTTTGCTTAGTGTGTTTTTATGCTGGTACCATGGCTGGTTTAGGCCTGTCACGGATAAACAAATATGACACTAAAGCCGCCAGTAGGTGGCGGTAAGTTCCTTATTGAGTGAATGAGTGATTCGTTGAATCAGTCATTCAAACGGTTCATTCAAAATGGAAATAAAGCAAATGGATTTTTTTTATAAATGGATTTTTGAATTATTGACTCAATGAATCATTTAGGAGTGAAACACTGCAGTGTTCTGCTCCGGCTTTGTTATGGAAAAAAAAACTCCCTCAGTATTAACTTGTTTTTTGAACTGTTGTAGAAAATTAATGTGAATATTACATTCGCTCACGTGCTAATATTCAGAAAAACAGCACTCTTGTCTTGTGTAATATTATTATCATCAGATGTTCAACTACACTGGGCTCAAATATGGTAAAAAGCTCCATGACTACTGATTATGGAGCTATTTTTTTCTTGAATCTATGGAAAGAAGCAGCAAACATATCGGAAAATACCAGGTATGGTTTACTTTTGAAACAAATATACCATACCTGGTATTTTCCAATGTGTTTGGATCTGTTTCAGCAATGGCACAAAGGTGTGTTACTGTTCAAGTCCCTGTGTTAAGGTCATATATATAAGCATCTGCTCTATCACAACACTGTATTATGACAGTATGATAGCATTTTTCCATAAGGAAAGTAAATAGTATATCCAGATTATTTTACCAAAGAAAGAAAGAAAGAAACATAATAAAAGTGGTCCGTAATATTCCAGTTTGTTCCTTGCACAAAACTGTACGTGCAAAAGTTGTTTGGACCATGTTTATGGTATTTTATTGTCATTTTGGCACTCTGTTCTGTGTTCAATACAGAAAACTTTGGATGTTTTATTTAAATTTGCATGGATGCTACTTGTGCTCCCATCAGAATTTTTAGAATAATATTCACTATTAAATTGAATATTGTAATTCTCTTTTTCTTCCTTTCTTTCTCTTTCTTTCTTTCTTTCTTTCTTTCTTTCTTTCTCCCTCCCTGTGGAATTGTTGCCATAATTTGAAAATCCTCATATCTCTTCTACATACACTTAATTGCATTTTAATCAAAATCAAATGAAAATGTATTATAATTTACATTTAACGAGTGCTTTTTTGAACCAAGTAGGACTTCAGTACACTTTATATGTAATTTCATAATTGTATTGCCTTTGAAATATGGTTAAAATATACTGCTAAATGTACCGACAAGGATTTGTGGTCAGCTAAAATATACTTTAATGTAATTTCTATTTAACATGATTTTAATGTATTTTAAAGAAAAATTGTAATTTGATGTTATTAAAAAGTGCAATTTTTTTAAAGTTTATTTAAGTGTGTTAAGTAATAGTCCTGAAATTGTACACTTAAGTGGTCTTTTATTTCATTAATAATATTATTATTGTATTATTTATTATTATGTTATTTGCAAGTAGAAGTAATGTGACTAAATATAATTTTAAGATTCAGCACATTTAAGTGCACTTCTCTTTTCACAAGATTATGTCTAACTGTATGCTTAAAATAACCTAGTCTGGGATTGCTAATGACTCACCACACACCACAACTAATTACAACATATTGCATATTACAGTTATGAGGAAGAATCTCTGGACCACTGAAGTTCCACTTTGTCATACAATGACAGGAATAGATAGCCAGTGATTGTCTACAGGGGCGTCAACAATGACAGCGAAATGCAGAAACAAAAGGACTGGAAGTCATTTATTTTCAATGACAGTTGGTCATTTGAGGCGACATGAGTGACAGTGACCTTTGCCAATCTGCAAAGTTGAACAGAGTTTTAATAAAAATTGTGCAGTGACACGATGGAGAATGACAACAGTGAACTTCACATGAGCCACCACCTGAAACGTCAGAGTATGAACACCTACTAGAAACAGAGCACAGAGAGACTTAGTGACCTGCATTGATTTAATCAATGTCACTGTGAACCGGCCTTACACGTCGCTTGTCACAGATGGTTAGGACAAAAACTTAAATGGAAGAGATAGGATTTATTGCTTGTCTCTTCATCCTGTCACACCTGATTAGGAGACAATGTAAAGCTGAACTGTCCGGTTATCTGCTCTGAACTTATTTATACATTAACCTTGAATTTAAAAACCTACAAGCTAAAAGGATGCCAGATATGTTTTACAACATAATTTGGTCAAAAGCATAAAATAATTCAAAATTTTCAATGTTTTTAGACTTTTATGCTTACCAAGGCTGCATTTATTTAATCAAAAATACCATAAAATCAGTAATATTGTGAAATGTTATTGCACTTTAAAACAACTATTGTCTTTTTTTTAAAACATATATTTAAAATGTAATTTATTCCTGTGACACAAAGCTGAATTTTCAGCATCATTATTCCAGTCTTCAGTGTCACATGATTCTTCAGAAATCATTCTAATATGCTGATTTGCTGCTCAAAAACATTTCTTAATATCATCAACGTTAAATATATTTTTGTGAAAACTTTGATACCCCACCATTCAATAGTTTGAGGTAAGTGAGATTTATTTAAAAAATGAAAGAAAGAAAAAAGCTTTTTGCATCCTTGCTGAAAAAGAAAAAAACTTTATTCAATAAGGATGCATCAAATTGATCAAAAGCTATAGTAAAGACAATTATAATGTTACAAAAGATTCCTATTTCCAAAAAAAGTAAATAATGATCAATAGTTTCATTTGATCTTTTTATTCATCAAATAAAAAATTCATCTTGAAAAAATGAACAGTTGAAATGTAATGAAAAAAAAAATATTCAGCAGGCAGTTTTTGAAACTGACAATAATAAGAACCATTATTAATAATAAAACACCAATAATAACTTATAATAAATCAGCATATTAAACTGATTTCTGAAGGATCATGTGACACGGACAACAGATGGAATGATGCTGAAAATACAGCTTTGCATCACAGGAATAAATTGCATTTTAAAATATTTTATATTAGAAAATAGTTATTTTAAAATGTAATAATATTTTACAAAATTACTGTTTTCACTGTATTTTTGATCAAATAAATGCAGCCATGGTGAGCAGAAGAGACGTCTTTCAAAAACATTAAAAAAAATAATAATAATAATTCCAAACTTTTGACCAGTAGTGTAGCTCTCAGTTACTTCCCCTTCCTTTTAGCTAATATGGGTATTGTCACTTCCTGTCACTTCCTGTGACCGCTCAGCCCTCTAATTCCACACAAACCATAAAGCAAACACCATCTTAACCTCTTCCTACTGAGAGAGTATCCGCTCCTGTCTAATTATGGGGCATTCGGGGCAGGAGGGAGAACCCAAGCCAAGCACAACATGCCAGTGACTGGCAACACATGAGACACAGAGTCCGCTGTTTTCAGTAGACCATCGCTCCTTTCCTTCCGCTCCAGTCATGCTCCGTCTGAGCAATAATGTTGAATGTGAGTCTGGAGGTGAGACCGTCCCACACCGACCCATATATAAACACAAATAGAAAAAAGTCAGGAAGCAGCCCACGGCAGCTGTGGCTGAGCCCAGCCGGTTTCACAACGTCCACTTCTTACATTTGTCTGACAGGAAGTCAGTGCTAAATGGTTGTATAATATCTGCCCACAGGATTGCCACATCATATGGTCCTGACTGCCTAGGTCCCTTTCTGCATTATCATGATACTTTAATCAGAGCAAATGTTGACTGATTGAAGTTCAAACTGAGACGGTTTGGGTCAATCTGTCCTTCAATCAAAAATGTCAGGTCATGACTCTTGAATGTCCATGCATTACTTTCCAGTGTGTGGTATGAGCTTAAAAGATCAGAAAATGTACTGTCCCATCTGTCTGAACTATGAGGAGGTCATGAAGGGGAGGTCATGGATCTGACGGGCTGTTTTAACCTTATAAAGCATTTTAACCCTGTATTAACCCTTAAAACCCTGTTGTGTACAATCTACTACATGCCTTCTGTTGTCTTTTAGCAAGTAGTATAATTGTAAAAATGCCCACCTTGAGGTCATTTTACACATTCTCTTTTTATAACATAAACGTAAAAATAACTTTCCATTGTTAGTATTATTTCAATATGGAAACTGACTGAAGCAACTTATATTTACTTGATTTTTCCATACATAATTTTTTTGAAAAAATATTTTAAAATGTGATTATTATATAGTGAGTGAGTGTGTGTGTATGTGTGTGTGTGTGTGTGTGTGTGTGTGTTAAAACTACAGAGCTTTTAATATAAAACTAAGCATTTAAATATCATATTGCTGATATTATTGGAAGATATGGAGTGACTGTTGATATCCATCTTACTTTCTGTCCATATGAATATCAGCATCTGCACCAAACTGCACATTTTTGCTCAGTTTCGGTCCATAAAAATGGGCTTCATATTCTCCTATCATACTATATGAGCCACGAAAGCCTGATGTATCAAATATATATATGCAATATATGCTATTTTTGTTCTTAAGATTTTTCTTAAATAATAATAATAATAATAATAATAATAATAATAATAAATGTATTTATTTATTTATTTATGACTGACTGACTATTATATCATATGTCTGGCTTTACAGCTTTAATATCCTAGTAACTGCAACCTCCCTATTAGCAATACCCATATAGCACCCTCTTTGTACATCTATCCATCTTAGCACACGTCATCTTAAAATGCAAAAACCTAGTTCTATTAAATCTATTATTATTTTACATGACCTTATTCTACATCCCTAATCCTACCTAATACCTAAACTTAACAGCTACCTTACTAACTATTAATAAGCAGCAAATTAGGAGTTTATTGAGGGAAAAGTCGTAGTTAATAGTGAATAAGTGTTCCCTATTCTAAAGTGTTACCACATTCTCTACAGCCACCTGCTTGCTCAATATAGTGTAATCCTTTGGTAGAGAAAAGTGTTTTGCTTTGCCCTTTGCTCTGCAGATGTTCTGCTGGAAATCTGAGAAAGGTTAAAATGACAGGATTTAACCTCAACTGAGGGGATTTCTATGCCTTTCTTTATCCCAGGCTTTAGCTAAAGTACACTGGGAGGACACATCGCCTCATTTCACGACTGAATCAGCACACTTGAACGAGACTGCCAGTTTAAGACCGGACCAGTGACAGCAGTGATATGACCTTGAGCAGCTCTGTTCTTCTGAGCAATGTTACATTGTATTTGACATTTTCTTTTTATTTAGGTAGATAGATAATAGAAAACATGCCTGCATATATTTATTTCTTGAACACCATGCACTTGTACACAGTGCAATGACATGGCACTGTGCCACTCGTTTGATATGGAGTGATCAAAGTCAAAATCTGTTTTTTATTCTCTAGTATGTCATTCTTTCTCAATTCAAAAGGTTTTTCCATTGTCCAGATCTTCTTATCCACATGCATTCAGCAATGGAAAACTGTGTGTGTGGGCCAGAACACTTAAAATATCACATAGCCTAAAATTCATCTTCTAAATGTGCACTTGGTAAGGGTTATTCTTTATTGAGATTTTTGACAATTGTTAATCTATCTATCCATTTTCCAAACTCTTTGTCGTATGTAGGGTATGGAACCTGGAACATATATACATTACAGGGTTTTTATAATATTTTTGAAAAAAAAGTATTTTATGCTCACCAAGGCTGCATTTATTTGATCAAAAATAAGTAAAAACTGTAATAATGTGAAACATTATTATAATTTAAAATAACCATTTTCTATGTTAATATATTTTAACATGTAATTTATTTCTGTGATGCAAAGCTGAATTTTCAGCACCATTACTCCAGTGTTCAGTGTCACATGATCCGTTTACTGTCACTTTTGATCAATTTAATGCATCCTTGCTTAATAAAATGTTGTTTGTTTTTTTAAAATGTTTTTTAAGGTGACTTTTCCACCTATTATCTTGATCATGTTGTGTCAGTTCACCTCCATTGCCGACATCTCTATAATACTATCATCTGATCGTGGTTGTATCTCTCTATTAGTGCTACTGGATCTTAGCACCGCGTTTGACACTGTCGACCACAACATTCTTTTAAATAGACTAGAAAATTATGTTGGCATTAGAGGAAGTGCACTGGCATGGTTCAAATCGTACTTATCTGACCGCCATCAATTTGTGGCAGTAAATGAAGAGGTATCTTACCAGTCACAAGTGCAGTATGGAGTACCTCAAGGCTCAGTACTTGGCCCCTTACTTTTGATGCTTTACATGTTACCCTTGGGAGATATCATTAGGAAACATGGTGTTAGCTTTTACTGTTATGCTGATAATACCCAGCTCTATATTTCTTCGCGACCTGATGAAATTTACCAATTTGCAAAACTAACGGAATGTATAGTTGATATCAAAAACTGGATGACTAGCAATTTCTTACTGCTAAATTCTGAAAAAACAGAGGTGTTAATTATTGGACCAAAAACTTTTGCATGTAATAACCTAGATCACTGTCTAATACTTGATGGCTGCTCTGTAAATTCTTCCTCATTAGTTAGGAACCTAGGCGTACTTTTTGATAGCAATCCTTCCTTCGAAAAACATGTTTCTAGCATTTGTAAAACTGCATTTTTCCATCTTAAAAATATATCTAAATTACAACCTATGCTCTCAATGTCAAATGCAGAAACATTAATTCATGCGTTCATGACCTCGAGGTTAGATTATTGTAATGCTTTATTTGGTGGTTGCTCTGCGCATTTAATAAAAAACTCCAGCTGGTTCAAAATGCAGCAGCTAGAGTTCTTACTAGAACCAGGAAGTATGACCACATTAGCCCGGTTCTGTCAACACTGAACTGGCTCCCTATTAAACATCGTATAGATTTTAAGATCTTGCTAATTACCTATAAGGCCCTGAATGGTTTGGCACCTCAGTATTTGAGTGAGCTCTTATCACACTATAGTCCTTCACGTCTGCTGCGATCTCAAAACTCTGGCCCTTTGATAATACCTAGAATATCAAAATCAACTGCGGGCGGGAGATTGTTTTCCTATTTAGCGCCCAAACTCTGGAACAATCTACCTAACACTGTTTGGGAAGCAGACACACTCTGTCAGTTTAAATCTCGATTAAAGACCCATCTCTTTAACTTGGCTTACACGTAATACACTATTGCATTTCTATAATTCAAATTCGTTAAAGGATTGTTAGGCTGCATTAATTAGGTCAACCGGAACTGGGAACACTTCCCAAAACACCCAATGTACTTGTTACATCGTTAGAAGAATGGCATCTACGCTAATATTAGTCTGTTTCTTTCTTATTCCGAGGTCACCGTAGCCACCCAGATCCAGACTGTATCCAGATCAGATGGTCACTGCAGCCACCCGGATCCAGTCCGTATCCAGATCAGATGGTGGATTAGTACCTAGAGATGACCTCTACAGCCCTGAACGTCAGCGGAGACCAGGACAACTAGATGAGCCCCAGAGACTGATCCCCAGTGAAGACCCTGTCTCCTAGACGGCCATCGGGACAAGACCACAAGAACCAGATGAGTCCTTTGTACAATCTGACTCTGCTTTATCCTAGATTTAAACTGCTGATTTTGTCTGGCCAGGGGAGAATGACACTATTTTGACAAACTATTTCCCCGTATAAATACTGTAAAGCTGATATAAAGCCACCCAGCTTTATATCAAGCTGATGTAAAGCTGCTTTGACACAATTTGCATTCTTAAAAGTGCTATAAAAATAATAGTGACTTGACTTGACTACTTCACTCGTCTCATGGCTGAATCAGTTGGATTAACACCAGTACCGACCTGAAATGACTTGTTCTTTAAGCTCTTTTAGTTTAACCCTACTCAGAGTCTCAGATCTGTACAGCCTACAATCTCCAGCGACAACCCGCTGGTATTTGAAAAGATCAATTTCGAATGTTATCACTGATCGGCTGTCCAGTGTCACACACATGTCCTGATCAGACACTGATATCAAGAGACAATAGTGACTAGTGGGGCTGGCGTAGAGATAACCTACAGATGAGAGTCTTTGCTTTGCAATCATAAACAGAAAACAAAACAAAGTATATCATAAACAATAAAACAAAAACAAAGTCAAACAAAAAAAGGAAACCCATCAAAGAAAACAAAACAAAACAAAACAAAACAAAGTATATCATAAACAATGAAACAAAAAAAGTCAAACAAAAAAAGAAAAAAGGAAACCCAACAAACAAAATAAAACAAAACAAAATTAAGTACAAGTACAACATAAAGAAACAAAAAAGTCAAACAAAAGACAAAATTAAAAAAAAAAAAAAAAACTGGCTTTTGAAGTCCTCGTAACTACTTTGACCTATACAGGACCTTGAGGAGAACATGCAAGGATTTAATCGTTAAATGATTCAATCATTTTGTATTTTATTTTGTTGTTAATAATGCATTATATATGCATCACAATAAATAAAATAGTTATAAAAAATATTATGACAAAATGTAAAAAGTGACAGGTGACTGATGAAGACTAATCATATGAGAATACGGTCATATGTTCGATATGGCATCTTATCAAGGTCATAAGTGTTGTACTGTTGAGTATGCTCCATTATTGTGACGAGTGCAGGGAAGATGAATGGTGGAAGAAAGCTGGACTCATCTTAGTTGATGGATGCTTGGATGAAGTGATGTTAGATTGGCAAGGCATGAGTCACACTGGCTCTACAGGTGAGAAATTACACCCTGTGGCTGCCACGTTTGAGTGTGCGGATGCTCTTCATTGCTGCACTTTCAGTGTATGCATGTGTTCGGAAGTCAAGGTCACCACTGATGGTATGATGATTGTGTTATTTATATGCTATTTAAAGCACTATTTGCATGGAAATTCATAATCAAGCTGGCATGAGGACTCTTAGATTTAAACCTTATGGCCAATGATACAAACACATTTTCATCACAATTATAATGCTGAATAGATGTTTTTTTTTTTCAATTTCAACCAACAGTGAATGTATTCGGCTGGTCATAAATAAATAAAGCTCTGCGGATGGTGTCTGTGTGCATGTAAAAGGTCAGCCACTGCAGTTATCAATAATGTAAAGAATTCATCTGCCTTGGGCTGAAGCTCAAGTTGAGATCATCGTTTACAGAGAGACAAATAAATGCCAGCTCAAAGAGACATTTGTCAGTCCTAAATGAAAGCGGAGCCCTTGAGATCATGTCAGTTATGAAACTCTTCCATTCCTTCCTTTCTTTGTTTCTTTCTTTGTTCTTGTGGGAAAACTAGAAATGAGCAGCCAGATTCTGACTGGAATGTAATGTCATCTTGTGGATGCTTTATAGATGTAAGCGATTTGTGGTTTTTCGTGTCCACTGTACCTGCTCCTTCCTGGCTGATTTGTCACTGCCACCAGGGACCAAAATTATTTATTTTTTTCCCCAGGCCTGCCAATGGCAAGCATATTGGGAAGATTTACCAGAAAAATAAAATAAAATAAAATAAAATAAAATAAAATTATACATATACAAAACTGTATTGTACATTATTCATTTAAAATATATATTAATTTTAATTGATTTTTTTATGACAAAGGGATTAATTAGCTGTTTATTTGTGCTTGTTTGTTTTACTATACTGGCAAACATGCATCAAATAGTCAGTCTCTTGTGTAAAATATTACCTTTACAAAAACATGACTATTATTGTGTTCCTCAGATTTCTGTAACAACAGTTAAAACATAAAGAAAAGGGCATTTTCAAAACTGTATTTGCCACATATTATGTTGAAGTTCATAAAAACCAAACAAACAAAAACTTTGTGACCGCTATTGTCTAAAACTTTCCTCGGGCTCACTTGTCATGCAATCCTGACATTAATTAATTTAATTGTGACTTCTTTCTGGGCCACTCTATTCTTTTTTAACAACATCCGAAGATTAGCTACAATTTGCACCTTGGGCTCAATCAAGTTGTCAGACAGCTCACATTGCGGACTTCAAATACTGTTGGGAACACTGTGGACCGTCATGTCAAAGTCTCCGAAAAAGGAACATTACACTCTGTGTGACGAAGGGAAAAGGCCACAAAAACATGAGAGAAATTCAATTATCCACCTCACAATGCTGCAATAAACCTCATTTTACTCAGGGACATGCATCTAAACAGTCTGGATGTCAGTCAAACTGACACACCGAAACCCTGTGAGGACTATGAAAAAACCAATAGAGAGACTGAGAGTTCTTCTGAAGTAGACCCAGCTGGACCTGGATGGTGTGGAATCATGAATACACATTGATCCACTGACACCAGCCCTCTTCAAAGTTTTATTCCCACATTCCAATTTTCTTCTCCTGGAGGAGGAACAATCCATTCTTGAAATACCTCCCGGACTTGGCAAAGAGTCCACCTCGGATCAATGCCAAGAATGAGCCACCTCTCCTCTAGCTCGAACGCACCACGACAACTGAGCTCGCACTCATTGTAGAAGACCAAAGGTCATCAACCTTTGGCGACAACAACTTATAAATATGACACGCTGACTTCATCCTGGGAAAAGCATAGCTGAGGAGGCGAATGGAAAAATGTTAAGTTTCACCTCATTGACCTCTCTCGATATAAAACGCTTACTGGCATGCATAAAATAGAGTCTTTAAGACACAATGCAAAGCAAATATGGGAATTATGCATTCTGGATTAGGTTTTTACCATGATTCCGAAAGATAGATCCCTAATTGTTGAACAGACCCGCTGTGTAAAGCATCTTTTATTCTAACATCTTTTCTATTGGGATGAGTGTGAGCATACACCCCTCAGTGACTCAGGAAGTCTTCATAGCGCTGAATCATAGTATGTGGGCATCAAAGTAAGAATTAGTCTGGAATACACTACACAAAAACACTAGACATCATTGCTTGTTGACTTTGTAAATGGTTACAGAGAAAAACTGGGCATCATATACTAAATGAGTAAGAATTACAGACAATTACGTTGAGTAAGGATTACACACGATTTTCAAGTCATTCCAAACACAAACTCACACAGAAGCATGTGCCTCATTCCTAGGAGATGCATACCAAATTAAAACAATATGTGTATTAAAATCAGCTCAAAATGTCAAAAATGTTTGATATCCTCCAACTGGATGGAATCAAAGTCTGAAGCTAGAAAATCAGTGTCTGTGCCCATCATAGACTTCATGATTTACTGCAAAATCTGTCAATTCAAATTTTCAGACTGACTCTGCCTTTTGGGAACTAGCATTGACTCCTCCAAACTGTAAATTCTGGCAAAAATCTGAGCAAAACTAATGTAGTGTATTCCAACCTAAAGGCAAATATCAGTATTGCTTTTGCACACTTAGGATTATGGATTTAAATTACCCCTAAATACTTCCTGATATACTTCAAACGAAATCAAAGAATGTATTGGTGTGACGTCTGAACAAAATCAGGACAAAACAAAGTTCATTTGGAGCTCATTTAAGAACTTCAAAACAGCTTGCCAAAGTGAACTTTCCACAAAGGTTCGCTGGTAAACAGATTTGGATTTCTATTGGTCAATGGCGATTATGTAATAGGTAGGTGTGGCTCTGGGGCTCCACCTCCTCTGACGTGGAAATCCAGCTCATCTATCTGTTCAGTCTGTCAAGGGCAGACGCAAGGAAAAATACAAACACACTGGAGAGCTGCTTTATAGTAGAAACTGAAGTCGTAATTGTAATTAAAAGTGACACTGAAATTGTTTTTTCATGTATAATACTGTAAAGCTGTTTGCTTTAAAGCAATCTATTGTATAAAGTGCTATATAAATAAATGTGACGTGACTGGACTGGACTGGAGTGAAGAAATTGAAGAGCAAGTGCAAACATATCCACATCGTTGTGATCAGATGCTTTCTTAACTGCTGTTTTCTCACTGATCTGATTTCCGTTGCATATTTATAGGGTTATTGAAAGGAAAGCGTGCAGCACATATTTACATATTCATCTAAACGTCACTCTCAACAGTGTGGGCGCCAGACTATGAAAACAGACAAAATATCCCATAGACTTAAGGTGCAGTCACATTAGCGAAATTTCAGAAGCAAAAAAATATCCATTGTCAAACGTCAATAGTGTAACAATATCTGAAACTCACACAAAAAACAAGAAGCTTTCTGTTGCTCAGTTCAGCGAATTTGCATGACCAACTTGAAACTTCATATCGCATGGATTCCTACTGAAATGACTGGCGGAATTTTGCAGCGCAACTGTAAATGTGACTGTACCTTTACACTGAAGAAGGGATACTAGCCATATCTAGAGAAGAGAACATCGTAAACACATAGATGGTGTCTTTTTTTGCCAGTATAGCAAATAGCAACCATATATTTTTGCAAAAGCAAACTAAAACATGCTAGCAATATGCTAAAACCACTCAGACCATCTTAGCAATCTTGTAGTTCTGCCCTAGCAACCACCCAGAACATTCTAGCAATACTAACATACCGACATGCTAGAAACCACTCTGACAATCTAAGCAACCACATTACAACAGCATTCTGACAACCACCCACAGCACTCCAGCATAGTGGCTGTGACTTGTTTGCTTAGGCAAGCACTACTCACATTTTCTAGTTATCTCTTCAGAAAACCTGTTTTATTTTCCTCGCTGGATTTTAAGTCATAGAAATTACTATTGCTCCCATAAAACTGGTATATGAATCTAAATGAATGATGCTGTGCCGCTTTATGTAGTGAATGTAGTGACGGATGACTTTACATTGCTCTTTTGGGCATCTCAGGGGCCAGGTTCTGCTATCCAAACCCAGAATATAAAAAGATATCCGTGAGCTTATATCAAATAGAAATGGTACATTCTGCCAACAAGCTCATCCAACTGGCTCATCAACATTCTGGGTTTACAAAGAATGTTCATGTTTCTTGTCGGAGGCTTCAAGGAAATGCATGTGTTTGCAATTTTCATAGACCTGTTTGAGAGGTAATGAAATCTTGTTGCAACAGCTAGGATGATTACAATGCTTTATTTAGGCCGGTACACCCCCTCAACACTGTATTCTAGCCTGCATTGAAAAAATCCATCTTGCGCTGCCATGAATAATCTTGACAAAAAGGAATGTTAATCAATTTGAGGCAGAGTTGTGAAATGCTGACACTTTGTTTGCCTTCAAACTGTTGCGAGACACTGGAATTCATTTCATCATTTTTTTCTGGCTCAGACACAAAGAGGGTAACACCTTTATGCTTTTAAGTAGCGCTTATTGTATTGTTTCGCTTCAGGACCCAGGTTTTACTTTGGAAAAGTACTAAAATTTGTTTTTAAAAAATTATAAAAATAGTCTTTAAATGAAACATTGAAATTAATTAATACTGAGTTTTATTGGACATGTGGTTTTTGATGTAAAAGATATGGGAAGCATTTCATTAAAAAATGGATGTAAAGGCAAAAAAAAAAAAAAATTAAAATGAAAATTTGCTGAAAATGTACTCACCCTCAGGCCATGCAAGATGTATATGAGTTTGTTTCTTCATCAGGACAGATTTGGAGATATTTAGCATTACATCACTTGTTCACCAATGGATCCTCTGCAGTGAATGGGTGCCGTCAGAATGAGAGTCCAAACAGCTGATAAAAGCATCACAAAAATCCACAAGTGATCCACACCACTTCAGTACATCAATTAACATCTTGTAAATTAAAAAGCTGCATCTTTTAACATTTAAAGTTTAATTTAATTTAATTTAAGTTTAAACTGGTCCCTTCTGGCCAATACTATAGCACAAGTCCCTGTTGTCTCACATCAAAATCCACTGACATATTTTTTTAGAGCTGCTTTGAACTGCTTTCATGTGCTTGATCTGTGCATATTTCTCTCATGATTCAGATGAGACAATTTTCACTTGAGAAAGCAATATAATGGATTATGGACTCATATTTCAGCCAGATGCAATGGTTTGAAGTTGTTTTTTTTTTTTTTTTAAGTTTTTGTGATGCTTTTATCAGCTGTTTGGACTCTCATTCTGACGGCACCCATTCACTGCAGAGGATTCATTGGTGAGCAAGTGATGTAATGCTAAATTTCTCCAAATCTGTACAGATGAAGAAACAAACTTCAAAAACTAAATCTCGGATGGCCTGTGGGTGAATAAATTTTCAGCAAATTTTCATTTTTGGAAGAACTATTCCTTTAAAAATTATTACATTTTCTAGCCTAATGATAATATATTACTTGCATTTTATTATTTGCAATAAGCTTTGTTTTTGTTGTTGTTTTCCTTCTGTCTAAACAGAACAGACCTGTGGCGTAATTTTGTGTTGTGACTTACCAGCTGAAAACTTCACAACATGGACAGTATCACGAGCCGATCTACATGGTAAACATGTTTAATATGCAGGTTGTGATGAGGAGATGAGGTCAAAAGATGAGATGGACAAAAGGTGCTCTCCTTTTGTTACACTCCCTTTGGCCAGCTATTAATGAAGCATTCTACTGTCTGATTCATAATAAACACAATGGCGTGTTCTTACAAGCTCTCAGATTTCTCGGATCACGTCAGATGAGCATAACAGTGAAGGATAGAAGCAGAAAGGATAATATCTTTACTGCTCCAGATCCTTTGTTATATCTTGAAAAGGAGTTGAAATTGGCTTACATTAAGGAGGACAGTGCAAAATATGGAAACGTTCATTAAAATCATTTAGCAGTTGAACAAAGGTGTCCTGGCCTACATATAACCCTGATTTAATTCACCCTCATGCTGTATTCATAAATGTGTTCTATATATAGAAAATTTAGGAGCTTTATCCTCTAGGTTAGCTTTGACTACACTGGCATGACAATGTCAACCGAGAATACATTTTACATACAGCATACCTTATGTAATCTGTGAGTCTTTTCATATTTTTCCACTGAGAATTGTATGAGGACATAACTACCATTTATTATATACTACAAGTATTCTGCTTACAAGAGTGGACAGAACACATCATGACTTGGTAGATTTTCTGAAACCATATTCATATGTCTCCTACACATATTCATATTTCTCCTACAAAATATGTACTTTTTAAGAGTTTAAATGTGACCTTCGCATAACAAAAAGTTCAGTTTATCTGTTAGTTTTAATAAAGTAGTTGAAGAAACACCCACGTGTTTTTCTGCAAAACTATTTTGGCTGTTTTTCCAGCAAATACTTCAACAGCAGATCTAGGAAATATTAGGGATAATTTTACCAACAGCTGCTAGACCCTGCAGCACAGATAAGGGAAGAGGGAGTGAATAGAGGCAACACGTAGGTCTATAGTAGGACAATGACGTATAACACTGAATCCTTTATAACACTAGCATGCAGACATGGATACTGTACTGTAATTCAAACAAAAAAAAAAAAAAAAAAATCCATAACGAGGTAAAGCAGGAAAAGTAAATTACATATTTTCAAACACTTCCTGGAGCTCAAAAGGTGATGTTCAAGAACAATCACCTATTGTTTCTGGCATAATTGCATAGATTTCCCCCCCATTATTTTTCTAAATTTTACATTTATTAAAAATAGAAAATTCTCTCACATCACCCCAGGGCTCTGTGTTAAACTTTAATTAATTTTGAGACATCATTTTTCATCTGCTTGTTTTGAGTCAGTAATTATCCTTATTAAGACAAAGCAAAGTAGATAAATGCTTTCTCGTCAAAATACATGCCCCAGACATAAACCATGGCAGACTGCCATATCAAATTCATAACTCTTAATCAAGTAGTGTAGTGTAGTGTTATGGTGGTGATAAAATCCTACCATTGTTCTGATGAAAATACTGACAATTGCCTGGTTTCAATCCTCCACTTTTGAAAATCTGTTTGGTAACTATCAGTTTGGTATATTATATTCAAACTGTCTATAAAGTACTTTAAACTGATCTTTCCCAACAGAAGCCTCAGACGTTTATGGATAGCTCTTGCATATCGCAATACAGTATGTGGCTTTAAAAACTTAAATGCTGAGCTTGAACAGATCAATCCCATAACACACCAGACACTGAAACCTTTCATGAATAACATTAACAAATATTATTCAATCACTCACCCTTGTGCCGTTCCAAACCTGTATGAATTTCTTTCCTCAGTGAGGAAAAAATAAATGACATGAGTTTTATTTTGCCTGATTTCTTTAACAGATACAAAATACCAAGAGTCTTTGACTCATATATTTACCTTAATAGTCATATAGTATGCTCTGATCTATTAAGCATTATTTAGAATAGCGTTAACCCCACCACTCACCAGTGAAGTCAGTCTAATGCGCATCCGCGCCCTCTGTCTTCACAAGAAGGAACTACACTGACATTCCAAGCTGAATATCTTTGAGTCGCTCTTCCTTGAGTCTCATAGACTCAGCCAATCTGAATGCTGTGACGAGGAGAGGCAGGATCCCAATATTTAACACACAGGGCACTGATACATCTACACCTGTCACTGGCTGCTCCTCATGAAGAACTAATGCACTTTATCTCCCTCCTCACACACTGAAGATATCCACACATGGGACTGCCGATCCGACATCCGTGCGCTTCTTGAGAAGTCACAGCGGCGATTTCCTCGTGTTTTGTCATTATTTACCGGGACATTTTTTTCAGATGCGCTTTACCATGAACCTGTAAGGATGCGACAGGACATCTGAACCTCACCTAAAATCTAGATCGCGCTACTCGCAACTATGCCGAAAAGAAATCTTTCTTGATGCATCTGGAAACCGCAGGATGCAAAAGAAGATTTTCGCACCTATTTGAACATGGATCTCCCATCATAACGCGGATTACAGTAGGACACCACATGCGCCCCTGAATCTCTTTATTAGAGCTTGTATCATATTGTGGCAAGTGCTTTAGGTAGCCTATAAAGATGATCCTATTTCGTAAATTTCGCGTGTTGATTTTAATGGTGTTTCTCGTCGCCTGCACCATGCACATCATGATAGACCTGTTACCCAAGCTGGAGAAGCGCGCTGCGGGATCGAGCTCCAGCGCTGGAGGTGGAGGCGGCTGCTCCTGCGCTCACACACCGGGCGAGGAGCCTCGATCCTGGGCCAAACAGCGCGCCAGAGCCGCCGCCGCCGAACCGGGCTGGCCTAATAAACACTCTTTGAGATTACTGCAGGATTTCAGCAATGAACCCAACTCCAATCTCACTTCGCACTCACGGGAGAAGGTGCCGGAGAGAGCTGAGTCTGAAAAGAGAGTGAGACAGCTGCAGCTGGGCTCGGAGAAGAGGGGTTTGATGAGAGATACGGTGAAGCAGAGAGCTGTCCAGGGTTCCTCCAGACTGAAGGCGCTCTATGAGCATCCCCTCTATAAGACCGACCTGCCTCATCTCTCTGAAGATGACACCTTGTTCAACCTCAACAATGATATCAGATTCTACCCCAAAGCTGCCGGACAACAAGAATGGCAAGTGCTTCTTTAAACCTGGCGTGAAATACATGCTGTTACACGTATAAAAAAATAAAAAAATAAATAAAAAAAAAAGAGCTATGAAGTCCCGTTTATGTGCATAACTAAAAGAGACCGGGAGCTGGAGAAGATTTCATATTTCAAACAAAGATACTTTTTCTTAAATCAGTGTTAATAAACTGTAGGTTTCATTGTGACAACCACATATTCTAGTGACAGCGAGCCTAAATGATTCGCAATGTTTTGTTCATTGACAAAACCAGGTGTGTCTGGTATAAGAAAATGAACCTGTGCTGAGAAATATTCACAGCATTAAAAAAAAAAAAAAAAAAAAAATGTGACAACTTGCCCCAGTCTTCCTTCTAAAGAGATCATATAAAGAAAAACATTAAAGGTGATTGCTCATATTTTATCCCAAAGCAGCTGGAAAAGAAGAATGGCATGAATGCATATTGTTATGCATATGAAATTATTTTTAAATCCCAGTTATTTGTATAATTACAATATGAATGGAGACTGGTACTAGTTGTTAAGTTGTCACAACAAGTTCCAATTAGATAAAATGTGAGTTTTATCTTGCAGCGGTTTTATGTTGGTATTAAGTACCTATACCAAATGTCATATTAAGATGCTGTTTCATGAATTGTTTTGTATTTTGTGGTTTCTTGTTTAAATTTAGCTGAAAGGTATGTTAAATACTCTAAATAGAGATAGCTGTGGAGAAATACTTTTTCATTTTAGATGGTAGATCATATTTGTGTTGCCACCCATTGTGACAACATGCCCTGGTATAGTTTTTTATAGTCAAGAACCTACAGTATGTGTATATACAGAAACTGAGAAGAGTGTTGTAAGTGTGTTTATCCTAAAGCACCAGGGAAATTAAGAGCTGCACAAACAACTTTCAGCTAAAGAAGAAATGTTTCTCACATCACACCCAGGGGTCATAATTTTCTCATTCAAAGTAAGTAATAATCATAATAAAGTCAGATTCTCAATGGAAATAGAGATTAAAAGCAATAATTTAGGAGAGCCGTACATGTGTTTTTAAATCTAGAGGTAAAAATAAGAGCGCATATGTTGTGGAAAGAAATGATAATGTGCTTTTTATAATTTCCAGTTCATACTGACTCATTGTGAGTGTTAAAAGCTTTGCTGCTAGGACTCATCTATGTTCCTCTGGTGTGATGTGTTGTTTTCTTCAGAGCTGTCAGATTCATTAAGCTGAAGGGGTTTTTGTTGGTGTCATGCCCTTTGTTTGCTCCTGTGTCCTCTCTTTTTGTTCTTCACCCGGCAAGCTCTCACATCCTTCAGGGATAGCTTTAACTATGCCTGAATTAACTAAACATGCCTTTTAACCATGCCTGACTGATCCGGATCCAGATCCAGATGAACTAAACATGAATAGTTGAGTTAAAAGGCCGATTTAACAGTGTTTTGTTAATCACTGAAAATGCATGTGACAAGCTTGTCATCCAGATGCTGTCACATTACTGTTTAATATTCCTTTTCATGTTTTGATGGGACACAATGTTTTAATAGACTGAACTCATGCTTGTGTGTTGTTGTGAGGTCAGGGGCCTCAGGGAAATGAAGTACAGCTGATGTATTCAGTCATTCCACTGTCATCACGGTATTATCTGTGCATGGCATCAGTCACATTCAAACATGCTCATTTTTAATATCATTTCAATAAATAAATAAATAAAACATCAAGCAATTTAAATAAAACATAAAAAGCCTGCTCTCTGGATAAATGCAGAGTAATTGTAACTCAAATGAAGCTGATTTTTGATTACATTGAAAACCATGCAGATTTATATGTTAAAGCAGATGTAAAGTACTTGATTATAATTTTAACTATAATGTGTTATTTGATATTACTTTTAAAGTGAATACATTTTAAATATACTAAATGGCAACTTCATCATAACAAATGTGTAACTACAAATAAATTTAAATACATGAAGCTTGAGTACATCAAGTTTCAATAGAAATGACATTAAAGTATATTTTTATTATCAATGCTTGTAAGTGCATTCAGCAGTGCATATCTGTTTAATGTATAAAAACTTAACTGGATCAAATAAATCACTCTTTGGTTCGACCAGTTACTTTTCATATAAATTTCAACTATATTATATTTTCATTTCATTGTAAATAATATGCAGTTAAGTTTCTAAAAACATTTCATTCAGTTCACAATTAGGTATGTTCATTCAAAGTATATTATTTCCATAAAAAGTGCTCTGTTTGAAAGCTGACGTGTACTTCTTTTGGCTAATTCAGTTTTGCTTGCATTGTGAGCAATTTCAGCTTTGTTTTATCATGTTGAAATCCATTGAACTAATTTCCCTAGCAAATCAGTGGAAAATATATACAGAATCGATCTAGGCCTAGTAATTATATAGACACTAAAGCCCCATGCACACCAAGAACGATAACTATAAAGATAACGATATTAGCGTCCACACCAGCTGTCGATATCGTCTGTTTCTTCAAATCACACGCTTGTCTGTCGCTTTAAACTCGTTACAGCGTGATGGATTCTGATTGGGTGTCAATGTTTGTATCATTTATCAGCTGGAAAAAATCATTTTGAAAGTGATTCCAATGATATCGTTTCTATTTGCCTTTATCGTTATAGTTGTGGTGTGGACTCTGCTATTCTTTAATATTGAGAACAATTTTTAGAACTATATCTTTATCGTTATCTTTATAGTTATCGTGCTTGGTGTGAACGGGCCTTTATTACACTGCAATATTATACTTCTGTAGTTCATATATAAATATATCAAGATTTATTCAAAGACACTTACAAAGTTTGATGTTTTTTTCCCTCATTTTAATTTCTTAAATGTTAAAAAGTTATTGTATGTTTAAAAGTAAAGAAAAAAAGAAATTTAAAATATATTTTTCGCATTTGTCAGGCAGCATGTGTGTTAGTAGTGACTAATGTCCTCCACCGTCCTTTACCGGCAGGCATAACGAGGGGAACGTGGAGGAGGAGGAGTACAGTCCGACAGGGGAGGCCACTGCTGAGTCATATCCCAACTGGCTTCGCTTCCACATCGGGATTAACCGATATGAGCTCTACTCCAGACACAACCCCGTCATCGGCGCCCTGCTGAAGGACCTGGTCTCCCAGAAGATCACCAGCGTAGGTGAGTTCTGGTACAGGATCTGCTCCTGTCTAATGAAGCAGCCCAGCTGAAGTGGGAAGGCTCTAGGCCCTGTGCTGCCATCGCAAAAGCAATTATTGCCAAGTGGTTTAGAGCTATTATAGCAATGATATGAGCCAAGTAGGTCAGTGGTTTGCAAAGTGTAATTGTGATTGAATTACAATGAATTTTAGGGGCTAGATGGGCTTTATTTGATGTATGTGTAATGTACTGTTTGTGTGCATGTGGATGAGGAATGGGAAAACTGGGATTGCTTGAGAATATTTGCCACTTTCCATTAATAGAGTACACTCTCTCATTACTTTTTAAATGCAGAAATCCCATGTTTTTAGCAGTCAGAACTGTTAGATTTTACATAAATTATTATAATATTATTATCTAACATAAGATGAATGTGGCTTGTTTTAAAAGGTTGTTTTTAAACTCTTCTAAATGTTTGTGTTCAAATATTACATTAAAAATGTAAGAATAAAAGCTTATCGATAAAGCTAACCATTTTACCAAAGCTATTGTAAGAAGTAGGTTAAACAAATTAAATTAATTTATTAGTGAACTATAAATAAACATTTTGTCCTAAACTAGTTTGCCCCTACTTATTTATAACTTTATTTTGGCTAAATCTCCAACCCTGTTACCAACTGGGTGCATAAAAGAACCTTTGTTTAATTTAGAAAATCTCGAAAATAAAAATGCAAAACAAATCATACAAATCTGGGTTGGTAAAAGTTCTAAATTATGGTAATAAAGTCACAAATCTCTTAAATATGGAAGCCCATTTCCACCATATACTTACTGTAATTCATAAAACAAATCATGACATACGTCATAATTATGTCATAAAAAGTCAAAATTATGAGATAAAAAGATGAATTTATGACTGAATTTGAAATTGATATAAAAAGTCAAAAATGTGACTTAAAAAGTCAAAATTTTGACATAAAAAGGAAATTATGACATACCAAATCAAAATTATGAGAATAAAAAGTCAAAATTATGACTCTACACATCAAAATTTTGACTTGACTTGGTCTGACATTGGTCTGACAAGACACAACACAAGATAGTAGTCTAATGAATTGTGAAGAGTATGCGGGATATTCTAAAACACTTAACGTGGCTTAAAACTGTGATATTGGAGAACCAAGTTCAGTGCACACCTAATTAATAAAGCATACCATTTACAGACAAGCAGAATAAATTGCATGGTAGCATTTTCTACCCCATAGAAGCTTAATGGAAGAAGACAGTGATAAAAAAAAAAATCACTATATAATAATATGCTTGCCTGTACACAGTATATATTAAATAAAGATTTGGACTTTTTATATCACCTTCTTCTTCCATTAAACCACGTTAAGTGTTTCATTCTTTATAACGGTTTTATCTAGGGAAGAAAATGCTTAACGTGCAGATTCAATGCATTGTGTTCTTATTTTGGGGTATATTCGGCTTGTCTGTAAACAGTATGCTTTATTAATTATTAATTATTATTAATTATTAAGGTGTGTACTGAACGTTGTCCTCCAAACTGTTTTAAGTTCATTAGACCACTTGTGTTGTGTCGGACGAATATAAAGTCATTAAATCATAATTTCGACTTGTAAAGACTTTTCATTGCATAATTGTGATTTAGTATGTCATAATTTTGACTTTTAAAGTCATCATTTCAACTTTTTATTTCATAATTATGACTTTTATAATTATGAAATAAAAATAAAAATATTTTTTCTTATGGGCCAGAAATGGGCTTCTATACTTAAAAAAAAGCTGCTAATATAATATTTAATATAATATAATATTTAGTCTGAGGTTGAGATTTCTGAAGGTTAAGCAGCATCTATCTCTTTATATGCTGAAAAAGGAAAAATTCGACTTCAGTTTAAAGAGTTTCAGGCCATATTTTGTCCCCTATTTGTGGAAAGTGCCATTTGGAAGTATTTTATTCAGAAGCTTGTGAGGTGTACAGAATAATCCGCATAGACATGTTTATGTGTGCATGCACTCAGGCACTTGAGAAGGCTAGTGAACATCAGGACCTATTTCTGTAGGCAGAATGATGGCAGAAGCGGCAGACGCGCACGTCCTTTTATTCCCAAGAGAGAGTATGATTGACAACTACTCTTCCTCCATTACTCTCTGAAAGTCCACCTGAAGATCTTAAGTGACTTATTTTTTCCAGCCCTGTGCAGCGTGAGACGTCTGTATTGTGATGCTCTTATGAAACAGTCTCTGATTTCAGAAACTATAACTACAAACATCAAATTCCCTTTGCTTTGTGTGGTAGCTAACATCTAAAAGAAGAGGATTTATTTGAATTAAAAATATTATTTAATAAACCTTACAGCAAATAAAGTCATTGTAAGGGATATTGAAAATAGATTATTAATAGTGAAGTAATTTCTGCACCACCAACGTTGCGAAAAATCAAGTACACTTTAGGTTTTAAAGAGAGTACTTGTTATGGAAATAATATAGTTTAAAAGAACAGGTGTGAGATGAATGTAATGTTTTCAGACACTTAATTTCATGTTATTTGCGATTAAATGAAAATGTATTATAGTTTAAATTTATATTAAAATCAATTAGCTGACCTTTATGTGCTTTTTTGACCCACTTAAATATGTAATTTCATAATTACTTGTTGTCTTTGAAATATGGTTTAAGTGTACTGCTGTATTAAAATATATATTTGTAATTACACAATTTTTAATAATAAAGTTATAATGTAGTAAATTCAAATATATTAACTTTTCATAAAGTTACAAATGGCTTAATTATAGTTTTCTGCATATTAAACAGGGATATGAGAATATATTTATCCTTATTTATCTTATCCCCCTATGGTACAATAAGAATTGTCTTTGTTCACTTTTTACAGTGTGGTTCAGTGCAGCGTCTGGAACAAATAACACTTTGTTGGAGGTAATTTCAGTCATATTAGGATTAATTAAGGTTATAAATTTAGCACTCAGTGAATAACTCTGTTATGATTGCAGTGCTTTCAAAAATAACTCTAAAATAGTGTTTTGCTGGAAACATTTAGCAAAAATAGGACGGGTTTAATCAAATAAATAGAGCAGTTCTCCAGGGATCGAAGCAAATCAAAAGATGTGTGGTTTAACAATACTTATTTGTGTATGTGTAGACCCAGATCCACCAGATAATAACACTAAGAGCCACGACATTATGGCTTGGTTCCAACTGACGTGCCTCTGCTCAACTAGTGAGTTCAATAAGACTTTACTGCTGCAGAATTACACAGGTGCCCTCTGGGGAAATATGATACAGAATTTTTGGATTACTCAACGTAAAGCCGTATCAGCCATCTTTGCTGTCCAATCTCATTAATCAGCCTGACAAAATTGTTTTCTGCTGATCTAAGTTCAGTATCCTGACTTCTCTCATAGTTTTTAGACTTCCAGAACTAGACTGTCTGGATCTGGCATTTAAAAAGATATTGCGAAACATGCACTGACACAGCCCCTGCTGGGAAAGCCATGAGAAACATCACTTCACTGTAGACAGTATGGTGTAATTTTGGGGGATTATTCGCTTTGTAGTAAATATGATTTGTTGTGACTAACTTAAGCTGCCAAAGGCCTATACACACACAAACCGCTTGTGCACACTTGCAAGGGACTTCATTTCTGATAAAACGCCCATATGGTTCATTGGTTCATTCTTATGAAAGTCTGTTTACCTTCCTTTGAAGGGATATCAGGGGCTGTTTAATACTTACAGTTCTTAGGTCACCGTGAGGACATTTTTCATGCTTACGAAGATGTGGTACTACTCACACAGTCCTTTTATTTTTTTTTCCCCCAAAATACATATTTTAGCATATATTTTAAGTAGAAATGTAATCCTTCTAAAATATAATGTAGTGTATAACACACACACACACACACACACACACACACACACACACACACGCGCGCGCACGCACGCACACACACATTTATATATATACATGCATATACATACAAATTAATGTAAAGAAAATACATTTTAATGAATTTCAAATTCATAAAATACTTTTGAGTGTTTTTTTTTTTACTATAATAACCCTGTTGTGAATTACAAAAAACAAAGTGTCATGTCATTGACCCTTCATTTGAAGTACCATGAGACCGTCATATTGCGGTAACTCACAAATGTGCGCCATAACTCGTTACTGATGTTTCAACCATTTAACTCTTCCACTCTCATAAACAGCAGATGGTTGCTTAGCTAGTCGTGGGAATCTACATATATTCATGAGATTTTCTGACAGTCTGATGAAATACACTAAGAAATCATCACTACTGTTTACAAGACTGCAAAACATCGCTGCTAATACATGCTTGTGTGAGTTAGAGCGAAGGTTTTTAGCATGAATGCTGGAAGAGAAGATTGTGTTAGTGTGTGTGGGTGGGTGTGTGTGTGTGCATATTGTCTTGTTTTTAGAAAGCTGGTCGGCTGGTGTTACAGTAATTATGTTTCCTTCACAGCTATGAAGTCAGGTGGCACTCAGCTGAAGCTCATCATGTCATTCCAGAACTATGGACAAGCCCTGTTCAAACCTATGAAGTAAGTGATATTGCAATCTTTCAGTTTAATGAATGCACGCCCAATGGAGAACCAGTTTTTTACCCTGCATACCCTTTCATTCTAAGTGTATTTAAGAGGCGTGGACTAAGCCTTTTGTGTTTCAACAAAAACATGTTGTTCTGCTTTTGGATGTTGTCCAAGATGATTATGTATTATCTACATGTAGATGTAGTCTTTCTACATCTGTAAAATATGAGAAGTATGTTAAAAATAGAATGAGGTTAACAAATGACACAATCAGTTTAAACATCATTTTTCTAACTCTTAGGCCTTAAAGGTATAGTCCATCCAAAAATGAAAATTCTGTCATCATTTATTCACTCTCATTTCGTTTTAAACCTATGCGTTTCTTTCATTTGTGAAGCAAAATAAGAAGAAGAAATATTGAAGAATGCTGGTAACCAAAAATATATTTTGAAGAATGTTGATAACCAAACTGTTTTGAGTCATGTTCACGTCCGTGGTATGGACAAAATATACTATGGAAGTTATTTTGAACCTAAATGTTTGGTTGCGACCATCCTTCAAAATATATTTTTGGTTACCAACATTCTTCGAAATACATTTTTGGTTACCAACATTCTTCGGAATACACTTTTTGTTTCCAAAATTCTTTAAAATATACTTTTGGTTACTAACATTCTAACTACTAACATTCAACATTACTACCATTCAATATATATTTTTTGTTACCACTATTATTCAAAATATCTTTTTGGTTACCAAAATTCTATAAAATATATTTTCTGTTACCAACATTCATCAAAATATACTTTTGGTCACCAACATTCTTCAGTATATATTTGTTGGTTACCGACATTATTCAAAATATCTTTTTTGGTTACAAACATTCTATAAAATATAGTTTTGATTACCAGCATTCTTCAGAATATCTTTTTTGTTACCAAAATTCTATAAAATATATTTTCTGTTACCAACATTCATCAAAATATACTTTTGGTTACCAATATTCTTAAAAATATACTTTTGGTCACCAACATTCTTCAATATATATTTGTTGGTTACCGACATTATTCAAAATATCCTTTTGGTTACAAACATTCTATAAAATATAGTTTTGATTACCAGCATTCTTCAGAATATCTTCTTTTGTGTTCTACAGGGAAATAAAATAATAAAATATGAAATACATACAGGTTTGGAATAACATGAGGGTGGCTAAATCATTTTCACTCAGTGATTTTGTAAAATTTTGGGGTGGACTGTTCCTTTAAGCCCCCTTATTAGGATATTTAACAAAGCAAAGATAAATTGAATAAGCAGTTAATTACCTAAAAATCCCCATTTAAAAAAAAATAATAATTCTTTAAGCCCCTAAAGACTGCACCTGAGCTTAATGCTTATTAGAGTAACTCCTCAGTTGTGTTCGGCATTTGTTGGCCGGCAGCACAAGCATCCATATGATCTTTCCTGGTGGGTAATGATCAGTCTGGGTTTAATTAACATTGCCAGGCTTACGCATTAATTAAAAACTGCGAGACACTATCACACGCTCTCGGGGATATTTGCGAGCAGAAGCTGTAACAGCCACACATAAAACAAAGCGGATCGACAGAGTGTGTCTGCCATATTCCCTCTGTTGAAACAACACTGCCAGGCCTACCTGACTCATTTGTGATCAAATAATTGCTAGGGGATGCTTGATTGCTTCCACCCAGAGGAAAACCTTTTTCGTCGTTGTTTTCTTTGATTATGCTTTGTCATTGCCATCTGTGATTTCTTAGTCTTTCTTGGTGGGTACAGACACAAACAGTTGGTGGCTAAAAACACATGCAGTTATTGCACAACAGTAGCCTCAGGAGATGCACAATTCACACACCAGACAAGGTGGCTTATGCATGTTGGGATTAGCACTCCCTGCTGAAAAAAAAAAAAAAATGACTGGCTTAGGCCAAGATGAATTACTTCTGGTTTGATGTACAATACAGTGTACAATACAGTATTGTGCAGAAATCTTAAGCAAGTTAGATGTTTTTTTTTTTTTGTTTTTTTTTAAGGTGGTTATTTGTATCTTTTGCTTTAGTGTACCAGTAGGAAATTGTGATTTCCAAACAGTCCTTTTGCCATTAAAGGCATAGTTGACCCAAAAATGAAAATTTGCTGAAAATGTACTCATCCTCAGGCCATTCAAGATCTAGATGAGTTTGTTTCTTCATCGCAGCAGATTTGGAGTATTTCAGCTTTAATTTAATTTAGCTTTAATTTATTTTTAGAAACAGTGTTTTTAATTTGGACCGCAGTACCCATTTCAACCACTATTATTACATATTGCACTTTTAAAGCTGTGCGCAAGTGTACCAAGGACAAAATCTGTTTTGAAGGTAAATGATGCTCATAACAAATGTTGATTTAATTTAGTTAATACAAGTAGTTAATAGAAGTAAATTTTTACAATCTACTTGTGACATGATTTTTTTTAAATATCTTCAATTTACAGATTTTTTTTTTTCACACGGGACTAAAACTTTTCACATTACTGTATCGAATTAGCTTTTCTTTGATATTAAGGTCATGACTAGATCTGAGAAGGTGATGGCTGTCTCTTTATGATTCAGGAGGAAATCTTGGTTTGGATGTATATGATACACATTTGCTAGGATAAATTATGCTATTAATACAAAAAACAAACAGTGAGTATTGCATATTTTCTGTTGATATCCCATCTTTCATCTAGTTCTAAAGAAAGATCATGAAAGGAGACAATATTTTAGTGGGGTTTTTAACAATGCATGTAATAAAAGCAATAATTTTGACAGAGACAACAACTGACAGATTAGACTGACAAACACAGCTCTTTAGCTGCGTTTCACAGTTTTGAGCAATTATACTTTGGAAGTGTTAATTAACTTTTGGCATTCATGTAAATCTTGGCATTCGTTTCTCTGTTTATGCTTTGAACAAACACTGCTAAAAAGCAAATACCAAGTACTAAGCTTGAAGAATCCATATGGTCCCAACTAAAACCACTGAACATCCAGAGCACACGGCCACCCTCACTGCAGCAAGCAGGTGCTTTTTCATCCCAAATAAAAGTGCAGGTTTCCCCCTTTTCCCAGGCTCTACATCTATCTCCCACTCCGAGAAGGCTATAGATTTCTCCAGCTCTAAAAGCTGGGAGTATTTCCCAGAATCCTCGTTGACGGCACGGGGCCACCCTTTCCCTCACCTGCCCCTCTGTGCAGCCCTACTAAGCATCAAAGCTTCTTTTGATGTGCTGCTGCTTTGAGCTGGATGCTAATCTATCTGCAGGCGCATGGAGGGCTAACAGCTCCGGTTCCTGCAAAGCCACATGTGTGTAAGTGAGAGGAGTTTATTGAACTTGAGTTATCTTGCTGTGATCTAGGTGCAAATGCAGCAATAAATCATTGTGCAACCTTTCACTCTACCTTCTCCATGTTCATTCAGACACCAGCCGATGGGACTTGTGCCACGGAAAAGCACTCATCCCATTAAAATGAGGAAGGAGTAACTGCATTTTACAGGAAAGCCATGCTCACTGAATGGTTTAATTATTCCACACCACAGCAATGAATTCTACTGTTCACCATGGAATGAGAAAGGAGAGAGAGATAAGATTAGAAAAAAGCCCTTGTGAAAAAGAAGTAAACTTTTAAAAGGAGAACCTATTACAGAAATAATATACTTAAAAAAATACTCTTAAGTGTGAACTGAATGTAATGTTTTCAGACACTTAATTGCATGTTATTTACAATTAAATGAAAAAAGGATTATAGTTTACATTTATATTATATGAAATAATTTTATATCATGCATTTAATTATATGCGTAAATGCAAATTTGTTATAAAGAGGCAGTTTACTACATTGAAAATGTATTAATTTTACATTTGCCAATTAACACTAGTTAAATTTATAATCAAGTACTTTACATGTGCTTTTGTATGTTAGTCAACACATCAAAATAAGTTTACTTCTTAAAAGCATGGCGAAAGATTATGAAAACACTGATTTTACACACTGTACTTTTAAGTAAAACTTTTATTTTGCCATTACTACAAAATGCTCTTTAAAAGTCTACTCAAGTGTGTTAAGAAACCGTATACAACCGGCTTTTTATTTTATTAATATTATAATATCTGCAAGTACGTACGTTTTTAAAAATGTACATTTAAGATTAAAAAAAGTGTACATTCAATACAAATAAGTTCACTTCTTTTCACAAGAGAAGGAAGGAGACAAGTTTTGTTTGGGGTAGATTTACAAACTTGACCATCAAGATTCCTTCCAGTGATTCGTCAAGTTACAACAATGAGAGACTGTGAATCAGATGCTGAGATTGTTTGCATGTGTTTGCACAACATGATTTACCGGGACATGTTCCTGAATCAACATCTTTTGTTGTTCATGTAACAACATTTTTGTCAACTAGTGTTAGCATTAGCACTAACCCTAACAATGACACTTTAACATGCTTGGTTCATGGGAAAGTTCCTCCAGGCAATTTTTCAACAAATTTAAAAGAGGTTCGCTGTCTGTCGTTAATTTTCAGGATATGTTTTTTTGTCAATTCATCTCACACATCCACATTTTCTTGTGCCACCCCTAGCAGTTAGCCAAACAACCAGTATTGAAACTCGTATCTAAAAACCATATCTGTCATATATCTAAAAAAGTGAAAAGTAATGATGGATGATTTTGTCAACGTATGTCCAGGAAGCATTTGAACAGAAATCTCATTAACTGCATGACTGTAAGCATTAGTGACCTCTAATCTTAACTTTTGTGGTTACCGAAATGTTAATATGTAAATACTCACACATTCCCATTTTTAGAGTGAGATGTTAGCAATGCCAAAGTCAAAGTTTGATTCGCAGGGCAAAAAACAACCAGAGACTCACCACACTTTAATAGAAGTCCAAAAACAAGGCGTGTAGGCCACAAAATTCATAAACACAACTAGATTTGAGATAAAAATTATTGTTTATATTGCATATAGTGGTGTTTATCAATTTATTCTCGTTTCTGCAGTGTTCAGGCTTGTAATATTTATTTTTGCTCATTTCGATTCTGAGGGAACATGTGAACTGATAAACATGCCTTGAATGCAAAAGCAAGGTGCTTATGTATGACAACTTTTAGTTTTGACTTCCTCTATTATTATCAGATCCAATAATTCACTCTCTGACTCCAGGAACTCATCATAACCTCTAAACGGCCAATGACTGGTTAATAGGAATATTGTTCTAGGACCGTATAAAGGCTGTTGTTTGAGGAACATGTCCCACTAAGCATGTTTGTGTTAGACACTGTTATGAACCCTCAAACAGCTCTCGTTTACTCACAAGCTAGAAGTTTGGTCGGTGAGCAGCTCTTTAAAGTGTATGCCAGACTAGATGTGCCTTAACAGGAACAAAAACTCTCACACAGCAAAATAGCTTGTGGATCTTTAAGCTAAGAGCTAAGTTTGAGTTTTCCACTGCTTTGATGTTAATGATTTTTTTTTTTTCCTCATATTGGTTCTGAAATTGCTGCAGTGCTTTGATATGAACTCTCACAGCAGCAACAGAGAAAGTATTTTCGGCTACAGCTGTTGTGCATTCATCGCTATAATGCAGAATATGTTCATGTCATGTAGAATATTACATGCAGCTCACCCAGGGAGATACCATCACCCCCATACTCTCTCTGATTGTCACTGTAACTCTATGGTATCTCTGTAATTCCAGCTTCTAGTAGGTTCTGTTGTGGGCTATGCACAAACCAAGTGTCTTCATGGTACGCATTAGGACAGATTGCATGTACCTTTATGTTATTAATCCATGATTTATGACATGGGAAATCATTTTGCTAAAGCACCTGCATCGGGGGCTTTCAGACTAAGCGTGGTTTATCTGTGTTGTTTTAGAATGCAGATGGAAAATCCAGTTGGAAAATTCAGGTTTATTCCCAGCTTCAGATGCGTTTTGTCATCTAAAATGAAAAAGGGAGAGAATTTGCTGATTAAAAATATAGGCAGGAATAAAAAAAGATAAAAGATAAAAAAAATGTTTTATGGTCAATGGATAAGCGTATTTAAAATAAATAAATAAAAACAGTACATTTGCCACACTATATTGGATCGCATATTGAAATATTCTGATATAGTGAAAGAGGCTTAGAATATTTTAGGTTCAAATCCTGTTACGGCAGTTCACATGTCAAACTCCATGAAATATGACAACTGGGGTAATGTTTAGAGCATGCTGTCTAAACCCTCAGCCGTGGCAGGAAGTTAAGCTGAAGTGATGCATTTATGCGTTGTGTGTGGAGAAGGGTAGGATTTTTAAGAGTGGCAGACGTGGGACCTGCTGAAAGACATGATGTTTGGGGATTACAGAATGTCAAATCTGACTGCAACAGATTGTTGATGATGCAGTCAGATCTAGACAACATAAAATGCTGGTAAACCCTAATGAGAAAAGGACAAAATGTTTAATCTATGGACCAAGGGCTGAAGGTTTGGCATGGTTACCATTAGCATCTTTCTCCACTGATGGCATGTCAAAAGTATTCATGTATATTGGCTATTTTATTTTATTTTATTTTTATTTTTTTGAATTTTTAATTTTATTTTTGATTTTTTGCAAGCAATACCACTCAAATATTTTATGTTTGTGTTTGACCAATTTTTGTTTTTTAGGGCTCTTGAAAGTGTGAAATTAACTTTGCCATTAGGAATGCCATGTGTTAATGACTAATTGCTTTTCCCACATGAAACTGTGCTTTTTTGCTGTTAGGTTTTTCCACATCACTTTCATATCTGTAAAAGGAAGACAAATGTTAGTGTTAGATTCTTCCTGCTTCAATTTTTGCAGTTTATTTTGGTTTGCCTGCTTGCCACAAGAACAACCCGCCAAAGTTGGTGGTTAAATCCAAGCCATCCAGTCGTGTCTGTATGTTTTCCAAGTCCTCCAAGCAGAAATCATTTATGTTGAAGCCCCCGAGGAGGGTGGAAGAAACCTCCATTAATGCATGCATTTCTGAAGCGATGCAGGCTGCTTGTAGCCAGCAAGCAGTGAATCAACATGTCAAAGCGCATTGTCTGCCTTATTCCTGACAGCTGTCTTGCACAGCTGCACGGCTTTCTGCACTGATCCAGGTTCTGTGCACAGAGGGAAGTCTATTTCTCTGCTCAGCTGAATGGGGACTTGGAGTGTGTGCATGTGTGTGGTGAATCGGAAGTGATGAGATCTTAAGACTGAAAGTCCTATTTTGAAAAACTTCTTCGCAAAAGCATTACCATTGTAACTATATTTAATAAATATACAATAGTTTTGCTCATTATACTTAATAAGGTCTATAATAACTGGAAATAAAAAACAGCACTTGTAAAAGTCTATTATTTAATAAATGTTGCTTTCCATTTTTATTTAGCCAGAATACTTATACAATTTTAAATGGCTGTCAGTAACAAAAGATGCTTTATCTTCTACATGGTGTAGTTTCAGAATGCACCATCAGGGGCTAATGGGGTCATGCTAACCAGCCCCACCTTGACCCCTTGGTTACCACAGATTTTCAGTTGTTTCAATAGCTTTAGTTGTATCTGGTCCTACTCGCACCACTGAGAATGAGAGTCAACCATGGTTGGCTAAAGCACACAGACTTTGGTGTCAGTCCCCAGCACACCTTCTTACTAACTGGCCTCCATCACTCACTCCCTAAAGCTCATTCCCATCCGGGTCACGGCACCATTTAAACTGGTCCTACTCATGCCACAACAGACAGGATTTGAACCAGTGTCAACCAGCATGGGAGGCTTCAGGTTTACCTGAACAACTCTTACTAGTCAACCTCCATTGCATTCAACTCCCATCCGGATCACAGCACCACTGAAATTGGTCCTATTCGTGCAGCAATAAGTGGGATTCAAACCAATATCAACCAGCATGGGAGACTAAAGAATGCAACTTTTAGTGTCAGTCCCTTACACGCCTTTCAAAATCAGAGGAGTGAGATTTACCTGCACAGCTTTTTTCTGGCTAGACTCTGTTACATTCACCCCTCTAAAGCTCACTCCCATCTGGGTCACGGCACCACTGAAATTGGTCCTATTCGTGCAGCAATAAATGGGATTCAAACCAACATCAACCAGCATGGGAGACTAAAGGATGCAGCCTCTAGTGTCAGTCACTAACATACCTTTCGAGACCAGAAGAGTGAGGTTTATCTGCACAGCCTTTTCTGGCTAGCCTCTGTTACATTCACCCCCTAAAACTCACTCCTATCCAGGTCACGGCACCAATGAAACTGGTCCTACTCACCCCGCAACAGGTGGGATTTGAACCAGCATCAACCAGTGTGAGATGCAGGTGTGCTGACAAGGAGGATAGCACAGAAAAAAAAATAGCCAGTAGAATCAGTCAATAATATGCCTCTTACGGGCAGTGGAGTGAGGTCTGTTATGTAGTTACTATGTATTTGGATTTATAGCAGGGGTGTCCAAACTCGGTCCTGGAGGGCCAATGTCCTGCAGAGTTTAGCTCCAACTTTCCTCTACACACATGCCTGGAAGTTTCTAGAATGCTTAGTATCACCTTGATTAGCTTGTTCAGGTGTGATTAATTGGGTTTAAGCTAAGCGGCCCTCCAGGAGCAGGAATGGACACCCCTGATTTATAGCAAAGTGTCACATACTGTTGCTGATTTGATTGCATAATTCACAATACTTCATGAGTTGTTCATTGCCTTTTCAAAGGTACCTTTGTCTTCTTCTTCTTTCTTTCTTATTCCTATTAATATGAATAGGAACAGGAAAAATACTTCTCGAAGGCCATTGTAAACGTGGGCAGTCCTGCTGCACTATGGTGACTCAGCTTCAATGACGAAGGCGAAATCTGATGCTAGCTCTGAATTCTGTGAGCACTGGCCCTTATTCTTTCAGTTCCTCCTCATCTTCCTTGAGAACAACCACAGTACAATTTATCTCACTGATAGTATGTTGTTATGCACCAGGTAGCCAACCAACAGGAGTTGTGCTATCAAACAGCACAGAGTCAGATTTCACAGACGATTGAGAGTTAGAGAGTTTTTGCCTTACTGCCAGGGAATTAGTTATTCACTGTGGCTTTTATTGGCACATTAGAGATCAATTTGTTAGTTCTGACTTTTGGAATGAAATACATACTTGTTCAAAGATCTCTGGGGAATCAGTTGGGATTGATGAAGATTCACCTTCTCGTTTGGAGCTAAGAACATGATGGGAGGGGTGCTGGATTATTTTTTGAATTCCTTCCCTTGGCTGTTGTGTGATGGTGTTATTTCATAGTTTTACTGGGAAATTGTAAAGGGAAGACTGTCTTCTGCATGTTTGTGAAACTAGCATCCTCAGATCTTGTGATTGACTTGGAACCATCTTATTTGGATATTTGAAACATGTTGGTCACATGTTGTGTTTTATTTTGGTCAGATTCCTCCACCCCTCCCCCATCAGTCATGCTTCACACGCTGCATATACAGTAATGCTGAGAACCACGTCTGCTGTAGAGTCGAGCAGTTCCTGCTTCACAATCTCAGCATTGTGTTTTAGTTTCAGTTTGGGCTGCTCAGCGAATGTGACCCTCTGCCCACCCCCTCATCTCTCATTCTCCTCTTTGTGATTCCATCTGTAAGATGGCAGGCAGTCAAAACACGCTCAGATAACAACCCTCTCTATTTCTCTCTCTATCATGAGCATACGCGCACTGACTTTGTATGACTGTAATGTCAGTTCCTCTTTCCCTGTCTGTCTCATTCTGTCCCTGTCTACCTGTCTTCATTTCTCCTCCCTACCTGTCTCACGCTGTCTTTCTTCTTATGTCCCTACAGTACATTTTCAAATCTGTCCCTAATTTTTGACTTGCCTCCCTCGCTACCTGTTGCGCTCACCATCCCCTTCCTCTCTGCTTCTCTTTCTCATTTTCTCTGCTTCTCTTCCTGCTTCTCTTTGTCAGCCTCTTCACAACTTTTATCCTCCCTCCCCACAACTATCTCTCTTTTTCTCAATGCCTCTCAAGTTATTTTTCTGACCCTCTCAATCTGCTTATCTTTCTCCCTCTCGAACTCTCCCTCCTTCTTTACCTGGTTCTCTCACTTTCTTCCTTTCTATTTGTTTTTCTCCCTCTTGTTTGTCCCTCTCTCCATCTGTCTTTCTTCCTCTCTACCTTTCCCTCCTCTTTACCTGGTTCTCCCTCTTTCTTCCTCTCTGTCTAGTCTTATTTGCTTGTTTCTCTTCTTCCGTCCTCTACCAGTCTATCAGTCTTCTTCCCTTTCTACGTCTCTTTCTCCCACTCTGCCTATCTCTCTCTATTTCACTCTTTTTCACTCCTTCTAGTCCACCTGTCTCTCTCTTCCTCGCTCTTTACCTGTCTCTCTCTATCTGTCTTTTTACTTGTCTTTCTTCCTCATATCACTCTTTCCAATCTACATCTCTCTCTCTCTCTTCCTCCCTTTCTAACTGTCCCTCTCTACTTTTTTTACTTGTCTTTCTTCCTGTCTACCTGTCTCATACCTCCCCTCTCTACCTAACTCTCTATCCATTATTTTTTCCTTTTTGTCTTTGTATACTTGTTTCTTTCTCTCCTTTCAGTCTACCTGACTTTCCCTTCCTCACTCTCTACCTTTCTGTTTCTTCCTATCACTCTTCCTGTCTCTACCTGTCTGTCTCACTCTTTTCCTCCCTTCTTTCCTCTCTACCTGTCTCCCTTTTCAACTGTCTACTCGTCTTCTTCCTCGCTTTGCACTTTTTTCTCTCACCCTCCCACTTTACCCATCTCTCTCTATTCTTCTTCACCTGTTTCCTCCTCTTCCTATCTCTTTCTCTCCTTCCTGTCTCTTTTCCTTTTATTCTACCTGTCTCTTTCTCCTACCCTCTTTAACTGTCTCTCTTCCTTTCTCTTCAGCTCTTTTTCTGTCTCATATCTTCACTTGCATCCCTGCTCTCTGCCCTCAGATCTGCTGAATTGTATGTGACAAAGGGAAATGTGTGTCAGAATTAATCACTGAACTTGAACAATAAAAACCTCAGCAATCTCACCCCTGCAGACAACGAGGTAAGAGTAACTACTGAAGCACTGAAACAGCAGTGTGGACTTTTTACAGTAATCTCATCCCAGTCATCAAAATGCATTTTAAAAACGTTTCCAGAACATTATAATGAGATTTTTTAAAAGTTTTGGGCATATTTATCATATCATTATAGCATCCACCCTGATCCATCTGTGATCTGCTCATCATAAATGATGGCTGAGAAAGCAGATGGTCCATTGTGTATTAAACTGCTGCATTAAGATTGATCTGTCCATCCTCTCTCATCACAGCAGATGCCAGTCAAACTCACAGTTCTAATCATCTTGTGCTACCAAAACATTCCTCAATTGAAATTTCTTTCCATCTTGCTTTTTTCCAGTGCCATTAAAACAGGACGTCTTCTGGCTAACGTCTTTGTCTCATCTTGTATTTTTATTTCCAACCCATATCACCTTGTCCGCATCATTCAAAACTATTTCCAGAATGTCTACCCTTCTTTTGTAAGATTTCCAGATATATGCTATTCACTTCTGTTGTTTAATTTATGAAAAGCAATGCATACAGTCTATATTGTACCACAGCTACTCGATTAGGCTTGACTAGTGTGCAAGTGTAAAGCCACAGAGTGCTTCTGGTGGCTTAAAAGAATGCTCCAGATTTAATACAAATAAACCTCAATCAACATCATCTGTGGCAGGCTGCCGACTACCACATTTTGACTCATCTCCAGTTTGTACAAACAAAAAACATGTTGACAAAAATATATTTACAGTGGAGGTCTAAGGGGAAGTGTTGTGCATTGACCCGCATACTTCCACTGTAAGTACATGACTGCCCAGTGCATTCTTTGTTTGATGGCATCTACACAACACAGATTTTGATAAAGCCAATGGCACCACCCTTACGAAAAAGAAGTTTATTCAAGTGTGCTATTAGTATACTTCTTTTAAACTTAAAAATAGGAAAGTATACTTTTAGTCTACTTTTTATGTACTTCTCAGAAATGGGCTTTATGTACTTCTCAGAAATATACTTAAAATGTAATTTAAGGATACTTGACTTATACTTAGAAAAAATCTAAATATATATGAGCTATACTTGTCCTCCTAGAATCCGTGTTTTCATTGTTATATGGTAAGGAGCGCTAGTACACATCTTCTTTACAGAATTTCCAAAAAACACAAGTGAAGAAGAAACCAAAACAACAGATGCTAATGCTGCGTTCAAATCCTCCTAGGACGTTCATACTTACGAGCTGACAAGTCGTTATTACGATGTCGGGTGCATTCAAGTCACTGTGGTCGGAACAAGATGGCAATTTAACATTTCTACATACAATTCAAGATTTTTTTTTTTTAAATGATGAATGAAGAATGTGCATCATTGTGTTTTTCTTTTTTCTTTTTTTATTTAATTTATGAAGGTGATGTAAACTGAATAATTATATATTCTATTATAATTATACAATAATGTAATATTTTGTGTATGTAACTTATATAGTTTTATTGCACATTACAAAAAAAAAAAATCATTTTATTCATTTCAGCAACTTTACCGACGCTGCATATCTTTAGTCTTTGGCTGCGTCCATTGCATCCGACACGTTTTTTCACTGACACGCCCCCAACTCGGAAACTCTGGGCTTAAAGAAATTTTGAGTTTCCCACTCGTAATAACGACTTTGTGGTGGCATTCATATGCATTCAACTCGTAAATACGATGTATCCGACATGACTTGAATGCACCATTCCACATGTAATCTAACACGATCATCAGACATAAAACAGCATCAAAACTGTGTAACGTTATGAAATAAAATGTCACCAATGAAGAGGTAATAATGACTGTCAAGCTTTGGGGTGTTGATTGACTCCATCTATGTCTTGATTTTCATTCTGAATCCAATTCATATTCTTTTTTCAGCTTTTTGTTCAAAATGTTGTTTATTTCTTTATTTTTTATTTATGAAATTCATGGAACACATTCAAGTGTTTAAAATAATAATGCATGAAGCTAGAATAAAATGTTTTTGTTTACGAGCAGATACTGTTCTTTCTTTTGATGTTTTATATGTTCAGAAATTCATATAACAAAATACAAATTAATACCTAAATAGGGACATAGTAGTATGCATAAAGTATGATGTAAAGTTCACTTAAAGAAAACTTATGAGTATACTTTCAGTATAAAACTACTAAACTAGTAGTTTACTAAGACTATACTTCAAAGTGTACTAAAATGATACTACACGTATTTAATTAGTAAACTATCAGTATACCTATAAGTTCACTTTTAGTATAGTTGCAGTACAAGCAAAACACACTGATGTAAACTAGTTGTGTACTCAAAGTTTACTACTGTTATACTAGAAAGTGGGCCAATTTAGTCCCAAGGAGTATTGAAATAGTACACTTACAAGTATACTACTAGTACACTGATATTTGTATACTTACTACGTAAAGTACACTTAAAAATATACTTGAACTTTACTTAAGTATACTTAATAAAAATAAACTTGATGTATACTACTTTTTGGTAAGGGCAGTTCACCTAAATATCTTACTTACTCTTCATGCATTTGTTTTTGTTCTGTAAAACACAAATGGAGATGGTAGAAAGCACCATAAGGACTCTGTATGACTGTGGTGCTTTTTTTTTTTTTTTTTTGGACCTTGACAGCCCCTGATACATTTTTTTTTTTTTTTTTTTACTAATTTCTTGTTCTGAAATCTTTTTGAGTGACTCTGCATTATTAGCAGATTCAAGAAACTGAATGAGAAAAAGAAAGGAGTGTATAATAATGGCCCACACGAACTGAAAAATCTGTGATCTCTTGGCTTTGAGTTTGAGATTATCTCCAGACAAGTTCATTAATCCTCTCATGTTAATAGAAAGAACAGATACGGCTTCCCTGACAGCACGTCAGGCCCCAGTAATCTGGGATGTGCAGAAATGTGAGATAACCTGCACATTCAGCCTCAGAAGCGAGACTCTAAAGAATAAGGTTAGGGACAAAGAACAGTAATGTGTTTCCAGTAATATCTTACAGAAGAGACAGAACATCTTTAAGACCCACTCAGGTTAAGGCACTTCACATCGTAACGTACATGCTGTATTAAAATTTCCATCAGTAATTGCACCCTAATTGTACGGGGAGATTTAATGTCTGTGATTATGCCAACCTGTTTGTGTAATTAATCGTGCATAGGTGCTAAAAAATGTTACTTGTGTTTCCGCTCATGCTAATGTTAGATTCATTCAGATGTGTGGCGTTTTCAATTATGCCAAATGTCATGGATGAATACATTTAAATTAGCCAAGGAAAATTTCAGTGCACATTAGAAAAAAATGGATTCATTCCCACACTTTATGATCATTAAATCAGTGCCATGGCGGTAGATTTCACTTCTAATCTCCATTTACAAGAAGAAAAAGCATTTGAATATCTTTAACTGCCGCTTTACCTCCAAGTAAAATGACAAAACTTTAATAAATGAAGGAATACCATCCCACACTTAACCGTGGGACTAAGAGCGAAGTCTTAATGAAGAAGAATAGGTAAAGAGAGGCCAAGACTTCTCAAAGTTACACTAGTATTGGAATATGCTCCAACTACATCTTAATTATGCTCTTTCCTCAAGAATGTAGTGTAGCCATCATTATCTCTACACAAACCCTTTCTTTTTGCTCATTCTAGCCAGGATATAGTCAGATCTCTGATCATCGGGTCAGGTATCACTTGGTCAAAGCTGAAGGAATGTAATTCTACAGCTCGGCTTTTTCACCCTGCTTCTGCAGAGCTGCAATTAGTGCTGGTTAATGAAGCTAAAATAATATTTGTCAGGATTTTGATAATATTCAGTGTTTATTTCAATATTTATGATTTTGGTCTGAAAGTAAACGTGTATTTCTTTAGGTAGGCGATTTAACGAAACAGCCATTGTTGCCAGCAGATTCGTATTATTTTAGAACAAAATATATGTTATATCTAAAAATATCTAAGGGATGCTTTCCACATGTTGCGTTAGATGAACAATATTCACCATCATAATATATAATACTATACAGTAAATCATACTATATACAGTAATAAAGAACAGTATTTTCAGAAACATTTTAATGCCTAAATCAGTTCATTAAAATGGACAGTTTGAAATGATTCATGAATTAAACAGTAACAAAGCTTGTGCTACTGAAGTTTAATTCAGAGACACTATTAAAACATCTGTTTTTATGCTCTCATACTTTCAAGTCTTGATGAAACCTAATGGCCAAATTAAAAGCTTTATAAAATCATCGCATGTCGCTTCACTTTATGTTGTCAGATCAACCAAAGTGAACATACTGTGAATATTCAATACATAGCTCAGTCCTAGCTGCAGTTTTCCTGGACATTTAGCCGCTGTCTTTTTCATAAACTGTTATGCTTCAAGGCACAGCTGAACTGCCATGGACAGAGATGTTTTTTCTTCCTAACTCTGCTCACGGTTAGAGGTGGAACACGATGTGTTATAATGGTGTTAAAGGCCCTCAGCAATCTTGCCTAAATGGCTTTATTTGAGAAGTGTTTCAGCCCTTGCTCGCAATTGCCGACAGGTTCTTCAAGCACTTTGTGCTTTTCCTGGAACTAAAGGAGAAAGTTTTGCAGTAATCAAGCAAACACCATTGAGAGGCCTGAGAGTGTTACTTGTGTTTGCAGCCTATACTGAAAATACCTTCCAGGGAACTCAGTGTAGAAGTATAACTCTGATACCCGGAAGGGCCAGAAAGAATCTTCGAATTCAGTTCCAGCAGTGAACAGTTCTCAGTATACGAAAGGGAAAAACAAGTCTAGTCTTTTTTTAAAAGCCCTTTATCCTGGAAAGCCACCACCATCCGCCCGCATTCCACCAAGACCGCAATCCACTAAATGCTGTTTATGCATTTGTTCTATTTATGAAGTAGATACAGTTTTAGAAACCTTACAGAGAAGATGATGGGTTCACTAACATTGTACCAGAGGAATAAAAAGAAAGGGTCTCCTCAAGAGGTTCAAATTTTAGAATGTTTTCCAATATACAGGAAGTATTCATATACAGGCTCACTAGACTCACATTTGTGTTTCATAAAAAAAAAAAAAAAAAAATGCATTGGAAAAGCAACATATAGCAAAATAATCAATGTTTACAGTAGATTGGAAGTGCTTAAAAAAGTAATGTTATAATATTGACTGATGATTAATGTTTCACTCTCTTTTTAATTTACCTTAATTAGCTAAATGCATTTCTGCCCTGTTATGCCATAAGTGACAAGCACTTTTGCTGTTCAGGGTCTGAAATTGAGCACTTTTGGATCCTAGAAGACAGAATGCTACAAAACAAGAAACATCTGCATTTTAAAAAAAAATGTAACCATTCATCTGTCAGCTAAATAAAAGATTCTAAATCAACAGAAATTCTATTATGAATTATGTGCCACCAGTAAATGACATTTTAATGAGCAGCAGGCTGTTTTAATTAAGAGAGTGACAGTTGCCGCGAGGGGGGCCGCGGTGTATTCTTAGGTTGTTGTTGTTGTTGTTGAACTCTGTGGAAAGAGCCCAAAATTGAAAGCTGTGAAAAGCCGCACTGTTATTGTGGTCATTTCTGTGGCACATCCAGTTTGTTTAAGTAGACACAGATGGAGAGTTGACAGAACAGGTTTTCTCTATATCTCTTTCTCTCTCTCTCTCTCTGTTTCTTTCTTTGTGTCGCCGTTTGTCTTTCTCATTCTCACTAGATTTGTTGATCAGACTCCAGCAGCTGCCAGATTCTCACATCTAGAAACTGTTTTCGACAGTCAAAACTCCCAAAAGTCTTTTAAGTCCTGAAACTTGGTTCAAAACATGAAGCCTTTCCAAAAGCCTTCAGCGCTGTGCAAGAGAACAACTCTGCTGAGATTCATTAGTCAAATGTTAAGAGTCAAAAGTTAAGAGGAGTTTGTCTGAGAGGATAACTTTAGAGAGGAGATGGCAAAGCCAGAGCACACCAGGTGACTCAAAAGCCCAATTGAGATTCAGATTTTTTCCAGTTAATACTGGCCTCTTTACAACTCAACCAAGCAACTGAATCAAAATTCAGAAACTTGGGTTCAGATAGCTGTAATAGCTATGGTGTATGGTGTATGATGTCTGGTGTCTGGCTTCTAGCTGATCCAGGCTGGTCATTAGCTGGTCTAAAATGGTTATTAATTGGCCAAAGCTATATTTGCTGATTTTTGCTGAGATTGTTATTAATAGACCAAAAGTGGTCATTAATAGTGGTTATTAATTGGTCCAAGCTGGTCATCAGCTGGTTTAAAATAGGTATTGGTTGGTCCAAGCCTTGTTTTTATGATATTTTTTTTTTTATTTTGTAATTTTTTTTTTTTTTTTTGGCTGCTCTAGCTCTAACATTGTCATTAGCTAGTTCAATTTGGGCCCTATCTGGTCTATAAGAAGATGGTCTTTAGCTGATCTGAGATGGTCAATAGCTGTCTGAAATGGTTTTTAATTGGTCCAAGCTGGTCATTAGCTGGTTTAAAATTGCTATTAGTTGGTCCAAGCAGTTTCCATTGATCTGAGATTGTTCAAGCTGGTCACTAGCTGGTCTGAGATGGTCAATAGCTGGTCTAAAATGGTTATTAAATTGCCCAAGGTGGTCATTAGCCAGTTTAAAATGGCGTTTAGGTGGTCCAAGCTGTTTTTTGTTGCTCTAAGATTGTCATTAGCTAGTTCAAGCTAGTCAGTATCTGGTCTGATATGGTCATTAGCTGGTCTAAAATGGTTATTGGCTGGTCCAAGCTAGTTTTTGGTGCACTAAGATTGTCAGTAGCAGGCCTAAATGGTTACTAATTGGTCCAAGCTGGTCATTAGCTGGTTTCAAATTGTTATTAGTTGGTCCAAGCTGTTTTTGTTGCTCTAAAATTGTTGTTAGCTAGTTCAAGTTGGTCACTAGCTTGCCTGAGATGTCCATTTGCTGGCCTAAAATGGTTAGTATTTGGTCCAAGCTGGTCATTATCTATTATAAAATGGTCGTTTATTGGTTCAAGCTGGTCATTAACTGGTCTGGGATTGTCAGTAGCTGGTCTAAAATGGTTATTAATTGCTCCACGCTGGTCATATGCTGGCATAAAATGGTTATTCATTGGTCCAAGCTAGTTTTTGGTGCACTATTGTCAGTAGCAGGCCTAAATGGTTATTAATTGGTCCAAGCTGGTCATTATCTGGTATAAAATGGTTATTAATTTGTCAAAATTTGACATTAGCTGGTATAAAAGGGTTATTAGTTGGTGCAGCCGGTTTTTTATTTATTTATTTATTTATTTATTTATTTTTATTGCTCTAAGATTGTAAATAGCTAGTTCAGGCTGATCATTAGCTGGTCTGGGATTGTCAGTAGTTGGTCTAAAATGGTTATTAATTCTTCCAAGCCAGTAATTATTAGCTGCTCTAAGAATGCCATTGACTTGACCAGCAACAAAGCAGCTACCAGTTGATCGTACCAAGTTAGGTTGGTATAGTGCAATATCCAGCTTTTTTCAGCTGCATTTATTGCTTTAAACCTTACTACACTTCTGTAATATTAGACAACATGAAACTGCATGTGTGATGCAATAAAATAGTGTATTTCTGAGGGAAGCAAAATATTCAGCAGAAAGTAATGTTCATTACTGACTGTACGTTATCCCTTACGTATTATTTTTCCCAGCGCAACCTTGGTTACATCAGCATAAAGTTGTTTCAGAGGCAGAGAAAGTGATTACATTTTGATGAAAGATTATGAGAAATATTTTTTTTTTCTTAAGATCAACATGCACTGATGAATTGTGCGCAATAAGACCACTGACATTTATTAAGAAATTAAATTGTTATGGTCATTCTATGTTCCTCTGCTTTTCTCGTCCTCTGCTCCTAATATGTCCATTCTGTCTATATGAACCCATCAGGCAGATTTTTTTATCTTCAGCGTCTGTGTGCTTTGCAGTAAGAACGGTAGCCCAATATGTACAGCGGCGAGACAGTTTGAGGCATGTCTTTTTAGAGATGTTCTGTCAGCCCCTGAGAATTGCATGCTCCCGGCAACAACGACACCTTTAAATTGGAAGCGTGATGGAAGTGTTGCTCCGTTTTGTCTGTAGTGTTTTCTCATTTAACCAAAAATGCTTGTGAGATTAGAATGTAAAGTCAGCCCTCAGGTGGAAGAACAGTGTTTTTATATTCTTTCTCAGTGGCTGTCAAGCGCTCAGATGAGCTTCTTGCAGATCCTGCAATTTCGCTAGGCGCAGCAGCTTGGATTGCCATCAATCCCTGGACCGGTGCACGCTGCATGCTAAAAGACCGCAACACGATATACAAGACGGCGCAGGGATATGAGCTTGATAAACACCAATTGATTTTGTGTGCTGGGAAAGACACAGGAAAAGTGCTTAAGATGGCTATCAGAGTTAAGAAGCTGGAAGTGGTTGGGCTTGTCATCATTAATGCCTCTCTCGGCTTTAGTTGGGCACTCATATTTTAATACCAAAGCTGGCTGTTAGCCCGGGAAGTAAAGCTAAAACACCAAGCGTCTCCCCGCCTGCCCTCTCCTCCTCTAACACCTCATCCATCCTTCTGTGTGCTCTCTGAAGCCGTGAAGGATTGAGGCCTTTGACTGCGGCTCTCGGGAGGGGAATTCTTCTGGATCTCGGCTGCCCATTATTCCGGTAAATCTAGGCTCTGTGCACAAAGAGCTTAGGAACGAGGAAAAATGACCAGCCCGTGGCCCTCTTAAACTGTGATTGTGCTTTCATTATCTGGTCCTGCTGTAATGGCTCGCTTGTGTGTATCTTCAATGGACCGCCATTTCCTCCATGGCTGACAATACACATCCATTAACTTTCTAACGCCCTTTGTTATTTACTTGCTGTGCCGCTCAGTTGAGAGGCTTTGTTGTTGGAGTGTGGGGCGATAACAGATGAACAGCAGAAAAAATAACTTTATCTGAGAAATAAATAAGTCGGAGTAATGTAAACACATGGGTTTTTTTTATGTAAAAATTTGGGGGCCAGTAATGCTGAAAATGTAGAGTAATTTTTTTTTTTTTTTTTCCAGCACTTTTTGGTATTTCTGATGGAATGTTAATAAATGTTATAAATGCTGTGCTATAAATTATAAGTTTATATTTTTGTATTTTGTGTATTGGAACTTCTTTAGTTGTGAAAAACCTGTCATTATTAATTAAGCCCCGTTTCGTTCTAAATCTCTATGATGATATTTGTTTCTGTGGAAAACAATAGGGGAAATTTGGGGGAAGAATATTCATCCCCAATAAAACTCCATAAACTACTTGTGGAGTATATTTCAAGGCTTCTGAAGTGATATGATTGTGTTGCATGAGGAACAGACTAAATTTGTTGTTGGGTCAGTGTTATGGCAATGGAGTGTTGGTTAAAGCACATTAGCCAACTTTACTATTTACATTTGCATTTGTGTTTCATGTGGTTTTAGTTAGTTAGCTAGGAAGGAAGGAAGGAAGCAAAGAACACACTATTTTCAGGAATAACTTTAATCTTAAATTTAATCTAAAAATGTTGTATGGTATCAAGTAAAAAGTAATGATATGTCTTCCCTGCACCTTAAAGGATGAAAATTCACCCAAAAATGAAAATTCTGGCATTAATTACTCGCCCTCGTGTCATTCCAAACCCGTAAGATTTTGTTCATCTTCTGAACACTAATTAAGATATTTTAAGATATTTGAGAGCTTCTAACCCTGCATAGACAGCCAGGGTACTACCGCGTTCAAGCCAGGTCTTACGGGATTGGAACGACATGAGGGTGAGTAATCAATGACAGAATTTTCATTTTTGGGTAAACTATCCCTTTAAATACATATAAGTGTACATATCCTAAGTGTTGATTTTCAAAAATACTTTTACAATATATTTTTCAAGGTACTATTTTTTTTACAAATATCATGAATTATTCAGAAATATAAAGTTTTTTGCAGTTACACCACATTACATGAATTAAAGATATGTACACATTGCATTTTTAATATTTTGAAATATATATAAAGAAAAAAATATATAGTTCACAGATTATCTTGTTCTACAGTGAGCTGTTAACAACTAAAACCGGAACTCTGAGTCAATGAATGAATTGTTCTTTTGAGCTGAAACCAGTTGAACTGGTTCACAAATTTGATAAAGTTCAACTCACTGACTCACTGGAGGAAACCAGAAAACACAAATCTGGAGTACAATAGAAATAAAACAGTGGGTAATTGGACCCACAGACCAATAATGCTCCTCAAGCATATGTTGCAAGTTCTTGTGGCTTGTGTCCACTGGCACTAATCTCAGCATTCATAAAATGTCACTAAACAAAGAACAAAATTGACTTTAATTTGATTCCTTTTTGATTGGTTGCAATGAAGTTTAATGTGTTTGCATTACTCTAATTTCCATTCAGTAGTTCAGTCAGTAGCTCATTCAATGCCACCTTGGCTTCCTCTCATTGCTCTATGCACTGCCAGCAAAAAGGAAAAAAAGAATTTGCCACTTTTGCCTTCCAAGAAATCCATTTCAAGATGAGGATTATGAATTATGGAAAGGTCCCTGCTGAAGATATGGTTCACAATATTTCCTCAGAGATCGAAGAGGGTCCGTGGTAGCGAATGGGAACCTCTGAGCTACAAAGAAGCTTTCATAGGGTTTGATATTCTCCAGCAAGCCTTGTGAACAGAGTAAAGAAACGTGCTTGAGTTTGACGATGTTGAAAAAGTTGAAGCAACCATTCATCAAGTCTCACAGGATGGAGCTAGTTGAATTATTTCTCTTACAAAGTTTTTCAAATGTCAAATTGTGAAGTCTTGTGACTTTTCCATCTTACAGGATTCCCTACCCACTCCCTTCCATTATGCATGCAGGGAGAAGAAATTGGTCTCTCAAGAAAAGTCGCACACTGCATTTAATGGTAACGCGACATTATTAACTTCAGGCGTGTCTCATCGCATTCGGTATTCAACAACTTGGCCAGCCCTGGGGCGCGTTTCCCATTCAACGACATAACTCCCTGCTTTGCTACCATAGTATGATGCACTGCTGGAAAAATGAACTAGCTGCAGCAGTTTCCCAAAACTGTAGTAACATGATCATTACTGACATGCGCAGATGGTAGAGTAATAACTTCTGCTAATTAAACCATTTTTATTGTGATAGCAATTAATGTCAGATTACTATAGTTTATTTACACAAATCTAAAGAAAGCAGTTGTATATGTGGTTCATTCAGTCGGCAGCTTTCTCCTCAACATAATTTCTCTGAATTGCTGCTGTAACGAACATGTCATATTTTGCTTTTTTTGATGTTTAATTCATCACAGGTTTCCTCTTACATCGTACTCCAGGAGGTTAACTTATGCTTTTACACATTTAAGCGACATTGATTGTGGTCATGCTAAAATCAACATAATTTTATGGTGATTCGTAGCTATTTTACATTTCAGTGAATGGTGGCTTGAATGACCTCATTAATTTGTATGATCTCACACTTCATGCCTACTTTTATTTAAAGATAAATAAAATAAAAAAACGTTTGTTTTCATACAATTCAAATCATAGGAATTTGTATGAAATCACCACTTTGTAAAATAGTTATGTTTTCCAATGAGATTGGATTGGCTAAAATATATACATTGAAATGTATATTTAAATTTAAATTGAATGAAAGATATGGAATTGAACTGATTGTTATTTTGCTTATTGTGTATGATCTATTTAAGTCCATGCTTGTAATCACATCGTGAGCACTGTAGTTCTAACGACAGAAGTTTGTGATGGTGTTTGCGACTATTCATTTGTTTCGGGAAACACTGAATTGTTGAACTGTGTTGATAACGACAAACCTTGTGACCATAGTTGGCTAACGAAGATTTTGGGAAGCACACCCCTGATGAGCTATACTGGTATGCGGAAGTTAGCTAATCATAACCGAGGTCATTTGCATAGAGAACTCTTAAAGATACAGTAGCTACACAGCCTGTTTAATTCTAGGTGTCAAAAAGTATGGAAAAAGAAAAGCTAATTTGGTGCAAGGAACGATGACTAGAATATTCTAAGAATGTTTAAGCAAAAAAATGAAGGCTATGTGTGGAATAGACAATGACCAGTCTGTTCTTCGAGGTATTTCTGAGTCTTTCTGTGAATTGCAATTAGTGCTGTGAGCCTCAGGGGTCTCGAGTGCTGAGCAGGAGTCTGGCTCTGTCGCCTCATTCATTTTGGTTTTCCCCTTTAGATTGTCAGCTAGTATTCACTCTCTCCCTTGTTAATTAAAGAGACCTTGAGAAGCATGTCATCCATATGTGCTCTCACAGTGGCACACTGGTAGAAAAACAACCTACTGACATATGTCCAGGCTTCACATGCCTTTCAGACAGACGCAGGGGGTCAGAGAGGATGCTGGGACGTCTGGGGGCCGCTCCAATTTATAGCAGGGCAGCCACTGGTTGGATTGCTTTGTTTAAACAGATCCTTGTAGTCCATCGGTCTGGGTGCTAAAGTGACAGCAGACTTAGAGAGAACACAAAAGATTTAAGTCAACGTCAAAAGGGAAGCATTGGTCAGCATGATGAAGGTGACAGAAGGAAACACCTCAAGGCATGCTGGGTGGGAGCTGCGACATGCAGTAAACACTGACACAAGCTTGAATCTCCACCCATCAGGAAGCCACAGCCTGGGGAAAATGTCAATTATATTTGGTGAGAAAAAGGTTTAGCACGGCAAGAGAGAGAGAAATTAAATCAATGTACTATAATCTTCCTTGGGCGCCCTAGGGCAATTCTAATTAAAAATCACAATGACCCTTAATTCTCTTAACCCTGGAATATAATTACTGCAGTAATTTGCACTGCTTCTAATTATCGTATGTCTCTTAATGTATGTTAAAGTCGTGAAGCAAAGCGGTTGCGACAAAAATGTCACTAAAAACATCCGCTCCTTTTGTTGCATGTCTGACATCAGCTGTTGCAGCATCCAATCAGTACTAACCTCTTAATCATACTTTAAGGTCGGAGCCTTGAACATGCTTCCGAAACCTAATTGCATCTCAGAGTTAAATTAGACCCTAAAAATCATTGCTGCATTAATTACAGGGCTTATGAAAATGTGTCAAGTTTCATTGATTTCCAAACGCACCCAATCCAGTTATCCAAACATATGGCAGACGTCATTTCATTTACGTTCGTTTTTCATGTAGCTTTCCTTTCTGAGGAGAACAAAAAGTTTAGCTGTGTGTACATATGAAACTAGTTTTAAATGGCTTTAAAATCGTACTTATAAATAAATTAAAACGCAATATCTAGTTTTATAATCCAATAATATATAAATCTTAAATATACACTACTATGTAAAATTTTGGGGTCTCTTATGCTCACCATTGTTTCATGTATTTGATCAGAAGTACCGTATGAACTAATATTTTGAAAATAACTCTAATTTTAATACATTTTAAAATGTAGTTTATTTCTGTGATGGCAAAGCTGAATTACTCCAGTCTTCAGTGTCACATGATCCTTCAGAAATCATTCTAATACGCTGATTTGATGCTCAATAAAATTCAAAACACAGTTGTGCTGCTTAATATTTTTTGGAAACCCTGCTACATTTTTTTCCCCAGGATTCCTTGATGAATAGAACGTTCAAAAGATCGGCATTTATTTGGTTTATTTATTTTATTTTATTTATGTTTTTTGTAGCATTATAGATGTTTTTCATTTTAAAATACTTTAATTTACATTTCTGAATAAAAGTATTGATTTCTTTAAAAAGTGTGCTGCTTAATATTTTTTGGAAACCCTGCTACAAAAGATCAGCATTCATTTGATTTTTTTTTTTTTTAATTATTTAAGTAAATTTATTTTATTTTAAATTATATTTACATTTTTAATGAAATCTGTAGTAAATTCACAAAATATTAGTTATGCGTAATTCACTCAATAATTCAATAATTAGGTTATAAATAACAGAAAGAAAAAAAAAATAACAGAAAGAAAAAAAAAAAACACTGCAATGTTTTTATGTAAGCCCCGGGTAAGCCTTCTGAAGACACTAATGTTTCGTCCTTAAATTTTCAGGCCTTTTGCACAAATCTGTTATTCCGTAGCAGTTTTATTTTCTTTTAGTTTCTGAAATCTTTGATCTCTCAGGATGGATGTAGAACTTTGCTTTGTATTACTGACCTGCCTAGACCCTCCAGCCGATCTCATCTCTAATTCCTTATCATTTCGAACTCTTTTTTACTGGTTGTTCTCTTGTGTTTTTTCTCATACTTACCTATGTCTTTACTTAGGTTTTCTTTATGCTCTTTTTTTTTTTATTTTGCTATATCTCTCTTTCCATCCTGACGTGAAAGTTGGTGAGCTCAGGTCAAACATGAGTTGCTAACCTGTCTCCTCCTGCACAGTCTACACGTGGGCTCTAACAATCAGTCCTGTCATTGGAGCAGTAACCATATCTGGTATTACGTCCAAATGATAGATCCCTCCCCTGGATCTGGATCTGAGTATGGACAGAGGTTCTGCGCAGACGGGCCGAGTTCTGGAGTCCGTTTCTGTTTGTTTGAGCGCTCGGGAAGAATTCATGACCTGCTTAAAGGTTTCAGGTGTTGGTTACAGTGTTGAGGTGTTGCCCTCGGCCCCTCCAGCACCGACAGCACCACGGGTCACTGAGTTTGAGCAGGTGGCACTGACTTCTTAATACCTGTGGGAAACACTGGGAGGACACTGCAGGAGAGCAAAAACAGAGAGGAAAAACAAGAACGAGAGAAAAAAACTGGTGTGTTAATTCTCTGTCACTCTCAGTGCATGATTTGGGACATCTGTGGCGGGATAAAACCATCTGGATGTGCTGTTATGTGCTGCTGATTTAGCTGACTGACATCTGTTGCTATTCCTTGATGATATGCCATTATTATGTGCATTCATAACCCTGCTAACTTCGGTAGGACTTCCTAGTGAGGTTTCTATAAAGTGCTGTTATGCATTGACAATTTGAGAATGATTATTTTATGAATTACGACATTTTGTGATGTCATCAATCTGTTTATACATGATCCTTTTTACTTTTTTAATACACATGCATTGCCCTATTCATGATTATTTATCAGTGTATGTTATTCTATAGAAAGAAAATTGTCTTTGTAATATTTAATCAAAATGTAATATCTTTTCAGATGAAATCAACATCTCTTCTTTTTCAATCTCTCCTCTCCAACCACCTGTAATAGAGATCACATTCACAATCTAATCATTTCCAATGGATAACACTGAGGCCTGTCATACTTGTTGAATAACCAGTTTCACGTAGAGGTATGTCATATTTTGGAAGTAGAATTGGTTGTGAATGTTTTCATATTGACGTTTAATCTGCACTCGTGCCATCAAACTGACTGTAAAAGTGCAGTTTCATTCAGTCGTTCCAGCAAAAATGTCACAAATGAAGAGATCTCTAAATGTAAAAAAAAATATTAAACTAAACTCTTGCTCAAAAACATCTGCAGGGCTAAGATAGTGCCATTTCATAATTGCTTCCATTTTGACAAATTTTAGAGAATATTTGTGAAATTAATAATTTAATACATAAAAATAAAGATTTACAGCAGTTTACAGCGTTTTTGGGTGCAATCTCTTGCTTATCCTTTCTTAAAGTATTATTAAAATAAATTGTGTAGACTCTTATGCATGTAATGCCAAAACATTTCTCCTAAAAAGTGGCAAAACCAATTTTAAAAAGAAAGTGGTTTGCTTTTAAAAAGTTTTTGAAGAGTAGGAGAAGAGAGACAATTTACACTGCATGTTGAATAAGTTAGCATCTCTGTTTGCTGACGTTGCAATATTCAGATCTAGCATATATTACTGTCTAAAAACTCAGTGGCAAAAAGATGATTCATACATTTACTGTATTTTCTTAAATTAGAGTTTGGCTGTCTCTGTCACCTTAGTGACACAGCAAAAATATAATTTAGTTTAAAGTCAATATTGTTTATGACTTCCATGCCACATTTCTTATTGTCTTCTTAGAAGGCTTGTTTCCAGACCAGAGATTTTATTAATATTTTGGTTTACATCACAGGGACAATTGCACATATAGCCAGTTAGCCAGCATATTCTGTTTGCAAGGTTTTTTGTGTCTGATTGACCTGCCCTCCCTTCTGTCTGTCTCTCCCACATTAAGAGATTGCCCCATCAAAACTAAAAGGGCTTCTAAAGAGGATTAATTGCTTAATGTATTTTTTTTTTTTTCTTAAAGGGATAGTTCACCCAAAAATAAAAATTGGAACCATTTTAAAACAATGTTAACATTAGTTAGCTACATTTGTTCACATGAACAAACAATAAAAAAAAATATATGTCTAAGGCATTAATTAATCTTATTTATCGTGTTAATTTTAACATTTACTAATGCATTATTAAATGCAAAAGTTGTATCTGACTTTCTTTCTTTAGTGGACGGTAAAAGAAGATATTTTGAAGAATGATCAGTCTTTTCCACATACACAAAAAAAAAAATAGAAAGTTACCAAGGGCTGTCAAACTCCAAAAATGATATCCTAAAAGTAAATTAGATGCATAATAAAAATAAATTAAACAACATGGGGTTAAGTTGCAGTCACATTGTAACATTTTTGGAAATTTGGAAAACATTTGAAGACAAAAAACGCCCTTTGTCTATTGTCAGTGGTGTAGTGATGTATAAAGCAGAACTCACACAGAAGTCAATGTAAACCAGTGAGCTTTCTGTTGGTCAGCGCAGTGAATTTGCATGACCAACTTGAACGCGTTGTGACATCTGCATGAAGGAATCTTTCGCCCTCCCATAAAGTTGCCAATCATTTGGATTCCTATTGAAATGACTGGGTTTTGTACACAAAGATATACACTATATGGATAAAAGTGTTAAGGCACAACTTTTGATTATTAAATTCAAGCGTTTCAGTCGGACCCATTGCCACAGGTGTATAAAATCAAGCACCTAGCCATGCAATCTGCATTTATAAAAAAAAAAAAAAAAAAAAAAATGGGTCGTTGTGTAAAGCTCAGTGAATTCAAGCATGCTTTGCAATTCAGTTCATGAAATTTCGTCCCTGCTAGATATTCCATGGTCAACTATAAGTGGTATTATTGGAAAGTGGATGCACTTAGGGACAGCAGCAACTCCGCCACAAAGTAGAAGACCATGTAAAGTCACAGAGCGGGTCACAGAGTGCTGAGGTGCATGGTGTTAAAGTCACCAATGCTCCTTTGATTCCATAGCTTGAAGAGCCCCATACTTCCACTGACAATAATATCACCACAAAAACTGTGCAGCAAGAGCTTTATGGAATGGGTTTCCATGGCCGAGCAGATGCATGCAAGCCTCACGTCACAAGTACAATGCCAAGGGTCATATGGATTGGTGTAAAGCTCACTGCTACTGGACTCAGTGGAAACCTGTTCTGTGACGAATCCCAATTCTCTGTTTGCCAGTCTGATGGGCAAGTCTGGTTTTGGTGGATACTAGGAGAACGTTACCTGTCTGACTGCATAATGCCAACTGTAAAGTTTGGTGAAGGTGGGATAATGGTATGGAGGTTGGGCTCGGCCCCTTACTTCCAGTGAAGGGAAATTGTAATGCTTCAGCATTTCAAGACATTTTGGACAATGCTATGCTTCCAACTTTGAGGGAACAGTTTGGGGAAGGTCCTTTTCTATTCCAGCATGACAGTACCTGTAAGCAAGGTCTATTAAGACATGGTTGGATGAGTTTGGTGTGGAAGAACTCGACTGGCGCACAGAAAGCCCTGACCTTAACCCCATCAAACACCTCTGGGATGAACTGGAATGGAGATTGTGAGCCAGGACTTCTGGTCCAACAGTGCCTGACCTCTCAAATGCACTACTGGATGAATGCGCACAAATTCCAACAGAAACATCTTGTTGAAAGCCTTTTCAAAAGAGTGGAAGCAGTTATAGCTGCAAAGGGGGACCAACTCTATGTTAATGTCTGTGTATTTAGAATGCAATGTGATTAAAGTCCCTGTTGATGTAATGATCAGGTGTCCCAATATTTTTGTCCATATCATTTTACCAGTATAATGGGACATGATGCACATTTTGGTTTGCTGGCTTGAACCCAGCAAGCTCTTTATGTGATTGCTTTTCAGATGACGTGCATGTCATGCTATGGAAATGTGACGGATTCAGGTGGCTGACATCCCCACTATCATGTGTTCAAAGCTCGTCAGAGCCATCTGCCAGAAAATAAAGCCTTTTATGTTGGCATTTGTTTAATTTGTTTGTTGTTTATAAAAGTATTTAACATCAGTTTTACGTGACAGGAGTTAAAACTAAATTAGGTGTCATTTCTCAGAGGCAATATCAATTAGACTACTCTGCTATGTTTGTCTGATATGTTTCATGTCAGGATTGTCACAGATTGTCCTTGAAGTGTCCTCAGCAGACTGCCGTTTAACTGTGAGGTGACCCATCTTTGTTTACCTATGCAGACAGGGACTTGTGTATCCGTTTTGAGTGACACACATATTGCTACCACTTGGCAAACAAATATGCAGGCTGTCTTCTGCTTTTATTGCCAATGAGATTTATATCAACATAATTGATCTGCCCATTCTTCAGAGAAAAAAGCACATTAATATGGCTCGACCGTTGAGCGATACACCCACCATCCCCTAGAGCCATGAGCTGTCACATGTCAAACTGCCAGGACTTCTTCCCAGACTGGAGGCTGCACACAGGGTCAGGGTGACCGTGGCAACCGTCCTGCCAATCACAGCCCAGTAAGAGGCAATGGCGCATAAAGTGCTCTGAGCGCTTTTTAGCCACAGCGCAAGGTGACAGAGATGTACTATGTCAAGAGCATTCGAAAAAAACATCGCTTGTGTTTTGTTATGGGGGATGTGAGGACATAATGAGAAACAAAAAGCATTGCTTTCTCAGTATTTTGCATGTTAGGTAGGCAATTGAGTCACTGTATATTATATTATCCTCTGCTGCATTTGCATGATATTCATAACTATACAGATATACATTAATATACATTTCAAAGTCATTTCTATTCATGTTTCAGAGTCATGCCTAATGCACTTGCTCTGACACATGCTGTGGTGATGCAGATCGGGCCTGTTTTATTCCTCATTCCTCCATCTTCCAATCACTCCCTGTACTCTCCTGACTGTTATTGCTAATAAATATGGTTAAAACTATAAAAATAAGACTAAAAACAAAAACAAAAAATAAGATGACTTCTGAAGATATTCTGAAATGCATAACATCATTGGAACCCATTGAAATACATTTTAGCACACTATTAAATAAGAGTACTTATTACAGAAATATTTTAAAAGAATATACTTAAGTATGAACTAAATGTAATGTTTACAGACACTTAATTATTTCTTATTCAAAATTAAATGAAAATTAGTTTATAGTTTTAAGGTATATTAAATGCAGTTACGTATCTGAGTGCTTATTTGAGTAGACTTAGATTTAAGAACATTTTTATATGTCATTTCATAATTATATTCATAATTTAAATATGGTTAAAATGTACTGCTGAATGTACTGACAAGCATTTATGATAAATTAAAATATACTTTAATCACATTTGTATTGAAACTATGTCATTTATGTAAATGTATGCCATGTATGTAAATATATTCGTAATAATAAAACTGCAGTTTGAAATATATTTACTTTAAATGTAATAACAAAAAAAAAAACACAAGCTAAAATTATAGTAGTATAGTATTAAATTATAGTAGTCTATATTATATTTTACATTGTCATTATTTTATAGTATTTAATTATAGTAATTACATGCACTTAAGTATGTTAGTCAGCACATCAAAATAAGTGTACTTCTTTAAAGCACAACAAAAGACTATTTAAAATGTAAAATATACTTTAAAGTATTTTTTTTTTAATTTGACATTATTACAAAGAGAACTTACTGTATATTTAAGTATGCAATAAACAGTTATGAAAGTGTCTCTCTTTAGACTTAAGTGGCCATTTATTTCATTAATAGTATATTATCTGCAAGTACAGTCCGTTTATATATATATATATATATATATATATATATATATACATACTTGTAGATTATTTGTAGTACACTACAGTGCACAATCAGTACAATTAAGCGCACTTCTGACAGACCTGTCACAGTCTGACAGGTTTACAGCAACATGAGAGTGAGTAAATGATGGCATATATTCTTAAAAATAAAGGTGCTTAAAAGGTTCTTCACAGCGATGCTATAGAAGAACCATTTTTGGTTCCACAAAGAACCATTCAGTCAAAGGTTCTTTAAAGAACCATCTCTTCCTTACCTTTTTATAATCTGAAGAACCTTCTTTCACCACAAATAACCTTTTGTGAAACAGAAAGGTTCTTCAGATGTTAAAGGTTTTTATGGAACCATTTAGACAAAAAGGTTCTTCTATGGCATCGTGAAGCACCTTTATTTTTAAAAGTGTAATTTTCATTTTTGAGTGAACTAGGCTAATGAACTACAGTATATTACTTTGCAGAAGAATTGCTCATTTGACTACTCTCATTAAGTAGTCATACTTTAAGTAGTCAACAATGCTTAAGGACACCCGCTGGCTGAATAAAATCCCACTCTTTTGTCCAGGTGGTTGTACATGACACTTCAGTCACTTGCTGAGTGACTCATTTCATTCTGGGCCAAAAGCTTTAGGCCCCATTCTCTCTCCAGAGAGGTCGCCTGAATCAGCAATACATTTTAGGCCTCATCTGGCAAATAAAAATCCATTAGTTCCCTTTTGATCCAGGAAATTGAGTGGATCATAATGGTGGAGGAGGATTTCAGTTCAAAAAGCTTGCTTTGTCCCTCAAATGAAAATATATGAAGTCACAAAAAAGTCTTTTACATTAGTGTTTGGACAGTGGCGAGGGAAGAGGATATAAGCAGCATTTAGAGTTAATGGCTGGATGAAAATGGGAATTTGGGGACTAAAAAGTTAATATAATAACTCATGATATTGAGGTCTGGTGGCTGGGGCTTTTTTAAAAAGCAGGACATCTTGTAGAGATCTATTTAACATCTCAATTTATTCTCTTGCATAAAAAAACACAAGTAAATTTTCTCACACGAGATCTCTATGATGGCTCAAACTTTGCCAAAGTTCACATTTCAAAATGAACTCAAACATTTCTCATCAGATTCTAAGACCAAATGATCTAAATTATGATATTCACATTCATTTTATAGTGCTGTTCTCTGTCAACAAAGTTGATACTTAAACGAAACCCCATTCAGTTATGAGCAACCTTTGAGCAATACAATTGTCCTCTGTGTTTGTTAGTCACCTACAATCTCATGTGATTTGAGCTAACATTAGCCTAGCGTAGCTCTGATTTGCCATTTTCTGACCTCATTCCGTAACGCTTCCAGGAAAGATTTTACAGTTGTTTCAGGAAAGCACCGTGTAAGAGATACCATGAGCTGTTGAGACTGATATCATTGTAGTAGGTTGAGAGTTAAGATCTGTGGTTTACTGCATGTCTGTCTGGATTCTATGGCATTTCTTCCTGCGCCTGTCTGTCTGAGTCTTTTAATCTGTCTGTCTAAACGCATAGGTACGAGGAGAGAACATGCACCTGCAGTTTGTTTTCTGCCAAAATCTGTCCTGTGCACACACACATTCCTTTAGTTGCTGATCCAGCCATGCGGTCCACTCGGCAGACATCCATGTTGTCTATTTGTCTCTCCGCTAGTGGCAGGATGTCTGCTTGTAAATACAGCTAACTGAAGCTAGCATAGCACTACCTGACACAACAAGACTGCTGGAAGCCTTTTCCTTTTGTTGCAGGCTAAGCGCTCTTGATTGACAACACACAAAAAATGCATTTACATTTGTAATATGTAATAGAGTATGATTAAAAGGCTAAAAGATTAAATATTAATACAATAAACTCACATTTAATCCAGTTTTGTGTATAAATGTTCATATTTTCTGACCAAATAATTAGAAGCTCCACAGTCGAAGCTCTGCAGTATATTTTGTTTTATACTGAACATTATGGCAAATATACAGTAGTGAGTCATACAGCTGTTTTATGCATAATGAATAAATAGCTAGCGTAATATGGTAGTTTGTTATTCTAAATATAGCCAGTGTGGTTAATGACCCGGAGGCAAAGTCAACAATGAATTTTAACATATTTTATACATGCAGGTACATACATATTTTATACTTATGTTTTGATTCGACTGCTAAAAGTTGGAATAGTTTTACACAAAATTTGATTATAAATGCAAAATGTACACATTTGTATTTATTCAACATGCAACAGTGAAGTTATTTAGCAATTTAGCATGCTACTCTTTGAAATGTTGAATATTGTATACAGTATAAGTTGAACACTGTAAGCAATACTTTAGTATTGCATTCTGAGACAATAAGGTGGAAACTAACATCAATCTTGTTTTTTCAACTCTCTCCTCTAGACAAACCAGGGAACAAGAAACACCCCCAGACTTCTTTTACTTCTCTGACTTTGAGCGACACAACGCAGAGATTGCTGCATTTCATCTGGACAGGTAAGACTAAAACACCCAGAGAGAGAAAGAAAGAGAGAGTTTTTGCAGGCAGCCCAGTGGCCAGTTGTGAGAGGTTCGGGAAGTTGTTTCCAGTTTCTGTTGGCTGTATTCTTTATTTTCTTGTATGTCTGTCTGTTTCAGACACAAACTGGTACGGTCTGAATAACAATGAGATCATGTTACCTTAAGCATTGCCAAGAGTTTATGCTTAGCATCCCACTGTGTTTACTTTGTGTTTACTCGGCCTTTATCTTCGTTTGACAGAAATGTTTGGAGGTGTTTAGATATGACAGGTCTGGGAATTTGTTTTAAGGTGTCTGACGTTAATGATAAGGTTAGAAGAGACATTATTAGATTGCCAGTGTATTGGACAATGTCATCATTATTGTCTGAACTTTAAATTGTATTTTCTATTATTTCAGTTTTTTCCCCCATTATTCTTGGCACTGTGCTTACTAGTTAGTGAAGACAAGCATCATTATTACTACTGCTTATGGCTCATGGCTATTGATTCAAAATAATCTAATTGTCACAATATCGCCTACTGTGGTGGAGACGAAGGAGCGCGGAGACAGGAGATACAGCAATATTAGTCTTTGTTCATCCAAAGAACACAAGGAACAGGCAGGAACACACACACATGGGACGAGGGTTGACGTACAATACCGGAACCAAGATTAAGGGACAGACAGGACTTAAATACTAATCAAACTAAACAAGATAACTAAACACAGCTAGACACAAATTAACCAATAATTAACTAATAAGAACAGGAACTACCAAATAACAGGAAATAACAGGGACATAACAGGAACACAACGGAAACACACATGTAACGGATTGCCCCCCTCCCGGAAGGCGCATCCCGCGCCGTAACAGTACCACCGGGGAGGGGGAGTGGGTGCCCTGGAGACTGTTGCAGGACAGGAACACAGAGGATGCCTCCAGGGCAGATCAGGCAGACCCGGGCGGCCATGGCAGGTCAAGAGACTCGGGCAGCCATGGCGGGTCAGGAGATTTGGGCGGCCATGGCGGTGCAGGGAGCTCAGGAGGCCATGGCGGGACGGCCTCCGTGGCCTTGGCCTCACCCCTCGGCCCAGCCACTACAGCCGGAACCCTACTACTCACCCCCAAAAACAAAACCTTGGGGAAACTTACGGGGTCTAATTGGGGTTCAGGTAAGGCTGGGTATCGTTTAAAAATTTTCGATATCAATACCGATACCGATACCTTGAGTTCGATACCGGTTCCTGAACGATACTTTTTTCAATACCAATTTTATGAAATCAGTTTTAACAAGATTACATTATCTCAAAAAAAACTTTGGTTTTATTTTTTTTTTCAGCTTGTTGATATTTATACAGACTCAAAGCCTCATCTCCTGAGCCACTGCACAAAGGAACAAAATATATCCAACACAAATAGTTCAAATAGTTTTCAGTTTACACATCTGTTAGGCTACGTTTACACTAGTGCGTGTTCATTTTAAAATGCATAGCTCAGACAGAATAATCATTTCTATTCATTTATTCTAGGTTGTTAAAGACTTCAAGAAATTTAAAATCTTTATTTTATTTTCTTTCACCATATGTTTTATTGTTATTAAATGCTGGTGTAGTATGTCTAATTATTTGAATGCATAAAAACTTTACTCATACTTAGGTCATTCAATTTTATTCTTAAAATAGCCTTATGAAATGTTTTATTTTTCCTCAGAAATTATGTGTTCTGGTTTTCAAATGAAGGCATAAAACATTAATTTAATTTATCTTTAAATGATTGAAAATCAAAGTTTATTTATTTATTTTGGCAAACAAAGAGGGTTTACTATTAAAATTAAATATGGAAGAAATGTTGTGTGATCATTACTTTAAAAAAAAATTAAGTTTTAATAATTTTAATAGTAGCCTAGTAGTAACAGTATGTACATTCTGCTGAACAATAGTAATGTATTTCTGCCGCAGTGTCTTCCAAGTTAAACCGAACTTTTATTTTGACGGGTTGCCGTGAATACCTTTACAGTTCTGTGTGTATAAGATATGACGCTAGTTTTACTCAAATCAAATGGTCAAATGCCCATGAAGTGACTCTCAGAGCAGTTCTGGAGAAGTTGTTCATGTGTTTATGTCCTCGTTTAGTGAGACGGCAGACGCTGAAATCACCGCGAGCATCACGCACGCTTCAGTCTGTGTTTAGTAAACAAAACCGCGCGATAGAGAGCAGACTGCGCCGTATGCTTTTGAGTCGCTCTCGTGGATGTCAAACACTGATCAATCTGCACCGCGTTGCATCTAGTCAAACACACCTAGTGCTGCAGGCGTATTGCCTCACTGACGTTGATGAGATTAAGCCCTTAGGTATCAAAATTTGGTCCCGAAACGACAAGATGTTTTTCGATACTCGATTGTATCGAGGCAATTCGGTCGGTGCCTAAAAAGTATCGAACTCAATACCTAGCCCTAGGTTCAGGAGCCCCCCTGGGCTGAACAAGGAATCGAGAGCCCTCCGGTGGCTAAACTTGGGATCAGGAGCCCTCCGTGGGCTAAACACAGGAACAGGAGCATTCTGTAGGCCAAACACAGGAACTGAAGTCCTCCGTGGGCTAAACACAGGAACAGGAGCCCTCTTTGGGCCAAACACACGAACTGGAGCCCTCCATGGGCTAAACTCGGGAACTGAAGCCCTCCGTGGGCCAAACACAGGAACAGGAGCCCTCTGTGGGCTAAACACAGGAACAGGAGCCCTCCTTTGGCCAAACACAGGAACTGGAGCCCTCTCAGGGTTATCCACAAGAACTGGAGCCCTCACTGGGCTAGGCGCGGAATCTGAGGCCTCCTCCGGGCCAGACATGAGACCCACAGCCCTCCTTGGGCTGAACGGGGTGTCAGGGACATTCTCAGGGGTGCGCTCAGGAACCGCTTCCATCGAGGTGACTGGAGAAGCAGGTGGTTTGGCCATAACAAGAGCAGCAGTCCGCTTCTTCTCAGGAGCCCCAACAGACACGACAAGACTGACAAGACAGACAGGAATGGTTACTGTGGATAATATTTCTGGGATCATGACTTGACTCCGGTTTGGGGCTAGTACCTGCACTGGAGTGAGCTCTGGGGCTGGAGCCGACACTGGAGCGAGCTCTTGTGCTGGAGCCGACACTGGAGTTAGCTCTCAAGGAGCTGTCACTTGAGGGCATTCTGGTAGGCGATTTCGAGGAGCAGGCACTGGAGGGTGCTCTGAAAGACGCTTTTGAAGAGCGGGCACTGGATGGTGTTCTGGAAGGCGCTTTCGAGGAGCAGGCACTGGAGGACTTGAGTGAGCCGTGAACGGCGGCGTGCTGAACTGAGCAGCGGCGTGCTGGAGTGAGCCATGGACGGCGGCGTGCAGGACTTCCCTGCGAACGGCGTGCTTGAGTGAGCGGTGGCTGACAGACTTCAGGGACGAGCGGCCTATGGGGTGAGAACTGGAGCAGAGAACTCCGGCGGTAGCGCCATATCCAGGATCTCGGAGATGCATGCTGGAGCGGATTCCATAGCCGTGGGAGAAAACAAAAAACCTTTCAAAAACAGGAAAAGAAAACGGGGAGAAAAAGCACCGCTAACTTTTCTTTTTGGGTTCCAGTATTCTGTCACGATATCGCCTACTGTGGCGGAGATGAGGAGACAAAGGAGCGCGGAGACAGGAGATACAGCAATAACAGTCTTTATTCATCCAAGGAACACAAGGAACAGGCAGGAACACACACACGTAGGACGAGGGTTGACGTACAATACCAAAACCAAGATTAAGGGACAGACAAGACTTAAATACTAATCAAGCTAAACAAGATAACTAAACACAGCAAGACACAAATTAACCAATAATTAACTAATAAGAACAGGAACTACCAAATAAGGACATAACAGGAACACAACAGGAACACACATGTGGCAGAAATAAACTAATTATGTTTTGTAGTCACTTTTAAGTAAATGTTATTATGTTAAATGTTATTAATAATAATAATAACAATGGTAACACTTTACAGTAAGGTCCCATCAGTTAAATTTAGTTGATGCATTAACTAAAATTAACTAATAAAGAGCAATTAATTTGTTACAGTGTCTATTAATCTTTAGTTAATAAAAATATAACTGTTCATTGTTAGCTCATGTCAGCTCAGGTCAGTTAAATAATATTAATAGAATCAAATTTGAATATTAACGCATTAGTAATGCTGAGGTTAAATTAACTAGAATTAATAAATACTTTAGAATATTGTTCATTGTTAGTTCATGTTAACTAATGTAGTTAACTAATTGGAACAAATTGAACCATGTTGTAAACTCTTACTATTATTTATTTTATTTCATTTCATTTCATTTTATGCACCACCAAAAAATAGAATTTTTTTAAGGAAAGTCCATTATTAAAAAATTATTGTGTCATGGTGTTGTTACGGAGTGACAGAGGCATGAGGCATGTGGATCCATATGCAAGCTTTTTATTAAAAGACGTGGTCAAAAAACACAGACAGGGTCGAAACACCAGCAAACAGGTATAGCACGGGCAAAACACAAGAGTAGTCCAAAACAAGCGTGGGTCAGTCAACAGCGAACGATATCCAGAGGGATTGACAAGAGGGGTAATCCAATCACATGAGCAATGATCCAGAAAGGAGCAAACAGAGTCCAAAACGACAAGACTGGAGAGAGATCCAAGGCAGGCTATGAACTTCTGGGCAGGCAGAGATAACACAGAAACGAAAAAACACAGGCTAGGATCAAGACACGAATGACTCAGGCAATAAACAGGATAAACTAGACTTTAACTCAGAAAACTTGGAATAGCTCCGTAAAGTAGCTATCACTAGGAGAGTGATAAACGCTGAAACAATACTCGGCAGTTAGAGAAGGATCTGAGTATGTGTAATATAGTTTGTGTGTGATTGGTCACAGCTGTGTGAAATCAGTGCAATGCATGATGGGAAATGCAGTCCAGATTAACGTGTGACGGTCTGTGTGGTGTGAGAGTCAATATGATGGAGAGGCAACCTCTTGTGGCAGTCGGACGGAAGGCCACGAACCGGATTTGTGACAGGTGTATATTAGTGCTGTGCGATATGGACAAAAAAAATCTATCGCGATTTATTGGATCAATTTTGCGATTTCAATTTTAATCACGATTTTGGCACACACACAGACATGCTTTAGTCATAAATGCATTCAGTGTGAATTTGAAATGTATTTCCAAAAGAAAGCCAATTAGAGCTTTATCAAAAAGCTGTAACATGTCTCTAGAACAGACATAAGGCAAAATAATCACTAAGTAAAGGTGTAACAAAATGTCTCTAGAACAGAAATATGGCAAAAAAAAATAAAAAATCCAGTGTCTAGGGATTTTTTTTTTCTTTTTCTTTTTTTTTTTTTTTGCCATGCATTGGTCATACAGCTCTTTGTGGCATTGCCTCAGGTGTTGAAATAGATTTGTTGCGCCAGGTTCATACTCCGTCTGCAGTACGTCTACAGTATGTGTATGCGGTGCAGAAGCAGCACAGACTCATTTTGGTTTCGCACAGGATGCATTTGCAGTCCGCTCCTGATCCACGGCTGTTTACCACAAACACAACATTTATCCATTATTTTGATTTCAAATCCAAACGTTGTTAGTGAAAATGCTTTTTCAGCATTGTGATTCTCTTTTATCAAAGTACAGTAATACAATATTTCATAGATATATTCACATTTAAACTCAATAAATATGACTTTGTTTTCCTACCTCCATGAGTGCCATATTGCCTTGTTATCTAAAAGTGCACTTTTCCTTGTTTTAAATCTAGCCAAAAAGCCATGTGTTGACTGTGAAACAGTAGAATTTAATTGTAAGAATTTATGGTGTAATTACTACATTTCCGTGTCAATCCATGTTCATTTTTACTGCGAACAATGCGCTGTCACTTTAATTCAGCGTGTGCAGCACAGCAAAAATAGACTTTGTGCGGAGACGATCGCTGCATGACTGCTGCAGACGCACCGCTCCTGGACCGCACTGCCAGACCGCAACCGTGTGCAGTGTGAACGCTCTGATCCGTTAACATGGGCGCGGAAAAAATATGCAACGCATACGCACCACAGACGGAGTATGTCTGAACCTAGCGTTACGTCTGTATGCCCAGTCTGTTCTGTTCTCGAGCTCCATTTAGGCACTGCATTCTGACTGAATCGGATAGCATACTGCAGGAGGTCGGGGGCGTGGGAAGAATCGTGCTATAAAGCAATTTAGAAATCGTGCATGCTCAAATCGTAATTTTATGATGATTTCGATTAATCGCACAGCCCTAGTGTATATTGAGCATTATTTTATTTTATTTTATTTTATTTTATGCACCACTAATAAATAGAAAAGTTTTTAAGAAAAGTCCATTATTAAAAATTATTGTGTCATGGTGTATATTGAACATTATTTTAGTTTAGTTTAGTTTAGTTAAATAGAAAAGTTTTTAAAGGAGTCATCGGATGCCCATTTTACACAAGTTGATATGAATGATTCTTTACAGTCTTAATGAAAAGTCTATAACATACTTTGGTTAAAATTTCTCAATGGTAGTGTAAAAAACACCTTTTTTACCCTGTTAACTAGCACATTATTAGGAAAGGCGATTTGCAAAGATTCATAAAAACCCTTATACTCACTTATTCTGTAGACGAAGCTGGACCACGAATGATTCGCGCGAACATAGGCGCATTTATGTAGATCGGGATTGGCGCATTCCCTTCAAAACTAAAGTAATGTTAATCCTCTGCGTCTTCAGCGGCTCAGATGTTGGGAGTAATTGACTAAATTACGTGACTTGTTGGATGTAATTCAGTATTACATCCAACAATGAAACACTTCAATTGACCGTTCGCAAAATCCGCCCACCCTTAGTAATTTTTGCCACGACCGACAAACAATGCCGCTCTCACACTACACACATGTTCTCATGCAGTGAATAAATACATCGCAGAGCAAAGAGGAAACTGACAAAACACAGACAGAGAAGACAGAGCGGTTTACTTCTGATATGAAACAAGGTCGCAGGACCCTCAGCTTTTAAATTGAGTCATTTTAAAGAAATTCAAACAATAAATACCATTTTGTGGCTCTTCAGTGTGTCGTGGTCATGACAGATCACTGTATTGCCTCAGTTCAAACACGTGAACCGATCATCTTTTCATATTTACTTAAAGCATGAAATGAACATGAATAAACATCAGAAAGTGTTTTATTTCAACCGCGGAACACATAATTTTAAGTTTAGGTCCACCAAAGTTAATCTGCTCTCCTGTCTGATTTGTGGTTAAGGGTAGAAGGGATACAGTTGCGGCTACTGGGCATGCGCATTTACATATTTTCCAAGCCAACAATATAACGTGAAACCTATAAAAATGTTTTAAAAAGTACATGGCGCCATAGTTTCATCACTTTAGAGTGTCACAGTGACCGTCTTTTTGCAGTAAAGGACCTGTCATAGTTTAATGAGTGGGAAGATGTCATGAAGCGTCGCGGTTAACCTGCATTGGAAACAGATGAGCGCACATGTGCATATAAATCTCCCATTCGGGGCGAAGTTCACGGGATTTTGTCCACAGAATGATAAGAGCATGTTTTAACACATTATTTTATTATTTAACACTCAGTATTTAACTTAAGCGCTGCAAGCCATGCATACAGCGCCGGACATGACAGATTTTCTGGTACGCAAAACAAGTATTTTAAAGGAATTACTTAGCTTATTGCCATTACCGTGGCAGCCAACAATAGCACAGCTTAACTCTCCGCACATTTTTATATTTAGTTATATTGAAAAAGTTTCAATTCATTCGATCTTTTTTTACCCCGTTTTAACATGAATTCCTGTGGAGACCTGCCGTAGCTGTCGGGCAAGATGGCGGATAGCAGCAGTGGCACATAATATCCACGTTCTGATTGGTCAGATCGCCTGTCAATCAAGCTCTTTGCAAACAGTCAAATGCTTAATCGGAGACATTCTTGTCTTCCCCTGCACCAGAGTCGACACAATGGCGGACAGCTCTCAGCTCACTCAGGGCGGGTCTAAGGTAAGACGGCCTTGTCAATCAACTATCGTGGAAGCGGCCTGCGCAGAACTATGTCATTCTGACAGGAATCTCAGAACAGCCTGATTTGAGAAAGGGGATTTAAAAAAAAAAAAACACTGGGTGGATTTTTATCATTATAGGATGGATGTGTACACACACTTCCAACACACATTTATGTTCAAACAACTTGTAAAGTGAATTTTGCATCAGATGACCCCTTTAAGAAAAGTTCGTTATTAAACATTATTGTGTCATGGTGTATATTGAAAATTATTTTATTTTATTTTATTTTTTGCACCACCAATAAATAGAAAAGTTTTTAAGAAAAGTCCATTATTAAAAATTATTGTGTCATGGTGTATATTGAACATTATTTTATTTTATTTTATGCACCACCACCAAATAGAAAAGTTTTTAAGAAAAGTCCATTATTAAAAATCATTGTGTTATGGTGTATATTGAGCAAGTCTGGTAGTCTTACAATCTGGTAGCCTGCGTGACATTCATCCAAACCCCATTCAACCACCCCAGTAGCCTTTAAGAGGAAATTCCCCTACAGAGACCTTCAGCTTGGCCTCCTCCCAGTTCTTTCACTGAAAACACCTGTAGTGCTCTGATACTGCTCTGGAATGGACGTTGGCCGGGAAAAGAAACCATAACCACACACACACACACATAAACACACATCTCCACATTTCACATTTACGCACGAGAGCACTCACGCCATTGTGATGTTAGAAAGCCAAACCAACTCTTATTATATTCTCGCCACTCTGCGCATGTCACTCAAGACTTTTGGACAACGGCCTGAAAAGCACTTAGTGCGATAGAGTCGATACACCTTACAGTTACTCCGAGAGTAACAAGGTGCATGTGAGTGCAATCAGAAGTCAGAAGAAACTCCCCGCTGACTTTAACAAGAAGCCCCACAGAGAGAGGCTTTGTGGAGTCAGAGAGCTAATTGAGCTTGTGAGACCCACTCCATTTCCTCCAGAACGTTGTTGCTCTCATTTGAGGCGCCTGTCATGTCCATGATGTATTTTATTTAGGGGAGTAAAAAGCATTGTATGATATGCCAATTTATTGTCAGCTGAGTGATAACGCTTTGCTAGTGAAATGGTATATTGATATTCTATTAGTGTGAGAGACAACTGACTTTTACAAGAAATGTTGTGCTGCAACAGTACTCTCAACTTCAATGCAAACCACTTCCGCTTCCTCACTTTTATACTGTAGCTTATTTACACAAAGGTCTGACAGAATGTTCCTAGAATGCGCTGTTTCCACACTGAGCTCTTTGTCGCCTGCGTCCAGAGTGACTCTGCAACTTGTGAAACCTGAGTGGTTTCATCTCAAAGGCTTGGGTTTCTGTCTCTCAGGGGCCTGGAGCCCATGCACCACGCTATGTGGGATTTTCTCTGAGGCGGCCCACTGAACACAGACAAAGACTGAGAGATGAACAAACCCTCCAGCATCCATGTGCACCATTCAGAATTGAATTCAGAAAGAATTTTAAATTACCATTCAATTCCTCTGTTTGAGCTGAAATTGCAAACAGGATGCAAATTCAAATTATAATTCCAGTTTGAATTTAAAGAAGTGAACTGAAATGGAATGATGAAAAATATGGAAAATCTTCTAACTGTTCTTAGTGTAGTTTATAATAATGTGTTTCATTTTTCAGTATCAATTGCCTATAAATATATTATCATATGCACAACATATGGAGTATACTTCATTAATGATCATTGTTTGACACTCCTGCAGATATTTATATTTAGTACTAATTAAATTAAATTATTCGTAAATTGACCATGGTAAAATAATATTTATTTTATTTGCTGTTTATTAGTACTTATAAAGCACATATTAATGCCTTATTCTGCATGACCATATTTTAGATCCCTTAATCCTACCCAATACCTAAACTAACAACTACATTGCTAACTAGTAATAAGCAGCAAATTAGGAGTTTATTGAGTTAATTAGTTTATTGAATTTGTTAATAGTGCGAATTGGTCCCCAAACTAAATATTATATGTTTATATTTAATCAGTTAACTTTCATTGGCATTTTATTATTTCTTGGTGTGGTGCTGTATAACAAATTCAAATTTGTCTGTTCATTTATTATAAAATTAAATTTATAATTTAATTGTTAATTTATGTAATTTGTATTTACATTAAATAAACTCACTTTCATTTTAGATGTGTTGCTCTATGGCAAAATTCAAATCAGTTTGATGTTTAATTTGTTTTGACAATATTAATCAACACATTCTCACTCTCAACTCGTCACATATTGATGCTTTTGGTGTCGCTTTTTGATGCTCAAGGTACCCCTTTAGCGTCACTTTTCGACGTGCAGGGTCTTCCATTGTTTTCAGTTGTTTGTCTTTATTTAATGGTTTGCATGCATTTGTAAAAAATAGAAATAATTTTATATAAATTTATACTTTCATTGGAGCCCCTAAACCTAACCCACTTCTGAACAATATAAAACACGTAACAGGCAAATATAAGTACAGTCACAGCTATTTATTGCAAAAACTGACCATAAAAAAGCAGTATAAAAGCATTACAAGCAAGTCCTTTTGCATTCCAAGTCTTCTGAGGCCATACGATATCTTTATGCGAAGAAAACAGTAAAAATGATCCCGTTCTGTTAACACGCTCACATCTCATTCAAAAAGATACTCCTGACTGTAGCATGGCGCAATCGGTCACGAGACACACAAGAGCCAATAGCATTTCACAACCAAGGCTGATGTAAGGTTTCTTCTGGCGACATTTTCTGAATTTGCGCACAGACTGCAGCACACAGAATGAGCTTTACGGCGGACGGAGACGACGATCGCGTCTATTCCTCTCACAAATCAATTGTTTTGCCTCAGAAGACTTGGAATATCAATACTTTTTGAATAAAATATTGTATCTGCCTGTTACATCTAGTGTTTTATTGACAAATGGTAGGTTTAGGGGCAGGGGTTGGGTTACGTGCTCATAAATGTGTAAATACTGTAATATAAATAAAACTGTTGTGACTGTTTACATTTAAAAATCACACCCCAACATATATGCAATAATGGCAATATTATTACCCAATATATAATTTAATCATTACGATAAAATTCCCAGTGCCTTTCACGTTGGCATACTGACGCCAAGGGTTTCTTATTTAAAGCAACTGAGGACCTGCACGTCCAAAAATGACGCTAAAGGGGTACCCTGTGCATCAATATGTGACGAGTTGGGAGTGAGAATGTGTTGTATTAAACTTAGTTTAGAAAAGTATGTCTAGTAATTGAGGAAAAATATTTTACATGGTAAGGGATAAAAACCACATATTAATAATGCATATTTGTGTTTTTATTGGAAATCTTGTGTTGAATTTCAGAAAATTGCATTGTGCGTGTGGCCAGTTTAATTAAAAACTCACTCATAATTGAAAAAGAGCCAATTCTGGCTTTTGCCCAACAAAAGTACACAAGAAAGACGAAATGAGAGAGAAACTAGAGGGCATTTATATCCTGCGGTGTGTGGCCAGATGCTTAAACGCCAATAAAAGGCTAATAAAGAGCAATCACGGAGGTGTCATAAAGCCAGTGAGTAAAGAGTAGGCTCAGTTGTTTAGCAGTAGCACCTTGAAGAAAAAATTTTACCCAGCCACTTTAAAAATGGCTTTATTCTATGGATTTTCTGCGCTCTTTATTGTTTGCTTCCTCATTATTGAATGCGGCAAGAGACTGAATGTCTGGTGTCACTGTTCTCATAAAGCAGCCTGTGAACTGTGCAACGTCCGCGTGAAGAAACACCACAGGTGTTGTCTCTGATAATGCATTGCAAATGAATCCTTTGACAATGTCATTTGTTTGTGGCGCTTAGAATCCTGGATTTCCGGAGAGTTCCCCCGGTGGCCGGCAGGCTGGTGAACATGACACGGGAGATCCGAGACGTGACCCGTGACAAAAAGCTCTGGCGGACATTCTTCGTATCCCCAGGTATGAGTGGCTTCCGCAGGGCCTTTTCTTCTACCCCATCAGGCCATGCTTCCCCATGATTGTTGGCTTCTCACGCATATCCCTTACGAAAATTAACCATGGTTTTACTACAAATTAAACCATGTTAACCACAAATTAACCATAGTTTTGCTACACTAACCATAGTTTAACCATGGTATTTGTAGTAAAACTGTGGTTATACAAATGGTAATCAATACGCCAAAAAACCATGGTTACTACACTTTTACTACAATAAAACCATGGTTAATATTCATAAGGCATAGAGTTCAGACAATGGGAAAATACACATTTCTGAGAATCAGACAGTCATTCACTTTCATGACAAACTTTCCTGTGGCATAGAAGTGTTAGCATTTAGCTAAATTTGTTGAATAGTTAAGCGTGTTAGCATCTTGCTACATGTATTTTTGACTGCTTATTCATTTTTTAACAGATTAAAAAGACCATAAAGAGCTATTAAACTAACCAATTACGGGCTGTGACAAATATTAGCACAAAAAGGGTTCAGTAGACCAGCCGTAGACCAGCTAACGACACCCAGCCAAGATGCTAGGCTAATTACAGCCTTTAATTGGGGAGTAACAAGCATGCAATAACACACATGCAGCAAGTTTAGCAACTAAATTACCGACATTTAGATGATGTAAATGTTCAGATGAGGCACACAGATTGGCCATATTCTTTCTCTGCGGGGCTATCATTAGCATTCTGCCTCCACTTTTCATGACAAATGTGTTTTTGTGAGAAAGAGTGAAAGGGCTCCTCTTCCCCTGGGGAGCCGTGTCAGGAAACATTTCAAAAAGGTGTTATACACAATGATTCATCATTGGCTAAACAGCAGCGTTTAATGAGCCTTTGGTGAATCCGAGCATTTTAGATGACATCCTTCATCATCAAAAGACACATCTGGAGAAGTCACCTATTTCAAAAAAAAACATTTTCTACAAACTGTATTAACACTATAAACAAGGCTGCTGCACAAAATATTGTCATGTTGTTGCTGTCAAATGTGTTTACCATCATGATGGCGGACGGTAGGGCTTTTTGAAATTCGCCAACATGTTATTTGCAATTAAGTGAAAATGTATTGTAGTTTAAATTTATATTAAATGCAATTAGCTGAACTTTAACTTTAGAGTGCTTTTGACCCACTTCAGTAGAATTTAATACATCTGTATATGTCTTTTTATAATTACTTATAGTTTGCATTGAAATATGGTTAAGGTGTAGCTGAATGTACTGACAAGCATTTATGATTAACTAAAATATACTTTAATGTTATTTTTATTAAACCTCGTATGTCATGTATTTAACTAATTTAGAATCAAGTACATTACATGTGCTCTAGTATGTCAGTTAACACATCAAAATAGGCACACCAAGACAAAAGATTATTAAACATAATGATTTAAAATGTACTTTAAAGTAAACTTTTAATTTGACATTATTACAAGGTGCACTTTTTAAAGGTACTGTAACGCTGTGCATATTATTAGCATCTTAAGAAACATAGTCATGAAAGTGTCTCTCTTTAAGTACACTTAAGTGCCTTTTTATTTCCCTGCTGAAAAAAACAAAAAAACAATAGAAACCATCACAGAAATTCTAATGGTTTCCACTACAAATACCATTACAAACATTACAAACCATCAACTTTTAACCATTAAAACAATTTAAAAATGGTTTCCTGTAGTGTGTTTTTTGGGACATTTTCCATTAGGATTTAGTGGTTTTAACAAGCCACCAACAGAAGGCACCCAATTAGAGACCAGTAGGGACCATTACAGTTTCCATTAAGACCAGTGCAATTCCCATTATAACCAGTGAAACCATTACAAAATCTGTGATGGTTTCTATTATTTGTTTGTTTTTTTCATCAGGGTTAATTCATATTAAATCATCTGCAAGCACAGTTTAGATAAATATGCTTTTAAGATTTGACAGGAGTTTTACTATTTTAAGTCTTTTGTGCTCATACAAATAACCACATTACATGCTAATAGTATGTATCACAAAATAGTTATTTTGGGGGGGAAAAGTTAAAATATGATATTTTCATTATTTTTTATTATTATTATTATTATTATTATTATTGTTATTTAACCTGATGAATGCAAACCAAAAGATAAGATTATTTATTCATTAAAAATCAATGCATCAGCGAAAAACAGCTGCTTCACATTATACAAAACTTGACTTAAATATCTGGGGATTCTGAAAGGTTATAGGTTCAAACCCAGTAATGGGCAATCAATGAGCTATTACCATTGTGTACTTGAAGACACTTAACCCCATGTTACTCCAGAGGGACTTTTCCTTTCTCTTTGCTTCACTGGTGGTCTATTTTAAGACCCCCAAGAACAGTTTTCTCTTTCCTAAGACCTTTTCTTCCTCACCTCTGCAGCCAACAACATCTGCTTTTACGGCGAGTGCTCCTACTACTGCTCCACAGAGCATGCCCTATGTGGGAAGCCCGACCAGATCGAGGGCTCCCTGGCTGCATTTCTTCCTGACTTGGCACTAGCTAAGCGCAAGACCTGGAGGAACCCCTGGCGCCGCTCCTACCACAAACGCAAGAAAGCTGAGTAAGCTCTATTTCTCCGCTTTATCTCAGGTCTCCACGCACCACCCCATATCTTCATTAAACTACAGTCTGGCTTTATCAGCAAAAAAGACTACTGCGCTTCTCACTTACTCTCAGAGAAATTCTATCTGTGCAGTAAAACAATGGGCCATCCTGTTTGAGATGGCAGTTGTACGCTAGTAGGGTTATATGTGAGAAGGGACAAAATGCAGCTCAAATTTAAAGGTGAAGTGAGTTTCTTAGTCGTTTTCTCTGTTGTAAGGTGGGAAGTGGATCCGGATTATTGTGATGAAGTCAAACAGACTCCTCCATATGACCGAGGCACACGACTCCTGGACATCATGGACATGACTATTTTTGACTTTCTAATGGGTAAGTGTTGAATGTGTTTAAAAACGTGTTTATGAAATATTGCTTAGAAGTAGGGGAAACTGGGGAGAAAATTATTTTTTACTCCAGTAAATATTTTTCAGGGTAACTTTACATTTTTGCATTTTTGAATTAAATGTTTGTGTAGACTCTTATATAAAATTGAACATTTTCCATTTTTGCCCAGGAAAATGACAGTTCATTGGCTTTTGTGACAACATGCCCCTATAGTGGCAACTAATAAAAGCCTATGCATTCTGTCTCCTGGAAGCTGTGTAATAGCCAGCCATTCACCTTTCTTAATATGGACAATGAACTATAAAAGCCCATTTTTGCCTTAGTGCAAAAAATAAATAGTTAATTATGATATACAAGTTTAAAAAGAAACCGACACATTGTGAGATATAAAGTCACAATGTGAGGGGGAAAAAATTGAGATTATAAAGAGTCAAATTTAAGAGATATGCAGTAACATTGTGAAATAAGTCAAACTGTGAGAAAGTCACAGTTGCGAGATATACAGTCACATTGCAAGCAAATAAAGTTGCATTGCAAGGTTTTAAAGAAAGTCAATGTGAGATATAAAGTCACGTCGCAAGATAAACACTCATCTGGCAGATATAAAGCCACATTGTAAGATTGAGTCACACTGTGATATGTTGTCACAACTGGAAGATATAAAGTTTTAATTTAGAGAAATAAATTCACAATTTTGAGATATAAAGTCAAGTTGTAAGATATAAAGTCACAATAGGAAGATATGCAGTTGCATATTTAAGAAACAAATTCACATTGTGATAATAAAAAGTCACACAGCAAGATATAAAGTCACAATTACAAGAAATAAAGTCACATTGTGAGATAAAAAGCCTTATTGTGAGAAAGTCAGCTCATTACAAGAAATAAAAAAAATCGCTGTGAGATATAGTCACTAACTAAAAGTATAAAGTCAATTTTGAGAAATAAAGTCACAATTACAGGAGTCATATATATATATATATATATAAACAAAGTTATTTTGTGAGATAAAGTCATATTGTGAGATATAAAGTCACACTGCAAGATATAAAGCCACAACTAGAAGTGTAAAGACTCTGAGAAATAAAGACACAGTTTTGAGATATAAAGACAGAGATATAAAGCCACGACTATGTTAAGTATAAAGTCTCAATTTCAATAAAGTCACAATTGCTAGATATAACTTCACATTTGGGAGATTAAGAGCAGTCTGTGGGTGATCTCTGGATGTGTCTTCTGAGCTTGAGAGTGTTTTGATCCGTTCATGAGCCGTGTGCCCTTGAGCAAGGCTGTTCCCCTCTGAGGGAATTTCCTCTGTTCATCAGAAGTGCTTTTCTGTGAGGAGGGCATTGTGTGAACACCATAGAAACCAACTCTTCCAGCCCTGGTTGTGTGTGGATAAATATAGATTCTGATTCCAGTGTCAACTCGAACAGTTAGTCATTAAGGCGACTAAAATTATAAACTGCTGAATTGTATTTTGTCGAATGGACTACCTTTTATCATTACTAAAGAATAAAATAGTTAAAAGTTCAACATCCCACATCAATCTTCCTGTATTTCACTCTTCCTCTCTCCTTTTTCGCACTGAACAGGCAACATGGATCGCCACCATTACGAGACTTTTGAGAAGTTTGGAAATGAGACTTTCATTATTCATTTGGACAACGGCAGAGGGTAAGCCGTTTTTATTATGGTGTAACGTCCTCCTCAAAGCTCCACATGACTCCACAGCAACTTCCTTTTTACACTGAAACCATGGAAACAGAGTGTTTCTATCTTAAGAGGCGTGAATATGTAGATGTTGAGTGGAAGGTCAGATTCATATGCCGTCATGTCTCAGGGTGTAATATGTGTGCCGTTGAAGGGCTCACAGTGGGTAGAAGTCACACAGGTGCTCGCACAGATAAAGGATTTTGATTAAACTGACATTCTGCTCGACTGAAGTGGCTGCTTTTTCATTCTCTACATTTGTTACTGAAGTAGGCCACTGTGTAGAGCCGTAGGTCTCTCAATGCCAGATTAATCTAAGCATCGACTAAAATTTATACTGAACTGAATTTCTGATGGAGTTTTACTGCTACAAATAAGTTGCAAGGTCCTGTCATGAAGTTATATAAAGGACTACTCTTTATATGTCAGTACTTTTGTTGAAGTTGCTGTTCTGCCATTACTTGTGTTACATATACGGTTTTGCAGGACGAAAATAATACATTTTATTATACTTATAAATAAGAATTTAACTGTAAAATGTAAGATATGGCCTCTGAAAACACATTTCATCTCCACTGAACCACACTAGTAATGTGCTGTACAATTTTACATACCAATATGAAAGTAATAGTGAAAGATGAATGTATAACGACAGAAAGTGATTTAAGTGTCTATCTTATAAGCTGGGTTTTATTTCCTCTTAAATAAAGACCTGAATGTACAATTTGGTGAGCTCTTCATATTCTAACTTTTATGTCTGGTACAAGTTAAATATAGTATGTTGGAAATAGTTGTTGAGCGTTTTAGCATCTTTACCCTAGTAAAAACAAAGTACACTTAGCATACTTTTAAAGAGTAGGCTACTTATTATGGCAGTAATATATTTTAAAAGAATATACTGAAGTGTGAATTGAATGTAATGTCGTCAGACACTTATTTGCATGTTAATTGCAATTAAATGAAAATGTATTATATTTTAAATGTATAAAAGATGCACTTTATAGTGCTTTTTGAGCCACCAAGTAGGACTCAAGTATATCTTTACATGTAGTTTCATAACTAATTCTATTGTCTTTAATATGGTCAAAGTGTACTGACATTTATGGCGAACTAACGTAATTTCTATTGAAACTTGTATGTCATGTATTTGTAATTACACATTTGTAAAAATAAAGTTGTAATTTAGTACATATAAACTATTAACTATTAACTAACCGTCATAAAATTGTCTCTCTTTAAGTGCACTTAAGTGGCCTTTTATTTCATTAGTATCATATTATCTGTAAGTACAGTTTTTTGTTTTTTTTTTAAAAAATATGCTTTTAAGATTTGAAGTACACTACAAGTACACATTAAATACAACTAAGCACACTTTTTCACCAGAGAACCATTTAAAAATATCAGACATTTGACTTCCGTTTTTATTCTAACCCCTCAGATTCGGAAAGCATTCACATGATGAAATGTCCATCCTGGTCCCTTTGACTCAGTGCTGCAGGTAAGATTGTTTTTCTCCACTTTCAGACATCTCTTGAATTGAGGCAATTGCCTCCCAACTGAGAGAGTGACTGCAGTGCAGTAATTCAGTATAGCACTGACACAACCACATCCTGCTGTCTGCTGTGCACTGTTATTCTAGCTGTATCCTTTATTGCACATTTACATTTATTTCCTGTGGCTGATGTTTTCTTGCTAGAACAATCTATATGAATGGCTGCAAAAAACACTGACTGTGTCCCAATTTGCATAATTCTACAAGCTGGTCATATAGTAGACACCACTTTGTTGCCAACATTCTGTATGTGGCTAAATTTGCTATTCTAAGGGGCCGTTCACACAAAACACATTTTGCATTCCACTTGACTATTTTCACATTCTTTTTCTATGCAAACATTCGCTAGACAGTTGTCTGTTGCACTCACGACTTGCGTCTTTCGCTGAATTTTGCGCACAACACATTGTTCTAAAAATGCTCATTTGGCACTCCTTTAAAATAAATCCAGTAAAAATAAATCTCCAAAGTTTGTTTTTAATTCTACTGCTCACCTTTCATGTAGTTTGATGCAAAAATGTCTTCTGTGTGAACATTCCTATTGGAATTGAAGCTTTACTTCTTTTTTTTTCTGAATTTTCAAAATTTAAATAAATGAAAGTATTTATAAAGAATGTCTAATTAATTTAAATCATAAACTCATATAGTTTAACAATTTGCTAAATGTTTAACAAAAAGTACGGTCACACTTTACTTTAAGATTCAATTCTTGCTATTAACAAACCATTATATATATATACAATTTTTTTGCTTCAATAAACTCCTAATTTGCTGCTTATTAATAGTTAGTAAGGTAGTCGTTACGTTTAGGTATTGGGTAGAATTAGGGATGTAGAATATGGTCATGCAGAATATGTGCTTTATAAGTACTAATAAATTGCCAATATGCTAATAACAGGCATGCTAATAAGCAACTGGTTAATATTGAGAATTGATCCCTATATAAGTGTCACCAAAATTACATTTAAAGGATGAAACCTATTTTATTTTTCCCAAAATATGTGTTTTTCATTTAAAATTTTCTGGATGCCATAATGGTTTAATAAAAAATTAATAATAGTATTTATTTTATCTATTTATTTTACAATAATAAGGCCCTATGAAATGTTTATTTTTTTTCTTTCAAAATCTTTGTCTATTTAAATTTTTCTGAAATTATGATAATACAAATATATTATCACAAATGGTGGTGATAAAATAAAGGCATAACACATAATACAATTTAACTAATTATTTTAAACCCTATCAATTATTTTTATTTTTTTGGCAAACAAAGTGCCAAAGGTTAAGTATTGAATTTAAAACATGGAAGAAAACTTTGTGTGATATTCATTAAATAATAAAGTTTTAAATATTATTATTATTATTATTATGAAAAGTACTTTCTACTGTACAATATTAATAGATTTCTATCTGTTACTTCAAGTTAAAGCAACTTTTATTTTGACGGGTTGTCATGAAGACCTTTGAGTTTTTGTTTGTATCTATCTGAAAAATGTTTTATCTAATGAAATGCTTATGAAGTGAGCAGCTCTAGAGATTAAGTTCATGTGTTCACATTTCCAGACATTCCACGTTATATTTTAAATTCCATTTTTATAACTGGATCTTACAATTCCGTCTGTATTTTCATAGAGCCCTGTACACTAAACTAATTAGCTGATTTGCTGAGTTATACCTTTTACCGCTCTCTCTCTCTCTGTCAGAGTGAAGAGGTCGACGTACCTGCGGCTACAGCTGTTGGCTAAAGAGGAGTTCAAGCTGAGCTCTCTAATGGAGCAATCGCTACTGCAGGACCAGTTGGTACCCATCCTCATCCAGCCCCACCTGGAGGCCATGGACCGCCGCCTGCGCCTGGTGCTCAAGGTGCTGGCCGACTGCGTGGAGAAAGAAGGCTTTCCATCAGTGGTGGAGAACGACCTGGACGGACAGCCCTCCTCGCACCACCACCAGCCACACGGAGGGAGGTAGTGAGGCCTGAACCTCAGTTCCCACCAGTCAGTCCCCCACCATGAGCCCCACCGAGGCTTGTGCTCGAGTCACACTCTGAATTCAATGAATTCCACGACTAGCCACCAATGCCTCTGAGGAGCCACCCTATTGTGTGTGTAGATGCGGAACTCTGGAACGAAGACGTTGTTTCTGGATGGCCGAGGCTTGTGTTTGAGCTGTGCTCGGAGCTGCAGTACACACTTTCCTGTTGCATCCTGATTTGTTTGACAAGTCTGCTGATATAATTTATTACATTTGCATATTTCGAGTTGGCGAGTGTACAGACGAGTTGGAACCAAAAGCTGAAACAGAGATGATTTTGGTACTCAGATCTATATATTCAAATACACAACTGTGCTCATGTAGGTCTTCGGCATAAGGGCACGTAAACGAGCTTTAATGATAGTACTGCAGTGCAGTACTACTGTGCAAGGACACTTAAACACATCCTCCCCTGTGCGTTCACAATTCCAATCATTTCCTGCCATCTGAACTAAGCCATCGTTTCAGTTGCACATTGTGCCATCAAGCCTTCAGTCATCGTGTCAGATTCGGCACGTTTGTTATTTCACTTAGGGAAATTCTGAAGTGAAGTGCGCGCTTCATTTGAGGTTATTCAGTTATGAAGCACGTGTTTAAACATCTCCGTGGAGAACGAGAGAATCACGCTGATTGGTTCTTCAGGCGTCCTGTGCGCACAGTCAGTGTTTCCCATCTCAGGCCTCATGCTGAATACACCTGCTCTCTCTTAATGAGAACTTTAAGGATGGGCTGATGCTATGCTAGCGGAAGTTCATAATGATGTTAGTCGTACTTCACGCTGCAGGTATCTCGAGTCTCATCTGGTGGAGTGATTTCGCTGTTTGATTATAGAGTAGGGCACAGGCTCGAGGGAATGAAACAAACCAATTGGTCCTAACCAGGAAACAACAAATGATAAGTCCTTTCATGTTGAAATGAGTTTTTGTCCTAACCAGTTTACAAACAATGGCCAACGAGACCAGAGGAGTCCAAACCTTCTCCTGGAGGGCCACTGTCCTCCAACACACCACAAAACACCAGCCTGGATGTTTCTACCAGGCCTAAAGAGCTTGATTAGCTGGCTCAGGTGTGTTTAATTAGTGTTGGAGCTAAAACTAACCTCCAGGAGCAGGACTGGACATCTCTGGATAAGACATTTTGGTTGGTTTCTGAGTCTATTTTTTTAGTTTTGCTAACAGTGAACTCTCACTGGTCTGAAATCCTGCTCCATATATTTGTGTATTATGCTGCGTTCCATTCAGTCAGACGTGGGATCTGATCTCTCATCTGTTTCATCGCTCAGTGTTCAGAACATAGCAAACCCAATGCTCCTGCCGGTGTTTCATGGTGTATGAAGATGCGTCCTAGAAATCCGTTTGGGGAGGTTACATAATGGTACTCAGTGCAAGCATTTGTTTTTCTGTGATTATTAACAGAGAGGATCAACCACAGTGTTTTACACATCTGTTTCTCTGGTTTTATTATCATGAAATATGGGAACTTGGACTCAATAATGCATACAGCGCCGTTGTGCTACAGGCGTCCCAAGTTCGAATCCCGACTCGAGGACCTTTCACGAATCCCGCCCCCTCTCTCCCACTTCACTTCCTGTCAGCTCTAATCTGTCCTATCATAATAAAGGCGAAAATGCAAAAAAATACATCTTTAAAAAATCTTTTTTTCCTTAGGTTATAAAGTAGAAAGAAAATAACAGTTAAGAAGAACATTACTCTTAAGAATCATTTGTGAATCCAGCACTGATTAGTAAATTACTTGCCTGTGGAAAGTGGTTATAGGACATGGTATAATGCTGATAGATCGTTTTATAATAGGACATCATTTCCTTCCTACTGTTTTGTTTTGTTTTGTTTTGTTTTTCAGCATTATTCACATATACTGACCTTTCAACAAAAGTTATTATTCCATTGCTCTGTATAAAACATGTTTTCAGCTCTCACTTATTTTGTATTGTGTAAACCATGGCCAAAAAGGCAATAGAGTGCCTTTTATCTTTATAGCAGTGGTGACTGCCACTTCCAGTCTCGTTCATTCACTCATATTCACGCCATCGCATTTTAAAGAAGCTTTAGTTGGTCTCTAAATGAACCTTTTGGAAGTAGTTGAGTGTTGTATGTTAAAAGCTCACATTGCTATTTAATAAGAGAGGTCTTTAGGTCTTATTTTGCATTTAAGATTTTTTTTGTGTGTGTGTGCTTTAAACGAAGTCCCTGTTCCTCACAGATATTGTAAAGATGATTTGATAGTCTGACTGATCTGTGTAAAGTGAGGGGCCACGTGTGTTTTGTGTTTAACCCCAGTGCCTGTGCAATGCTCAAGAAACTTGAATGTTTTGGGATTATTCACAAACGGACCTTTTAGTAGCCCATGGCCTGGACTCAAAGGTGTTTTTTTTTTTTAGTTGGCAGTAAGTAATTATGAGATGTTTAAGGCTTCTATTAGCCAAACAGACTTAAAAATGTTCCCAATACTCTCAGTGTTTCTGTACATATCTGTAAATATGATACGTTAATCCAAGAGGCTGTTTTCGAAGCAAAAAAAAAAATGCTTCCGTATTCTTTTCCTCTCTTAGGCATTGTTACTGTGAAGATCTGTTTGCAAAATGATAAAAGTGTGCAATAAATGAAGCTATGTTGTTGAACTCTTTTATGTGTAAAAAGCAAAGCAAATAGTGATTGTAAAGGACCAAAAACTTTAAATGAATGTTCCGGGTTCAAGTTAAGCCAGGGTCACATTAGAGTTTGAGCATGCAATGGTCATAGTAATTTTAAATATTCTATATTATTTAATATTAATTAGTTAATATAGGCCTACTAAAATGCAACTTCATCACTACAACTGTGTAAATGCATTGCATACTAGTTTCAATAGAAGTGACATTTATATATATTTTAGTTTATCATAAATGCTTGTCAGTACATTCAGCAGTGTACTTAAACCGTATTTCAAAGACAATAGAAGTAAATATGAAATTACATATAAAGATGTAAGTCCTATTGGGTCAAGCACTACCCTAAAGTTCAACAAACTGATTTTAGTATCAATTTAAGCTATAATACATTTTCGTTTCATTTTAAATAACACAATAAAATTTGCACTTCTATTTCACAAGCGGTTACAGATGTATATTTGGACTTTTCTCTGTTTGAACAGTCGCTTTCTGAGATCCTTGTGCATATAAAGTTATCAGGTTTACCAGTTTTACATCCAGTCATAACAGGAGTTAAATAGTAGATAAAACCTTTACAAAGATAATGCCATTAAGTGATTTTCATCTGGTCTCATGTTATAATCGCTCCATAGATTTTACAAACTGAGGGACCTAGTGTTGAATTTTCTGTGGTACTAGAGCTCAACCTGTAACATTCCTTTAAGATTTCATACAATATGCATCTCAAATCAAGTCAAATATTGTGGCTGTATTTGAATATCTTAAACTCAGCCGCTGGACGATCCATAAAATGAACCTCGAAAGCAGGCAGATTTATCAGCTCTGTGCTTCTTCAGATATGTGAGGCTGCTCTTACTCTGACACTCTGCCAGGTCACATACAGACATACATTCAGAGCTGATACATAATACCCCTCTAATCCTAAAACCCTCTATCTCTCTCACTCATATCCTGCTATATTCACTTCTGTTACGTTATAATCATTCACATGCAGAGGCAGTTACAGGACACATAGGAATGTCACCGTGACCTTAAAAGTATAAAACTTCATGTCTGCACCATGAAGTTGAAGTTCTAGAATACAATTACATCTGTTGGTGTCTGTCACCATTTGATAAAGAGCAAAACAGACTTATTTTTCTGTTCATAGACTTCTTATAAATGTCCAAAAAAAAACAAAAAAAAAACTAACATCTCAACTCAAGTAAACTCAAGAATAAATTAATTAATTAAAAAATAATAAAATTAAATAAAAATTTAAGTTAAGATTGATGTATTTTAAGATTTATGTATTTGAAATGCATATAAAATTTTGGCCCATTTGGAATACACAGTTTGTCACTCATATAAATGAAGCAGGCAAACAGGTAAGAAAGAGGCACATTGTAAAAAAAAAAAAAAATCAAAAGTTGAGAAAATTTAAAAGTTTAAAGCAACGAGCTTCAGGAGATTTTTTTGGTTTTCTCCACTTGTTGTTTTCAGTTTATACAACAAAAAGTTGAGAAAACTCAAAAATCTTCTGAAAGTGGTTGCCTTAAACTTTTAAGCTTTCTCAACTTTAAAAAAAAAAAAAAAAAAAAATATATATATATATATATATATATATATATATATATTTATTTTTTTTTTACAGTGTAAGATTTCTGTATTGATAATAATAATAATAATAAAAGACAAAAACTAATCATAAAAATATATAAAAACATGGCATCTATTTAATTCTTATTTAAATAATTTATCACATTTTCAAAATGCGTTTATTCAAATTGCTTAGAATCAACATAAATCTGTTTATTGTTAAAATATGTCAGCATATTCAATTAAAATGTATACATATGGCTAGCTGTAGAACAAGAAATATTCCTTTAATTAAAATGTATGAGACTGAAACAAACTTTATTTATTGATGATAAATATAGAAACCTGGTTATTGTGTATTTAAAACACACTCAGTTTATTTGTAGCATTGCACAAGTCTTTCATTGATGTATGAATGACAAATATGCATCACATTAAGTTTATTAGTTTGTCATTGTTAAAACTGTGTGATACAAATGGATGCAAATTTTCTAAGTAATTCAAATACATAAATATTACATTTAGGCCTAAATATTTTATAGTGTTTCAGAGGCAGCAGGACATGCAATTTATTACTTGACCACTGGATGGCGGTACAAAGTTTTACAAAAAGCTATTTAAATGTGCGTATTATCATAGCACAGCTAAATGCTTTAGGATGCCTTCTTCTCTCTTTTAAATTCTCAAAGCACCTGCAGATGCTGTTGTTTCGGCTTAGTTATTCCTTCACAAAGGCAAATCATCCTGACGCTTTTAGTACAGTAGGAGGCGTTTCATGTCCTGAAATGGACCCCTCTAAACCGGCGCCCCGCCGAACGGATTAGACAGCAAGAGGAAGGAAGGGCCAACAGCTTGTGGCGCACTGTGAGGCAATATCTCACATGTAAACAAAACTGAGATGTCGAAGTCATATTCATCCCCTATTGCTAAACAGCAGGTTGCATTTCAAAAGGGAAAAAGCCTTTTTCACCTTTCCTCTGAAATTAAAAAGCTCTACCTGCAATATCCAAACTCTCAAAACTGATATTTCACACTGAAAGAGATTTGCTTTAGATCTCACGGTGCTTTTGACTCGGCCATTTAGGATTGAAATTGAAATGTCTCTATCTACATGTCATTCATAAAGGTCATTACCAATATGTGGCCCTGCTCTCCCCTAATTGCATTTTCCTATGCAAGATCGAAATTACTTTTGCAGGGCAGTGAATTTTCCTGTCTAGTACAGATTAACTTGCACGTTATTTTTTAAGTTTAGTGAAGTGAAATGTCAAAAAAAAAGAAGGCATTTAATATTAAAGAGGTTTGAGGTGTCTGATTTGGAGCGTTCATGCTGTGACAGTGACAAATTAATATACAAATCATGTAAACAGGTCATGCATATTCATTAGACAGACAGGTGGCTTGATTGTGTAGCTTTTGATTAATATTACTTGTGAGTTACATTTGTCATCAGCCCTGAGGGTGCAAGTCAAGGGGAGTTTGCAACCAATTGAAAAATGATAGTTTTATTTATTCAAATTCAAGAGATGCAATATTGGTTTTCTTTTTTTTTTCTTTTTTTTTTTCAGAGGTCTTTCAAAAATATTCAGGATTCATAATGCCTCAATGAGTAATTCATAAGTATTCAAGATCTCATGTGCATTTGCTGTCCCAATATTAGCCAGTGTTGATACGATACTTACTAAATTATTAATTTAAGGTCATTAAAATGACTACCAATTTATTATTATGGCAGTTTAAAAGAAACACATTCAAATTATTCAAAATCATTTGTGGCTAATAACTGACGGGTTTAAAACTGTCAATAATGAAAGAGGTTATACAGAGGTTAAGATTTTTTTTAACGTCAAAATACATTCTCTTAACCCAATTTATTGTTCACTGCCTTTTATAAACCATTCAAGGGTTTATATCCCCAAAAAGAGTTTTTATTGAGCCTCCCAAGCACCTTTTAGAAACATTTAGAGTGATCTGTCAATCTCTTTCCAGATCAACCAATAGCGAGAATCTGGGGCGTGGCTACCATAGCAAGCTGAGCCAAAGGGTGTTTAGCTGGAGTAGCGAAACAAATTCAGATTTTGTTAGAGAAGTGTGGAAGCAAAAAAAAAAAACGAAAACCTGCTAAAATACACAGAGAAAGACAACGTTGTAAAACAATGTGGCAGAGATTTTTCAAGCTGGAGGAATTTGATGGAATGTTTATGTTTCACTTGCAGAATTTCTTCTCCACAGGTAAGCTATACTTCAAGTTTTTGCCACATATGTTAACTCTTTACTGTCAAGCCCCAGATAACGTAAGATATTGATGAAAGGCGTTTGCAAAGGTTGTTTTAAAATATGCTTTACTTTTGTTCTTCCACTAGGTGGCACTAGTAGCACAGAAACTGCATACTTCACCTCTAATTATGACTAATAAGTCATTTAGTTAATGCTTAAATGCAATTTACAGTATGCTAATTAGAAGTTAAGTCCCGCTATAGTAGCCTGAAGTTGTCTTGATCAAGAACACAATAAAACCCTTTTGGGATTTTAACGTACAGCTCAGATCTTTAAATATAAGGCTACACCACAGCACTGCTAATGATTGTTAGTTTGAGATTAAATCAAAGACTGTAAATCAGTATTTTTATATTGTGCCATTTACGATCAAACAACTTGATTAGTTCATTCCCTCATAAGAGACACTTACACAGTCTTTTACCTTTGTAAAAAAAAAAAAAATAAATATTTGTGATTTTAAGGTTTTTTTTTTTTCTCTCCTTTTTCTGATACACCCATTTCAGGTCTTGGAGTCTCTACTAATGAGCTGATGATCTGAATCAGGTGTGTTTGATTAGTGAGACATGGAAAACATGCAGTGTTGGGGGGGCCTCCAGGAACGTGGTTGGGAACCACTGACATATGCAACATTTTGTCGGTTCAGTGACAGTAGGTCTGGTCTGATGTGAGTTGTGATTTTCAGAGGATGAGCGACTTTCATTTCATAAGTAAATGTGTTAATCTGACCACCTAGAGAGATTATGGTGTGACACAAGATGAACACAACACTCACTGGGTCAGAGATTTACAGATCCTCGAATACATTCAAGAATAAATTCTAATCAATATGTATTCATATTCTATGACTAGTCTATCCTGTACAATGAATATTCTGTCATGATGTTTGGGTATTGTAATTATTATATATCTGGAACAAAAGAGGAGCTCTGTTGAAGAGAAAATGTTCAGTGTGTGTTGAATGACACTATAAAAAGCCCATATGACACTTTGAATATTTCAAATCTGTTGTATATTAAGGGAAATGTAAACAAAGTATGGTAATGAATATGAACCAATGCATTTGTATTTTTATTTATTTTCTTTGCTTGACAAATTTGTCACACGACAAAGGAGTAAACGAAAGAAGTCTTTAATAAACATCAACACACATATTCCATTGAAATAACATTAATCCAGGACAAAGAAGAGGAAGAAACTGAAGGTTTATAAAGGCAGGCAAACTAAAGGAGCAAACGAGATGATGAATTGAACACAGGTGATCTGAATGAATGATAATTAACTAAATGAGAACAGGAAATACCAAATAAGGTCAGACAGGAACTAAACAGAAACCAACATGTAACAGTTTTGTTTTGCATTTTGCATATTTAGAATCTTCAGAGAACTAAAACTAAACTATTAAACTATTTCTTTATTTAAATAAACCTGACATAAATAAAACATAAATATTAGATGAGAAAGAAACTAGAAAATGAAAATTAGAAATTACCTGACAAAGGTACTACAATTACTAAAACTAAAATAAATTTAAGCAAAATAATAATATTTATTTTAAAAAGCTTATAAAATTGACAAAAGCACATAACAAAATTACTAAAACTTAAACTAAAATTAAAATGAAAACAAAAAAATATAAAAATAAAAGGTATTCTTTATTTAAATAAAGAAAACATAAAATAAAACAAATATTAGATAAGCGAAAACTTAAAAAACTTGAAAATGAAAATGAGAAATGTCGTTGCAACTAACTGAAAAAGTAATAAAATTACTAAAACTAAAATAAATAAGCAAAATAATAGTATTTCTAAAAACACAAGCTTATAAAATTGACAAAAGTACATAGCAAAATTACTAAAACTTAAACTAAAATTAAAATGAAATAAAAATAAAAATATAAAAATAAAAGCTTTTCTTTATTTAAATAAAGCTGACATGAAATAAAATAAATATTAGATGAGAAGCATAAACATAAAACTTTAAAAAAAATTTTTAAAAACACTTGTCTTTGCAACTAACTAAAAAAAATAAAGTACTAAAATTACTAAAGCTTAATCTAAAATTAAAATTAAAACTAAAAATATAAAATTAAAAGCTAATTCAAAACATTAATAATTACTATAAGTATATAAATAATACTAAAATAATACCGCCTACAAAGATGTGTAGGACCCATATAAAATGAAATATACAGCAGGTGAAAAATTCTTATTACTTTTACTCCAGTTTCATTTGCTAATTTGCTTAGAATTAACAAACGAAAAGAATAAACAGCAAGTATAAAGAAGAAGACAGTATTCCTACTCTAAGTGTAATGTCTCTTAAGTGTAATGTCTCTTAGTCTTGTGATCTGTAGCACTTACTTTGTATGTCCACTAGATGGCGACAGAAATCAATAAATGGCAACTGAAGTCAATGGAC